>ONZH01027041.1:0-31112 GCA_900303285.1 Rhinella marina | reverse complement strand
GGATGGAGCGGTATGCTGTGTCAGCGTTGATCCCGGTCTTGGCGTGTACTCAGCGTTCCACGTGGCGTCCCACGTGGATGCCGGCCGTATCTGCGCGCCGTTTTTTTGGGGGATGAGGAATTGGTAGTAGTTCTTTAAAAATAGAATATTCTGTTCTATTCCTTTGAGTTTCCTCTGTTCAAATGTATAGAGGTGTATTTCAATGCAGGCTTTTTGGTTTCCAGACGCGTTTCGGGGGTCAAACTGCCCCCTTTTTTTAATGGTGAACTAGCCTGCTTCATCTCTGGTCTATTTGTATCCTATGGTTCAATTGAGTATAATTAAACAATTGGTGGATCCAGCCCATTCAATTCATTATTTGTGCTAAGTCTTGTATCCTGTGGTTCAATTGAGTGTCATTAAACAATTGATGGATCCAGCCCTTTCAATTCATTCATTTGGGCTAAGTCCATAGTAGTTTGCCCGCATTTTTCCAATCTATACAATTATACAATTATATCTAGTAAAGTACAGCTGCATACATGTGTCCAATAGACATGTTTTACTACACTATTTCCAACCTATAAAAATATATCTGATAATTATGGCTGTATTATTTTTGTGTGAAATATGAGAACACATATGTATATACATACTATAATTTCACGCAAAAATGAGACAGTTGTAGGTGGGATATAATAATTATGATGATAGTATAAATGTCAATAGTTGTGTTCCTGACTAACCCCATTATTAATTTATCCGTTGTATTGTCTTTTTCGATGCAATATGGGTTGTAGTACATCTTAAATAATGGTTTACTCTTTAGTGGAGTGCTTTTTAGTCTGAATAACTATGTTTTCCTATTTATTCCAGGTACGTTTCCTATATACAGATGTGTTGGTAAATATAATTGTATTTTTGCGTTTGTTTGTATTGTTTCTGTTTAGTGGAATGCTTTTTAGTATGAATAGCTATATTTTCCTATTTATTCAAGGTACGTTTCCTATATACAGATGTGTTGGTAAGTGTAATTGTATTTTTGCGTTTGTTTGTATTGTTTCTGTTCTGATTTTACATTGTTTTTTTGAAAAAGGTTTTTTATTGTACTTTGTTTTGGTTATTGCTTCATATAATATCTGATCTTTTTTTGAGATTTTCAGGTGAATAGGGGCGGGGGCCTCTCAGGGAGGAGGGTCATGGTGCTGGTAATTAAACAGCCGGTCCATGATCCTTGTCCCCAAAGGGCACCCGTCCCGGGACTGCGTGTTAATATTCTCAGAGGAAACCGAAAACCTCCATTTCTGCATTAAGACCTCTAGGTATTAGAGTATTGAATTCAAATATTCTACGAGATTCTAATCTGGACATATTCTTAATATGGTCGCCCCCTCTCCAATGTTTTGTAACCTTATCTAATGCTGTGAATGTTAACGATGCGGGATCCTGGTTATGAACTTCCTTGTAATGCTTTGAGACGGAATGTAGTAAGTAACCTTTTTTGATGTTGTTTATGTGTTCGGATATACGTTTTTTCAAAGTTCTTTTAGTCCTGCCGATGTATTGCTTGAAATACACCTCTATACATTTGAACAGAGGAAACTCAAAGGAATAGAACAGAATATTCTATTTTTAAAGAACTACTACCAATTCCTCATCCCCCAAAAAAACGGCGCGCAGATACGGCCGGCATCCACGTGGGACGCCACGTGGAACGCTGAGTACGCGCCACGACCGGGATCAACGCTGACACAGCATACCGCTCCATCCCACAACGCCCGGACGGAGGAACGCTGCATACCACAAAGGACGGAGGAGAGATAACAGCTGCCAGAGTGGTAATGTACCACAGCGAAATTATAACATTATAACATTATATCCTTGATCATCTTAAACAATAAGATATAGGACATCATCATTAATACTTAGTAGCTGCTGCAATTACTATCGGGATATAATTCCTACACATCGAGTCTAAGTGAAACAACATTTAAACTATTTATTTCTTCAAAGTTACTTTATTCAACTATTTGTTACAATTTTTCAACAGACTCTTTGTTCTATTACTTTTATTTTTTATTTTTATCTTTATTCTCATTTTTATCTTTATTTTTTATGTCGACCTTTTTGGGGATAATTTTTAAATATATCTTTTTTAACATACTTTTTAGTAATTAGATTGAAATAAATAGTATATTTTTTTAATTCACAGAATTTGTCTTTTATGTTATATTGGGTATATTTTTTTAATTCACAGAATTTGTCTTTTATGTTATATTGGGCATACCACTGTATTATCTATTGCATGATGTGTTGTCAATGCGATATTTAAACTATACTACCAAAACCCAACATTCTATCACCATATATAAATATACCATCTAATTAATGTTCATGAACCGCCAAATTAGAGAGTGCTCTGCCAAAAAATTCTTCTAATACATTTCTCCTACGATTTTGGTTGAATCGGTGGCAAGAGCACCTCATATTCTTTTTTCTACATTAGTGAGCCACTGAATCTACATATATTACTGGATCATTATTTACCAACAGCTCCATCTATCACGTTTAGAAAGGACAGAAATTTAAAAGATATACTAACTACAAGCTACCACAAAGGAGTAAAACCCGAGCAGTGGTTTGGATCCAGGGGCCCGAAGTGGGGCTGCAAACCATGCGGGAAGTGTGTAGCATGCCCAAATGTGGAAAAATCCCTTACCTTTTGTGACTCTTTGAATAGAAAAATATTTGACATTACACAATCAATTACATGCAACACTCTTGGTGTAATCTATGTAGCCAGCTGCCCCTGTAACCTACTTTATGTAGGCTTGACTACTAGGGAATTCAAAAAAAGAGTTAGGTAACATGTCCTAGGTATTGTTGCAGCAAGGGATGAGGAGGATATCAATTGCCTGAAAACTATCCCCCGACACTTTAAATTGTTCCATGGTTGTGATAGTACAAAACTAAAGGTGAAAGGAATTGACAGAGTCACGTGGAATATTAGAGGAGGCAAGTGGAAGAAACTTCTAGCCCAAAAAGAAACGAGGTGGATTGTGACCCTGAATACAGTGGTCCCTAATGGACTCAATGAAAACCTGAGCTTTGTTCCTTTCTTATAGACACTGGATTGGCTGTGCGTGGCTTTTCTCTGCTCTGGACTGGCTGGAGGTCTAGGTGAGTATATTATTGTTGATTTATTTTAATTTATTTCATCTTCTAGTGATATTATGGTGTATGTATGTCAGTTGCGTCCTTATTGTGTCCTGTGGTGGGACGCAGGTGCACAACCAACGGATATTGAACTTGATTTTTTGTGGTATTAATAGTATGTCCTTTTCTCCCTGGTATTTTATAGGGTGGCGAATGCAAGAAGGGAATATACACCTATGTACCGATCTGTTGGAGCGACATGGAATCAGCCCCTATGTGGTCTTTTTCATCTGAACTGTCTGAATAAATGGATTTATGAGATGTATGGGAAATGGATTTGTAAGGGTGCTGAGAGACTCATCACCCCAGTGTGGAGGTGGATTTCTATTCCATTAAAGCATAGTGAATTTATGGTATTAGACCTGAGAATTATTTATGATATACTGTGTCGGTATTCTTATATTATTGGGGTGACTCATTTATTGACTAAGGTTTGGATATGATATGAGTTTATATCTATTGTACACTTTTCATATATATTTATATATTTTTATATATTGTTATACATTTATTCTTTAAGCACTTGCACGTTTTACGTTGTTTCACTGCGGAGCACTTCACGCGTGTTGTCACTTGTATGGCTATGAAATTGTTGTTTTAACATAATTATTATTGCCCTTATTTATTTTGCACAGCATGTATCAAAAAAAAAAAAAAAAAAATTTTTTTTGTTATGTAATGAATTTATCCCTATGTGTGGGTTTGGGGGGGAGGGGGGTTTGGTTTTGTAGGGGGGTATATACTACACACCTATACACATATGAGCCAATGTAAGTACACGTAGCACAATATTATATATATATGATATATGGTATTTCACTATTTCACATTTATATTTGTATTTATTGTTTGGTTACTATTATGAGTGATGATAAATTGAGTTATACATATTTAATCAAATAACACAATATCATATAATTTTTTACTTAGCACATTAATATTTTTAATGTAGCATATATATATAATTGTATGTCCTCCTTGGTCATCTAATAGTAGTTTTTTTATGGGTGATGACTACTGGCACATTGGGCAAGATGTGCCCATGAAAGTATGTATTTCTTGAGCACTAACTTATCGTAACAGGAGAGGTTGCATGCGTTTCATTGTGGAACGCATGCCACTTCCGGGCTCTGAATGAGATGGATGGTGGTGATGCTGCGTCGTGCGCTCCACTGTGGAGCGTGCGCTATTTCCGGGTGTCGGGCACTTATGACGTACCTTGAGTGCGTCTTTCTGTGCCCCGCCCGTGGCGTGCGCTTCACGGTGAGCGCGGGACGCGCTTCTTTGGTTATTGTGAGCCACCTACTAAGGTATGAGTATAAAGTATTGCCTGAATCATATGTAGGGGGAGGGGGCGAGTGATTGGTGATTGTCACATGCAGATAATAATTGGTATGGTATCATATCCGTTGGGGCAGCAGGAATTGATAAACGCCCACCACCAGGTGTCTGATATGAGGGCTGATGCATGTGGGTATATATATATCTGGATTCAGTTGGTTTGTTATCTCCTGAGGAAGCAGTGAGCGAAACGCGCGTCGAGAGTGGAGGGCTCAGGGTTGATAGGCATGCTCTGTAATATTATGTATTTATATGATGTATGTCTGCCCCTTTAGGATTACTATGCACTAGCACTTTAAATATATATTTATGGTATGATGAATGGGCATTATATATTGTGATTTATGTATTTTTATGAATTGAGCCGTGCCACCCTGAGCACTCGCCGATTGATTCAGTGGTGTACCCGCTGGGGACTTCCATCCATCGCTATATATGTATCAATTGTTTATGTGTAATTTTTTAACATAATATGTACTAAATAAACTCTGATTATTTTAAGATATATGCCAAACATTTGTGTATCTCAAATAACAGAAATCCAGTGTATTTTTTTCTGCAGCTATTGAAGGCGACATTACTAATGTCGCCGTGATTAGCGGCAGAAAGAAACCCAATAAATGTCAGGTTCATAGGAGAAACATACATTGTCCTGCACATGTAATGTCACCGTGATTAGCGGCAGAAAGAAACACAATAAATGTCAGGTATATAGGAGAAACATACATTGTCCTGCACACTCTGCACAGCTTGTGTTAGGATTAGGCAAACTTGCACAAATTTTGACCATGAAGAATAACAATATTGCAGCCAGATATAACAAAAGTACTTAAAAGGACTTTGGGGTCTTTTCAACAGAACAACTAGCCCTGCCTAGCCAAATCCTTTCCCTACACTATCTGTGCCTGATTGCGCAAACGTTATACATTATATGAATAATGGCAGAAAAAAATACACTGGATGTCAGGTATTTAGGGTACAGAAAGGTTATACTGCACATGCAGCACAGGTATGTGACATTACCTGTGCTGCGTCTGCTGCATAACTTTTGCTCATTCGGTGAAATTTTTCTGCTCATACACTAAAAAAAACTGTAACAGTACTTTTGACAAATTTGCATATATACCATTTAGTATGCGCAAGGCGAGCAGTAAGGGACAGGGAAGTGGGCGTGCTGCTGATGGTGCACGGTGGGCGCGGTGAAACAGTGTCTGCTGGCAGAGCACAAGAAACAAAGTAATCCAAAACTCCTAGCTTCATGTCTCAGTTTGGAGGGTGGCGCAAGACAGGTTCTTGTTAGGTCAACATGTCAGGAGGAAGACCAGAGTAAGGTTAATTTCTTAGGTTAAAAAATTAGGAGTGAGGGCCTGCTGGTGAACCTCTTAAATATTTAAAGGCGAGGGCAGCAGTTTGATATGATGGAGGAAGAGGATGAGAAGAGGAAGGGGTGAATGGACATACAGTGTATTCAATACACCTGAAAAGCCACATTTAAAGTTCCTTTATGTTCAGCCACTTTCCTCTGGTGGGGTAGCGAAGTCAGGGGCAATCCAGGCCTTGTTCATTTTGATTAGCGTCAGCATTTTCAGTTGACAGGCGGATGCGCTTAGCAGTTATTGTGCCCCCAGCGGCACTAAATAACCACTCCGACAAAACGCTGGTGGTAGGGCAGGCCAGCACCTCCAAGGCATAGAGTGCCAGTTCGTGCCACGTGTCCAGCTTAGACACCCAATAATTATAAGGCACAGAGGGATCGCTGAGGACATTGACATTGTCAGCTAGGTACTCCTTTACCATTTTACAAAACTATTCCCTCCTAGTTGTGACACTAGGCCGCTTATCAGAACCTTTTTCCACATGCAGCGCTGTCTGTCTTTATTATGAGCAGGTAGAGCTCCAGTGCATGCTCAGGTCGCACAGCAGTCAGTGAACTGGCAAGTGTAAGCGCTGCTGCAGCGTTGCCAGACCGACGGAAGCTGTAGGTGACTTTCGGAAATGTTGCGGCCCTTATCAGACACAACCACGCCTGGTTGTAGGTTGAGTGGCAAGAGACACAGCTCAGCCTGGTCCCTTATACCCTGCCACAGCGCTGTGGTGGTGTGTTGTTTGTCACCTAAGAAAATAAGTTTCATCACAGCCTGTTGCCGCTTCCCCAACGCTGTGCTAAACTGCTTCCAGCTACTGACTGAAGTCTGACTGGTGCTGCAAGATGAGAATTCCTAGATGGAAGTGGTGGAGGAGAAGGAGGGGTTGCAGCTGCTAATGTAGGTGGTGGCGGAAATCCTGATGGAAGTAGGGCCCAAAATCCTTTGTGTCAGTAGCACCTGTGCCATCCCAGGGTACGACACGCTCCCAGCCTCCACAACGTTCACCCAGTGTGCCGTCAGGGAAATATAGCGTCCCTGGCCAGAAGCACTTGTCCATGTGTCAGTCGTTAAGTGGACCTTCCCAGTAACTGCATTGGTCAGGGCACGGATTATGTTACGGGACACATGCTGGTGTAAGGCATTTGGGGTGAGGGTCTGCTGCTGATCTGACCGTCTAAAACATTAGGGGAGAGTGCCTGCTGCTGAGCTGACCGTGTAAAACATTCGGGGCGAGTGCCTGCTGCTGATCTGAACTTGCGCTTTACGTACAAGTAAATATATGTTTCCTAACAATATTTCCTCTAAAATCGATGTTGTCTTGGGTTTTGGTGGGGTATTTTTGTCATTCCGTAAAAGTGGCGTAATAGTAGGACATCATCATTAATAGCAGCGACTTTGGTGTCCAAGATGTATTCAAACATCCCCCCCATGCTGTTCCCTAACCATTTCAGTGGTGTTTCCACCATTTTCTGACCTTTCCCTATGAACCAGACACCCTCCTCTCTTCAGAGCAGGGGGTGCCTGGTTTAGTGCTCTGGTTCTCCCATTGACTTCCATTGTGCTCAGGTGCTCGGGAAAAGGCATTCGAGCATCACCTAGTGTTCGACCTGTGTACACCCGAGCACCCAAGCACTAAGTTGCTCGATCAACACTACAGATGACTAATTGTAATGGAGAAATTGCAAGTGTGGTGGTAGAAGAGCGCTATCACAGAAAATGCCCCATTTAACAAGTGAAGAAGGTTCTGAGTCCCATGTAATTGGCCGTAGACCGCTGTCATTTGTACCATCAATCATTTCAACCTCTATTGTTTATATTTACTGTATATACTGTGTGGTACTAGAAAGGGTGATGTCTCCCTTCATATACTGTGTATTTTAATTGGGCCAACCAAGACCTTAAAATACTAAAAGCTGACCATGATAGGCCTGAGAACTGTTGCCTGGCATAATAAAAAGACTCTGTAGCTAAGCTTGATTAGGGGAACCTGTGACATATTTGTGCCCCCTGGGTGCTTCCCTTTTTAAAATATTGGTCGTTTTAGGCTAAGAGCCACATATTAGTATAACCGCCAAGTTTTGGGTCTCAGTTGTGAAATAACCATCAGTAGTTGTTTGAAATGATTGTATTTGTGACATTCGTGTTTTGGAGGAGCACCACAGCCTGTACCCTACAATTTTCGTTTACGTAACTTACTGTTCTAAACTGATCTGGGTTGACTGTGTAACTAGAGTGCAACTTTATTTCCCCTATAGTTTTGCGTTTCACACAATGGCAGATCATTAGTGGTTCTTGACAAAAAGAGTTGGGTCTCTCCACAAGTTTTATCTTTGCCAATGCTTTCCACACATTTTTGTGTGTAAAATCAGGAGCCATTTAATATCACGATTTGTCACCTCCAATGATCTTGTAAAAATAAATATATGGGATCTCCAGGATCACAAAATTAAAAAAATAAAGCAATTTTGTGACATAAGATCAATGATTCTCAGAAGGGCTACTCTTAATATGTAGTCTCATTGTATGAGAATCAATAGTGGAATGCTAGATGGAATGTAGCTATTTTACCTATTCGGTGAGAGTATATACAGTACTTTTCCAAACGTTCCTGCACCAACTTAGCAGACTGCATACATTCTTACTATAATGTATTACGGTTCATGTTAGAGCTTAGGTTCTTTAGCATGTTTATACTTAAGTTATGCTCTTTAAAGCCATCTACATCAAACATCTGTTCCAGAATTTTAAAATTTAGTTCCTGATTCCAGGGTATGCAAATCCAAGTCATAATACAGTCAAAAAGAAAGCTGTCTCCTAGACAAGTAACAGTCTTACACACAAATAGAATAAAGTTACCTTTGCCATATCAAGATCCAGTGAGAAACGCCAGCTTATATTCAACAACTTACAGTGTGATCTATAGACTTTAATTTGCATCCTTTCAACTATACTTAGAATGAAATACAGTCAGGATGATTGGGGATTGTTTGTAGACCAAACTAGAGGTATTAAATATTATACTGGTCAGACTCATAATACAAAACCTTCTACATAAAATTGGAGCAAAAAAGAACGGAAGAGGACATTAAATAGACGTTGTAATTTCAACACAAAAAGCACAAGCAAATTATTTAATACTGTGTGATGCATCTTATTATAGAAATATGACTCTTCCTCCACTTATGAGCCACCTTTTCTCCCTGTGCTTTCTTCTCAACTGATCATTTGTTTCACAGCTAAAATCCATCTTGAGAGCAGAGACAGTGTATCCGCACCTTGAAGGATGAGGTTGCAATCTGCCTGTACCATCCTGACTATAGACAGGAGAGTGGTTAGGAGAAGAGAAATGCTGGAAGGCGATAGGGAGGCAAACAGAAACACTGCTGCTGCCTATAGTACGTTTTCTGTTATACCCCAATTGTCACGCGAGGTCGGCGTCGCGCTCCCTCTGCACGACATCGCCGGACCTCTCCGCCCCCCTAGAGACGAGCAATAGGGAATTGAAGTGCTGGTCTTGTCAGCCAGCACTTCATGAGTTAATTCTCTGTTTGGGTTTAGCCATGTGGTGCTGATCACACCACATGGCTACTTTGCATATTGTTTGGACAGCTTGCTCCGCCTCAGGTCATGTGATGCTGGCCACATCACATGATCCTGGGTGGGCTATTTAAAGATGGCAACTGCCTCACTCAGATGCCTGTGATTAGTTTATACTTTTGATCAGTGCTTGTGCGACCTTGTGTTTTGGATTTGCTATTTGGACTCTGACTTTGGACTTGGACTTGGACCTCTCTTCTCTTGACCCCTGGTATTTACGCTATCTCCTGTGTTTGACCCGGCTTGCTGACTACTCTATCATTGTGTTTGTTCCGTCTGTGTTTTGTCTCTCCCTGTGTTCCCTTTCCCTCCCTCTGCACTTACCCAGTATAGGGAACGTCTTCGTGGTTGTCCGCGGCCGCCTAGGGCCGTTTGAGGCAAGTAGGTAGGGAAAGAAGGGGGGTTTCAAGTACAGGGCACACCTTCCCTTGTCTCCCCCGTGACAGAATCACAGGCCGTATCATATGGAGCAATTGCGGGTGCTCACGGACCAGGTTCAGGGTATGGCGCAGATGATCCAGGACCTGGCCGAGAGGCTCCTACATCAGGAGCAGCTACAACCTGCACTAGTAGCGGCTCCCTCCACATCTAACCCCATTGTGGAACCTCATGTTAAATTGCCGGATCGGTTTTTGGGGAACCGGAAAACTTTCCGTTCCTTTAAGGAGAGCGTAAAATTGTATTTTCGCTTACGTCCTCACTCCTCGGGTGCCGAGCAGCAGCGGGTAGGAATAATTATTTCCTTGCTGCAAGGTGATCCGCAGGAATGGGCCTTTTCTTTACCGCCTGACTCCCCAAGCTTGCAGTCTGTGGAAGCATTTTTTCAGGCCTTAGGCCTATTATATGAGGAGCCTGACTTGACTTCTGTAGCTGAGACTCAGCTCAGAGACATTCGGCAGGGTAACCGTCCAGTAGAGGATTACTGTGCTGAGTTTAGAAAGTGGTGTGTTTCCTCTGGATGGAATGACCCTGCTTTGAGAAGCCAGTTTAGGGTGGGGCTGTCTGACCATCTTAAGGACTTACTTGTCAGTTACCCTACTCCTGACACCCTAGAGGCGGCCATGACACTAGCCATTAAACTGGATCGTCGAGTGAGGGAGAGACGGAGGGAACGTTCAGATATTCCTCAGGGTGTCGTCCTGCCTGAATCCCCTCTTCTGAGTCCACCTTCTACCAGGGTCCCGGAGGAGTCCATACAGTGGGGAGGAACTTTGAGAGATCAGAGACGCTTGAATGGAACCTGTTTCTACTGCGGTGAGACGAACCACTGGCTCCAGCAATGCCCGAAACTTCTGCCCTCTAGAGAGCTTTCTGCCGGAAGTAAGGTAACCCCAGCGGTGGTAAGGAGGAAAGTATTATTACCTATCTCCATTGCGTACAACCAACTCAGGGGGTCCGGTAAGGCTTTTGTTGATTCTGGTTCTGCCATTAATTTTATTGATTTTGATTTTATACAATCTGTGGGGATTCCGCTAGTTCCTTTAAGGAAGGTGATTGAAATTATCGCACTGGATTCCACTCCATTGAATAATGGGAGAGTGGAGTTTTGTACTCCTGAGGTTGTATTAACTGTAGGAATTACCCATACCGAGACTTGTTCCTTCCTTGTATTAAAGGATTTACCTGCCGACCTTGTTTTAGGTCTGCCATGGTTACAGGACCACAACCCTGTGATCAACTGGTCGGTAGGTGAATTGGAAAAATGGGGAATGAATTGTGACAAATGTTGTAAATCAGTATTGCTGTTTGGAGGTACCACTGAGTCTCTTTCCTTGCCCAAGTATATCGGCGATTTTTCGGACGTTTTTTCCATGTCCGAGACTGAGTTCCTCCCTCCTCACCGGCAATATGATTGCGCCATCGACCTTATTGAGGGATCCAAATATCCCAAAGGTCGCATTTATAATCTCTCTACTCCTGAACGTCAGTCCATGAGGGATTATCTCAAGGAGAGTCTGGCCAAGGGTCACATCCGGCCTTCAGTTTCTCCCATGGGGGCAGGTTTTTTCTTTGTTGGTAAAAAGGATGGAGGATTGAGGCCCTGTATCGATTACAGGGAGCTCAATAAAATCACTGTTAAAAACAGATACCCGTTGCCCCTTATTCCTGACTTGCTGAATCAGGTCCAGGGGGCCTGTTGGTTCACCAAGCTGGATTTGAAGGGGGCATACAACCTAATCAGGATTCGTGAGGGGGACGAATGGAAAACTGCTTTTAATACCCCGGAAGGTCATTATGAGTACTTGGTAATGCCTTTTGGGTTAAGTAACGCTCCGGCAATTTTCCAAAACTTTGTCAATGACATTTTTAGACCATTTATTGGGAAATTTGTAATTGTCTATATTGATGACATCCTGATTTTTTCTGCAGACTGGGAAAGTCACGTATCTCACACCAGGCAAGTGCTGGAGGTGTTGCGTGAAAACAAGTTGTTCGTTAAAGGGGAGAAGTGTACCTTTGGTGTTCAGGAAGTGGCCTTTTTGGGATACATTCTCACCCCTTTTTCTTTCAAAATGGACCCAGTTAAAGTACAGGCCATTGTGGATTGGGTGCGACCTTCCTCTTTGAAGGCGCTCCAGCGATTTCTGGGGTTTGCTAATTTTTATCGTAAATTTGTCAAAAATTTTTCTGTGGTAGCCAAACCCATTACGGATTTGACTCGCAAGGGGGCTGATCTGGTCAATTGGCCCCCTGCAGCTATTGAGGCCTTTGAAAGGTTAAAGCAGTGTTTTATGAATGCTCCTGTGTTGGTCCAGCCTGATCAAAGTAAGCCTTTTGTAGTTGAGGTGGATGCGTCTGAGGATGGTGTGGGGGCTGTACTGTCCCAGGGGTCTTCCACCTTAACTAATCTTATGCCATGCGCCTTCTTCTCCCGCAAGTTCTCTCCTGCCGAGAGGAATTATGACATTGGTAATAGGGAGTTACTTGCAATCAAGTGGGCATTTGAGGAATGGCGTCATTTTTTAGAAGGGGCAGTTCACCGCATTACGGTCCTCACGGATCATAAGAATTTAATGTTTTTAGAATCGGCTAAGCGATTGAATCCTAGACAGGCGAGGTGGGCTTTATTCTTTACTCGTTTTGATTTTTGTGTTACCTTCAGACCCGGGAGCAAGAACGTTAAGGCCGATGCCTTATCCCGAAGTTTCAAGGCGTATCAGCCTCCTGACGTCCCTCCTGAGCCCATCCTGCCAGCTGATATCATCGTGGCCGCTACCTCATCTGACCTCGCTTCTGAAATCTCGGCAGGACAACATCTTGCTCCCATTGGTACCCCCAATGACAAATTGTTTGTGCCGGCTCATTTGCGATTGCAACTGCTGGGTGAGTGCCATAATTCTGTTTTGTGTGGACATCCTGGCATCAATGCCACCAAGGAGTTGGTCTCTAGGCAGTATTGGTGGCCGTCAATCTCCAGAGATGTTCAGGCTTTTGTAACTGCGTGTAACACTTGTGCCAGGTCCAAGAATACCAAGACACGACCTATGGGTGAGTTACATCCTTTACCCATACCTAGTAGACCTTGGTCACATCTGTCCATGGACTTTATCACGGACTTGCCGTGCTCTGAGGGTAAAACCGTGATATTTGTGGTGGTTGACAGATTCAGCAAAATGTGTCATTTTATTCCTTTGTGTAAATTACCCTCTGCAAAGGTCTTGGCGTCCGTGTTCATGGATAATATTGTCAAACTGCATGGTGTTCCTGAGAATATCGTTTCTGATAGGGGAGTACAGTTTGTGTCTAGGTTCTGGAGGGCGTTCTGTAATAAGATTGGTATCTCTTTGTCCTTTTCATCAGCCTTTCATCCGGAGACCAATGGTCAGACTGAACGTCTTAACCAATCCGTTGAGCAATATCTCAGATGTTATGTTTCTGATAACCAACATGTGTGGGCCAGATTCCTGTCTCTGGCTGAATTTGCAATTAATAATCGTGTTAATTCATCCTCTGGGATGTCGCCGTTTTTCTGCAATATGGGTTTTCATCCACGCTTTGGCTCCTGTTCCCCATCTGCGTCGGTTGTCCCAGAGGTCAATGATTTTTCTCAAGAACTGTGCACAGTTTGGGCACAGGTTCAGTCGAACCTGGAAAAGGCCCAAGGAGTTCAAAAAGCTAAGGCTGATAGAAAACGTTCTAAGGGTGTGAATTTTAAGGTTGGGGATAAGGTATGGTTATCGACTAAAAATCTCAACATGAGGGTACCATCCTACAAGTTTGCACCTCGCTTCATTGGTCCTTACAGGATCACCAAGGTGATCAATCCGGTTTCTTTTAGGTTATGTTTACCCGACTCCCTTCGTGTTCATAATGTTTTTCATGTGTCTTTGCTCAAACGTTATGTTGCTCCCGTTGGTCCTGAGGAACAGTCTCCTCCTCCGGTTGAGGTAGCAGGACAAATGGAGCATGAGATTGCCAGAATTGTGGATGTGAGAAGGGTCCGGAATTCCTTCCAGTACCTCGTACATTGGAAGGGGTTCGGTCCTGAGGACAGGTCTTGGGTACCGTTGACCAGGATGCATGCAGACTCGCTCATCCAAAAGTTCCATCTGCAGCATCCCGATAAGCCTGCTCCCGCTGGTAAGGGTCCGGTGGCCCCTCGTGAAGGGGGGGTACTGTCACGCGAGGTCGGCGTCGCGCTCCCTCTGCACGACATCGCCGGACCTCTCCGCCCCCCTAGAGACGAGCAATAGGGAATTGAAGTGCTGGTCTTGTCAGCCAGCACTTCATGAGTTAATTCTCTGTTTGGGTTTAGCCATGTGGTGCTGATCACACCACATGGCTACTTTGCATATTGTTTGGACAGCTTGCTCCGCCTCAGGTCATGTGATGCTGGCCACATCACATGATCCTGGGTGGGCTATTTAAAGATGGCAACTGCCTCACTCAGATGCCTGTGATTAGTTTATACTTTTGATCAGTGCTTGTGCGACCTTGTGTTTTGGATTTGCTATTTGGACTCTGACTTTGGACTTGGACTTGGACCTCTCTTCTCTTGACCCCTGGTATTTACGCTATCTCCTGTGTTTGACCCGGCTTGCTGACTACTCTATCATTGTGTTTGTTCCGTCTGTGTTTTGTCTCTCCCTGTGTTCCCTTTCCCTCCCTCTGCACTTACCCAGTATAGGGAACGTCTTCGTGGTTGTCCGCGGCCGCCTAGGGCCGTTTGAGGCAAGTAGGTAGGGAAAGAAGGGGGGTTTCAAGTACAGGGCACACCTTCCCTTGTCTCCCCCGTGACACCAATACTGGTTTTACAGCTACACTGCTCATTACAGCTGTATAATATCCTCTATATTGCTGTTGCTTCTGATCAGTGGACAGGATCTTCTCTTCTCTGTGTGCTGTGTATGGTCACATCATAGTAGTTAGTTTCCTCGCTCTACCTCATAGTAAACTGAGAATTCACTATAGATGGGAAAAACTTTTTCACACGAGCGTCGCGGATTTGGTCCGGATGCGTTCAGGGTGCGTTCCGGGAAAAACGTGCGATTTGTCCTGCGATAGTTGTAATATTTGTGTGCGATTGCGTTCAGTTTTTGCGTTTTTCACGCGCGTATGGCATGCGGGTGGCATGCGTTTTTCACGCGTGTGAAAAAAACTAGGGATGAGCGAACCGAACCGTAACGAACCAGATTCGTTACGAACTTTACCGAACGTTCGGTTCGTCCCCGAACCGAACTTTCGTCAAGTTCGTATGAATCAGGTTCGTAAATAAAGTTTACTTTTTCCACAGAATAGACCAGGATACAAGGGATTATTTATTACTCCTACAATCCCTTGTATCCTGGTGTGACCCTCGTGTCAAACCACCCTTTTGGGAGGAGAATGGCCGAGATGGGTTATTATTTTCGTTCGTCCGAACGTTCGTTCGGACGAGCGAACAGAACCGTAACGAACTAGATTCGTTTAAGAACTTTTAAGACGAATCTGGTTAAAATAAAAACGGCACATCAAAACTGTACCGTTTTCACAGAATAGACCAGGATACAAGGGATTATTTATTACTCCTACAATCCCTTGTATCCTGGTGTGACCCTCGTGTCAAACCACCCTTTTGGGAGGAGAATGGCCGAGATGGGTTATTATTTTCGTTCGTCCGAACGTTCGTTCGGACGAGCGAACAGAACCGTAACGAACCAGATTCGTTTAAGAACTTTTAAGACGAATCTGGTTAAAATAAAAACGGCACATCAAAACTGTACCGTTTTCACAGAATAGACCAGGATACAAGGGATTATTTATTACTCCTACAATCCCTTGTATCCTGGTGTGACCCTCGTGTCAAACCACCCTTTGGGAGGAGAATGGCCGAGATGGGTTATTATTTTCGTTCGTCCGAACGTTCGTTCGGACGAGCGAACAGAACCGTAACGAACCAGATTCGTTTAAGAACTTTTAAGACGAATCTGGTTAAAATAAAAACGGCACATCAAATGCGTACATATTCAGTTAAGTAGCGTACCTTTGACAACGCTAGACTGTATGTTCGTTATTTGTGCGGGAATGTTCGCATTAGCGTACGTATTAGTGTAGATTCTCAAATATGCGTATATTCGTTCGTATAAGGTTCGTTTTAGGTTCGGTTCGTACGAATCCGAACTTCAAGAAAGTTCGCCGAAGCGAACCGAACCGAACTTTTCAAAAGTTCGCTCATCCCTAAAAAAAACCGCAAACATCCTCAGTCAAAACACCTGTTACCTTGTCTAACCTATAAATAGGCCCACAATGCTTTTTGATTTTGTGGAAATCTCCATTTTGTGTGTTAGTGTTTGAGTTGTGTGTTTGGTGGTCTTTCATTGGCATAATGTCTGGTTCACCGTTATCTAATGCCGATCATGTTCTTTTTCATTGGATACTTTTTCGTTGTTTTGGTGATCGGCCAGAAATGATCCAGGAGGAACCGCGGAGGAAGCGAATGTGGGTTCATCCTCTAGTATCTCAGCGGCCCAGCCATGGTCAGTTTGTTTTGTTATACACTGACCTACGGCTGCACCCTTCAAAGTTTTTTAGTTACTGCCGCATGGGTGTCGCAACTTTTGACCGTCTTTTGTCTGAGTTGCGTCCTGGGCTAACTTTCCAGGACACAAATATGCGTCGCTGTGTTTCTCCTGAGGAACGTCTTATTATTACGTTGAGGTAAGTGTTATATTTTTATTTTTTTTTGTAGGTTTTTGTGTATTTCACTTTTTTTCATTAAGTTGTTCATTTTCAATTGTCTTTTTTTTTTCCACTTGCAGATTTTTGGCAATGGGCAATTCTTTTTCATCTTTACATTTTGAGTTTCGTATGGGGACCTCCACGATAGCTGGAATAATGACTTCAACCTGTCATACAATTTGGTTGCGGCTCAGAGCTGCTATGCTGCCGCTACCATCTACGCAGCAGTGGTTGGATATAGCCCAGGGCTTCCTGGAGAGGGCACAGTTTCCCAATTGTCTTGGTGCCCTTGACGGGAAGCACATACGAGTGAAGAAGCCACCAAACTCAGGGTCCCGTTTCTACAATTATAAGCAGTATTTCTCTGTAGTTTTGTTGGCCTTGGCTGACACAAACTACAGGTTTATATATGTAGATATTGGGGCCTAAGGTAGTTCTGCAGATGCTCGCATCTTCAGGGCTTCCAGAATGAGTCGGTTGCTTCAGTCCAACCAACTCAACATACCGCAGCCAGCTAATCTTCCTGCCTCCTCTGGTCCCCCTGCACCTTATGTTTTAGTTGGCGACGAGGGTTTTGCACTGTCAATAAACCTCATGCGTCCATTCCCCAGACGAGGTTTGGATCACAAAAGGCGCACTTTTAATTTTTGGTTAAGCAGGGCCAGAAGGTATGTTGAGTGCGCTTTTGGAATACTTTCCAGCAAATGGCGGGTTTTTCTTTCAGCCATCCAGCTGGCACCCAAAAATGTCAATGGGGTAATAAAGGCGTGTATAGTGCTACATAACTATATATGCACTTATGAGTCCACCCCTGAGGACCAAGATAAGACATTTGAAACACCTGCACAAGGAGAAGCCTCTCATCTAGGAAGAGCTGGATCTGCTGGCCTCAGGGTGCGGGAATTATTTTCCGACTATTTTATGTCCCCCATTGGTTCACGTCCTTTCCAGCAGTAGTTAATTTAAATCGTGGTTTGTTTTTTTTTTATTGTTTTTTGGACTCATCTGGCTGGTTTAATTTTTTTTTTAAACATTAGTTCTGATTATGATAAGGGGTGTGGAAGATTAATAAAATTTGGAAATGTACTATATTGTCTGCTTTTTTCTTTATTTTAACATAAAATTGTAAATATTGGACCATAATGTAAATCAAGTAACACTCACACATTGTTTATTACACAGCAAACAACACCATCATAACCTCGGTATTGTACATGAAAATATATTCCCAAACAACCAAGCAAATATGTTAAATCCAACATACAAAAAAAAACATAATTGCAAATTAAAATAATGAGGTTGTGGGTTAGGGCCAGAATAAGGGCCGGGTCCCATGCTCATTGGTGGCTGAGAGGGGCCATGTGGGCCAGAAGAGTGAGATGGGGGGCCACTACCAATTTCAGCCCTGTATGAGGAGGGAGGTCTGGTGTGCTCAGGTGCATAAAAACTGCCTTGAACAGGATATTCCATCTGATGATGTACCGAATGTGAAGGTGGGGGAGGGGGAGCATCATGGATACTTCCATGACGGCGCCAATTTTCAATGGCCTGAAACAACTCCTTGGGGTCTTTGGGAGGTGTAGCAGCATCCAGAATGGTACTAATAGAGGACTGTATTCTAAAGTAAACATCAATGGGCAGGCGACGGAAATGTTCCGCAAGACTGCGCCCATACAGATCATAGGTGTCCTCGTGCCTTGCCCGGCCTAAATACTCCATAACCCTTGTGTTCACCTCTACCTCTGCAGGCAAAGGTGCCCTTCTTTTACGGGAGGAGACTACTTGGGACGGCACAACATCATGTGCAGCTGGGGGGTTGCTCTGTCCAACACCAGATGGTCCACCTTCAGCTAGGTCGTCAGCCTCCTGTGTGGCTTGGCCAGGTCCTTCACTGCCACTCGGCTGGTCAGGAGCAAGCTCCTCTGCTTCAGTCTCAAGACTATCCTCCGTTCTAAAAATAAATATCAAATATTTTCCAAACAAAAAATCCACCGAAAAACATTTACGTAAAAATTAGAGAACATTCACTAGATCTTGAATGTGAAAATAAAATAAATAAAGGGTGAATGCTGAAGGGACAGAGGGATTCAACTGGCTTAATGAAAGGACATGTTAATGTAAGATAGACATAACATTACGAATAAAAACAAAGGATGCAGAAACTTACGGCCTCAAATCAGTTACATCCCGCAAAAACATGAGCTGTTCTCTGTAAATATACAGTATGGCCTTTTTTTTCGGGGGACCAGAACCACTGCGCCCATGCTGGGTAATCTCCTTCATAAACTGATCCCGACAACTACGCCAGCGGTTTTTTACATCTTCAACTGTCATAAAGGATACAAAGAAAATATTAGAGCAAACATCCCCTAAGCAAATACACTGGGAAGTAAATTGATAGCAACATTACACATGTGACAATGAGGTTTAACAAACATAACAAATATAGTTAAAAATGGAGTGTTCCTTACCCAAGCCATTTCTATTTTTGGATGATGTTTCACCCCACACCGAATGGAACAACTCCTTCGTAATCTCTTTCCAGGCGGCTTTTTTTTTGTAACGGTCATGATAGGCCGCACTACGTGTCCCAGATGGCAGGCCTATCCTGAACCAGGACAATCAGCTTGTCCACATCCATGGTTTTTGGGACACGAGGCATTTTCTCTATCTCAGGAACGGCAAGGGAAGGCTCTATCAGCAAGCACCTCCTCACCAGCAGCTAAATAATCCCTTCCTTCAGCTTGTACTTCCTGTCTCGTCTGCCTTCACTGTTGCCTAGTAACCTGCGTGAAAAATGCAATGCAACGCGTTGTATCCGGATGTATTGCGTTTTTCACGCAGCCTCATTTACTTCTATTGAGGAAGGACTGCGTGAAAAACGCAGAATATAGAACATGCTGCGATTTTAACGCGACGCGAAAATGCTGCGTGAAAAAAAATGCTCATGTGAAAAAGCCAATAGAAATAAATGGGTCAGGATTCAGTGCGGGTGCTATGCGTTCACGTCACGCACTGCACCCGCGCGGAAATCACGCCCGTGTGAAAGGGGCCTAAAAGTCATAAAATAGCTAGATAAAGTGCTACTCATTGAAGAAAGCCCATTCAATGTTGATCTTGGTATTATTTTAAGAGGTAGTGATAATATTTGTGTTGATTGAGGAGGGGGGAATTTATCAAAGGCAGATGTTTTATGCTAGTCTTTCAGTGCTTGATTTCTGACATGTTACAGCCTACTCATAAATTAGGCACATCCTCCAGCAGTCCACATGGCTAAACTAAAATCTATGTTATAGCTGACATTGATTTCAGACATTTATGCCAGAATAATGGTTTGAATTATGATAACTGTGCTGGGGACAATGGCACGCACACAGACACACGATTTGTGCAGGAACGAATCACAAAAGTTCCCTGTTGAATTCCCTGTGTGACATTCAAATTTTTTTGGAAATTTATAATGAATTTGATTTGTGTAGAATTGATTCATACTGTTACCATAAGATACAGATTATGCTAAAAAAAAGCCAAGGATTCTCCTCACTTGACTAATTTTATTACTGCAATTGATGTGAATTAAACCATTAGCATGAGCTCATTCTCTGTTGCCAGTACTCACATTCATCTTGAAGGAGAGGGATGGTGAATGCTTATTTTGCTCTCTGGCCAAAAACAGAAATTTAGAGCCCCGCATTCTCAACTTTGGTAGGAAACCTCCAACTGACTTACTTGTATAACCTATCATTAGTCAATCTCTTTGAAACAATGCTCAAAGATAATAAATACTTAAATATTACACAACCAGTTCATTGTAGAGGCTGCAACGCTCACACAAATGCTGTCGCCCCTTCAATCAACTCGTCTACTGGGATGCCAAGAGTCAGATCCTCACTAATCTGATATTAATGATTTATTCTAAAGAAAGGCCAAAAATACAACAATCCCAGAAAACTAAAGATTTTTATTTTCATAAAATAAAATCAAACATCATTTTTCATATCATTATTATAAAGTAAACTCTTTTAAATGGTTTGTGTGAGAATGGTTATAAGGGTCTGAATTTTTCCAGAAACATTGGCACCCTAGACCGTAGGCTATGTCTGATACACCAGCTTAGTATTCACTTGTTCACCCACAAGTGTGGGGTGCAATACCAGACAGAGCCCATGGACAACAGTAGTCACCTATTTTAATATGATACAACCCCTGTAGGAATGAATAGTCCCATCGTATGTTATCCAAGGAGGAATAATCTAGTTCTGATATGAGCAGTCTTAAACACCTGCTAGAAGAATCAAATAATATTGCTTCCACTAGATGATTGGTTTCAGTAAAGACTCATAAATTATGTGGAATGGTATGACTCTGGAGGACATGTTTTATTCAGGTTAAACTTGCATTTCCTGAAGTTTAAAGCGTAATAGGAGATACAAATAAATTCATAGGCACAGACAAGCAAGGGGGCTTAATGGGGGAATAAATGTTAATGCCAATGTTTAGCAGTTGTCCTGGAAACTCTGTAATCACAAGGGACCGGGGAAGGAAACTATTTATTAAGCTCAGGCAAGAGGGAAGAATTGGCAGACGAGTGTGTAATTTCAATTTCAATCTGCACATGTTTAGGACATTTCATGACGGGAACTGTATCATTACTGTTACCTGTTGCACAGTGTCTTCTTCCTGCTGGTGTCAAGGAGGCATTTTAGCCTGATGGATGAAGGAAACGTCTCAGTGCTTTGAGTGTCTGGCAGTAAGACTAAAACTACAGTAGGTGAGAAATTAAACCTAAAGACAATGTGTGGGTTGTTAAAAGCAAACATGTTGAAATTGTATAAGTCAAATAAGACTGTTAATCAAGACCTGTAATGCAGTCTGTAATTTGCCTTCAGGTTTTCTACATTTTCCATGCAGTGACAGCAAATATACAAAGGTCCATCCAGGCTCCTTCTACCAGTAGGGTCTATTACAGTTGAACCTCAAGGCTATAATTATGGATCTTAAAATGGCAAACAATTAGGAAACATGACAGCTGACCCTCAAGGCTATAATTATGGATCTTAAAAGGGCAAACAATTTTCCATAGGAGAGGCAAGTTTGATAAATGAATTTTCCTACAAGAAAGGTGAATTTGACCCTGAAGGTTCTTCAGAGTATGACAGCTTTGTTCTCTGGCTTTCCACTTAGCACTGTTTTAAATATCACAATACTAGATTATAGGACAGATATGTGAATAAAGGTAGGGCTTCATGATATAGTGTTTGTAAGTACATTGTAATAAGTACAACTTATGCTGATATTGATATGCATTATAGATGTACCTACAGTAGTTGCCCCATTTATATGGCTGAGACAAAAACATATAGCAAAATGAAGTACCCAGTAGTTGTGTTATTAATTGCAGCCTTTTCTAAAATGCTGCAATATTGTAAGTGATGAGTTAAGTATTGAAAAATTCAACTTGGCCGCTTTGCTGAATTTTACCAAAAAATTAGCTTCATGACAAATTATTTCATTATGAACTACATTTCAAGTAGTGGGTGCAATGAGAGGGAGTGACGATCGCACTGCCCCCAGTCATTGTACCCCTCAGATACCGTGTTCATAGCTGAACGTGGCATCTGACAGCAATAATACATAAAAAAAATATAAAAAAAATATAAAAAATTATATAAAATTATACTTACCCTCATCCATTTAATTGCTGCTGCCGCCATCTTAATTGAAAATCTAGCTCAAAATCTCGCACGGCCTGTCATGACATCATCACGTCGGCTTGCGTGGTAACGTTATACGCCATCGCACACTAAATTTTGTGTGAGGTCTTCAATTAAGTTTTCGGTCAGCTCTTCACGCTCAAACATATAAGGTAAGTACATATGATAGGCTGTTGTTGGAGTTGCAGCCATCCCTGACTATCCAGGACACAAATATGCATAACAGTGTGTCACCAGAGGAACGTAATTAGAGTTGAGCGAATCTATTCGCCGCTTCGTAGATTCAATACGAATCTTGGAAATTTTCCGCTGCGAAGCGAATCCAAATTTTTGGAGATTCGCTCTGTTTGAAAATGTTCTTAAGGCTTTCTACGCATTCGCTGCGTACTTGTTCGACAAATTGTATGCTAATGCTACATATTACTGTTACTCTATACGCTATTGCGTACAAATTCAATTAATTAGCGAACTTTTACTGTTAGTTCGTTATTCGTTTGGCAAAAGCCCTGGAAGAAAGCGGTCACCTGACCTAGTGGGCAGAGCTTGCTCTGATTAGCTCAGGCTCGGTAAGCCAGTGACGCATCAGTTGTGCTGAGACTGCTGAAACGAGCAGACGTACTGTGTATGAAATTCTGAGAGACTGTGACCTGTTATGTTAAAATTAGGGTGTAATTGTTCTGGGAATCCATATTACACATATCAGGGATACTGCAGGGCAGAGAGAGAGACAGGGAGAGAGACAAAGACCAGCTGCAGGGCCACAGTCAAGTGTTAAATGTCTGGAATGGATAAGCAAAAGGGGTCCTGTTCCAGCCAGACCTCGTGCTCTAAAAAAAGGAGAAGATGACACAGGGCAGCAGTGCTAAAGGACCTGTAGCCGGAGCTTCTATTTGTAGAATTCGCAATACTTGGCCAGTGTTCCACCAGGCTAACCCACCAAGGCGCAAAATTGTAGTGCAGGAGAAAGGGGATGAGGTTGAGGATGTGGATGGCATGCTCATCTCAGTCACAGCCGGGTGATCTGCTGTCATCTGCTGATACAGTATCCATATGTAGCCAGGAGTCAGACTCAGAGCGTTCCTCCTGCTCCACCATTCCGCTCCAGCAAAGCCTGTCATTTTCGTATGCAATTTGTAGGCTCATGCATACGTGTTCACAGAAGTTCTGTACCTTTTAAAACTGAACGTTCGTTATTAGTGTGCGAATGTTCGCAAAACACCACATAATAACGTATGATTTGTACGCAGATTTCCCGAATAGATTCATGGAATATACGAATCTTATGAAAAGTTCGACGAATATTCGGGGAAGTGAATTTTGGATAATTCGCTTATCTCTAAACGTAATTATTACTCTGATTAATTGTGAAAGTGTACCACACATGTTTTGTGTTTTAATTGACCTTTTTACCCCCTCAGATTCTTTTCGACTGGCAATTCTTTTTCTGCATTGCATTTTCAGTTTTGTATGGGAACATCTACAATTGCCGATGTGGTGAGGGCAACCTGTGCCTTCCTGGAGAGGGCACAATTCCACAACTATATTGATGCCCTTGACGTGAAGCACATATGGGAGAAGAAGCTATCGTACTCAGGGTCCCGATATTATAATTATAAGCTGTTCTTCTCTGTAGTTTTGTTGGCTTTGACTGACACAAAGTACAGGTTTATAATTTCTAGATATCGTGGCCTATGGAAGTTTTGCAGATGCTTGTAGAATGGGTCGGTGGCTTCAGTACAACCAAGTGGACCTACCACATCCATCTAATCTTCCTGGCTCCTCAGGTCCACCTGCCCCTTATGTTGGTGACAAGGGGTTTGGCCTTTCCACAAACCTCATGTGTTCCTTCCCTAGGCGTGGTTTGAATGAGAAGGAACGCATTTTCAACTACCATCTAGGAAGGGCCAGCAAATGACGTATGTTTTTGACAGCCATCCAGCTGGTATCTGAAAATATAAATGGGGTCATCAAAGCTTGTGTAGTGCTGCATAACTATATTTGAATTTATGAGAGCACTGTAGAGGAAGATGCCTAAGTTTATATTGCACCAGCCCAAGCTGAACCATCACACCTGGGAAGAGCTGGATCTACAGGACTGAGAGTGAGGGAATTATTTTCAAATTATTTTACGTCCATTCTATGTTCTGTTCCTTTCCAACAACAGTAGTCTACACGTGGAGCAATGTAATTTATAAGTTTAATGTCACATTGATGACTCTGCGTTTTTTTTTTTCTCCTGGGTGGAGTTTTTTTTTAGTTAGTTTATATTATTTGTAGTTAGGCAATCACAATACAAGGTGGACCCTTGATGTGGGTTGCAAACTTAGATATTTGAGTCCTATTAACTTTGGTAGACAATGGGTGTAAAATATCCTCTAATACTTTTTATAATAAAAAAATTTGTAATGTGTAATGTTATAAAGTGTTATTAAAATGTTTTCAGGTTGTAGCCAATATATTACTGTTCCCTTTTTCCAATAAATTACTTCAGCGTGTGTGAATTGATACATCTATGACAGCTCCAAAAAGCCTGATTATAATTAATCCATCCACATCAATAAATGTTATTAATATGTTGTACAAGTGAACATTTTTGCCAACTTGCAAATGAACACCGATTTGGCCATGACAATTAACACGTTTGCGTAATCCTCATTTGGATTCATCATAATTAAGTTGCCCTTTGGTAGTATTTGAAGCTGTTTAAAGTAAAACCCCTGGCCCTGCTTTTTTATGTTTGAAAGTATATTTTAAATTATATGTTGTAAACATATTGTAACATGTGTATACCAAAGAGCAAATAAAACTAACACACTTTATACAAAAAAACAAATGTAAGCCACAAAAATACCTCAGAACATAGTTATCTTTACTATATAACCTTACTCAGGAAAAAGAATAGTATAAAAATATATATATATAATTCATAGCAGTGCAATGTCCACAAGATTACAAGTTCAAGTGGGCTATGATAGTGTTTGGGGACAGTCACAGGTTTTCCCATGATATGGGCCATGTCCCAATAAAATCTGTTGATGTTAGGGGCTAGGTTGGGCTGACGCTTGGTGAGGTGGCCCATAACTAGCTTCAGCCCTATATGATGTTGCAAATTGGAGGTTCTCCGGGGGAAAAACACAGCCTTGAGATGGAAATACCATGAGCCACTGGCCAGAATGTTGAGGTGGTGGGTTGGCTGGACCAGCAATATTCCCATATAGACGCTAGTGTTCTAATGCCTTAAATACATCACTGGGGCCTTTTGGTTGTGTTGCTCACCAAGCGTCAGCCCAACCTCCAGAACAATACTGAAAGCGGACTGTGTCCTAAAGTATCGTGCTGGTGGCAGTCAGCCCAAATGTTGCACCAGGCTGTGGGCATATAAATCAAGTGTCCTCCTGCTGTGCTTTGGACAGGTAGTCAAGGACACATGTGTTAACTTCCTGACCAGGAGTAGAAATGTGTCCTTCTTTTCCAGGTGGGCAGTCTAGATATTCCCTGCTGTAGGGCTCTGGGTATGGTGTCCCAGTTTTGGCTGTGTCTGGAGGCTCCTGGGTCGCTTGAATAGGTTCTTCCATGCTACTCTGCTACTCTAGGACACTCTTCTCTAGTTAAAATGCAGAATGTCATAAAGTGAAATTGGCTCTGACCACAATGATGCAAAGTTCTCTGGCATCTATCTGGTTAATCCTTCATAGTCCTAAGGTACACCATTGCCATGCAGTATACTATACTTTAGCATAAAATTTAACATAAAATTTATATGTATCTCATTGTTCTTTTATTTGTATACAGACATGGCCAAAAGTTTTGAGAATGATACAAATATTATATTTTCACATGATCTGCTGCCCTCTGGTTTTTATGTGTGTTTGTCAGATGTTTTTATCACATACAGAAATATAATTGCAATCATATTATGAGTAACAAAAGCTTATATTGACAGTTAGAATGAGTTAATGCAGCAAGTCAATATTTGCAGTGTTGACCCTTCTTCTTCAGGACCTCTGCAATTCTCCCTGGCATGCTCTCAATCAACTTCTGGACCAAATCCTGACTGATAGCAGTCCATTCTTGCACAATCAATGCTTGCATTTTGTCAGAATTTTTAGGTTTTTGTTTGTCCACCCGTCTCTTGATGATTGACCACAAGTTCTCAATGGGATTAAGATCTGGGGAGTTTCCAGGCCATGGACCCAAAATCTCTATGTTTTGTTCCCTGAGCCATTTAGTTATCACCTTTGCTTTATGGCAAGGTGCTCCATCATGCTGAAATGGCATTGTTGATCGCCAAACTGCTCTTGGACGGTTGGGAGAAGTTGCTTTCGGAGGACATTCTGGTACCATTCTTTATTCATGGCTGTGTTTTTAGGCAAGACTGTGAGAGAGCCGATTCCCTTGGCTGAGAAGCAACCCCACACATGAATGGTTTCAGGATGCTTTACAGTTGGCATGAGACAAGACTGGTGGTAGCGCTCACCTCGTCTTCTCCGAATAAGCTGTTTTCCAGATGTCCCAAACAATCGAAAAGGGGATTCATCAGAGAAAATGACTTTACCCCAGTCCTCAGCAGTCCACTCCCTGTACCTTTTGCAGAATATCAGTCTGTCCCTGATGTTTTTTCTGGAGAGAAGTGGCTTCTTTGCTGCCCTCCTTGAGACCAGGCCTTGCTCCAAGAGTCTCCGCCTCACAGTGCGTGCAGATGCACTCACACCTGCCTGCTGCCATTCCTGAGCAAGCTCTGCACTGCTGGTAGCCCGATCCCGCAGCTGAAACACTTTTAAGAGATGGTCCTGGCGCTTGCTGGTCTTTCTTGGGCGCCCTGGAGCCTTTTTGGCAACAATGGAACCTCTCTCCTTGAAGTTCTTGATGATGCGATAGATTGTTGACTGAGGTACAATCTTTCTAGCTGCGATACTCTTCCCTGTTAGGCCATTTTTGTGCAGTGCAATGATGACTGCACGTGTTTCTTTAGAGATAACCATGGTTAACAGAAGAGAAACAATGATGCCAAGCACCAGCCTCCTTTTAAAGTGTCCAGTGGTGTCATTCTTACTTAATCATGACAGATTGATCTCCAGCCCTGTCCTCATCAACACCCACACCTGTGTTAATGGAGCAATCACTGAAACGATCTTAGCTGGTCCTTTTAAGGCAGGGCTGCAATGATGTTGAAATGTGTTTTGGGGGATAAAGTTCATTTTCTAGGCAAATATTGACTTTGCAAGTAATTGCTGTTAAGCTGATCACTCTTTATAACATTCTGGAGTATATGCAAATTGCCATTATAAAAACTGAAGCAGTAGACTTTGTAAAAATTAATATTTGTATCATTCTCAAAACTTTTGGCCATGACTGTAGTTTCATTATTATTGTTAGCTTCCTGTCTGGCTGGTGGGCTTGCTCCACGAGTTTGCTCCTTTCATATTGTAGCCAGTAGACTCACTCTCCAGAGAGCAGCGCTGCTGGCATCTTGTGGCCATGGTAACCTGACTGGCCTCCGTGTGCTAGATCCCCAATCAGTTAAGATTTCCATTGTGATCTATGGGGAACCCTATTTAAACAGGTGGCTGCTGGCCACAGTTGCCTGTGATTAAGGTGTTAATCATCATATACCCCACTACTTAGCATTTTCTGACCTTTGGATTTTTTGGACCTCGGCATGTTTTTGACTACTACCCCTTTCTGTTTTAGCTTTAGATTGGATTCTCCATTGACTTTTGGCTTTTGCGACTCTGCAATATTCACTTTGGTCCTGTTCTGGTTATCTGATAACAATATATACAGAAATAGGCCTCTATTTATCGCATGACCCATCAAGTTTGTTATCTGTTCTGCGTATCTGTCACTAGTACGTTTATCATTTTGTTCTTGCATTTAACCTTGTAGATCCCTGCATTTAGTAAAGAAGGGACGGTCATCCAGTTGTGGGCCATCATCTAGGATGTATTTTGCAAGTAGGTAGGTACAGTTGTGACAATTATTGTCAATAGTGAAGTTGACTGATGATTTGGAGCAACACTTTGCTAGCTCTGTTCCATTCATCTCTAATGATCACAGTGGTCCCCCACAGATTTTAGTAATTTTTCCTTGTGGCTAAGAGTTTTCAGTTAGGGAGTAAGGACTAACTTGTAAATTTGCTGTATTGTTAAGTGAATTCGAAAGATTTGCAAATGAATACGTTTACGCAGGCTTATATTTAAGTGATTAAATATAGGATAAAACAAGGAAATCAAATACAGAATAAAAAGTAAATAAACCTCAAAAGCCAATGGGGTGGAGACCCTGTTGATCATGCTATAACCCATGGCTGTCTACCCCTGTTATAATACATGACCGACACCCCAGGGTGTACAAAAGAAATAGGGCAAGTCATACTCACATCCTATCTAGATGGAGTCCTGATCGAGTCTGCTGAGACAAGGTGGGTAACAGACTTTTACCTCTTAGCCCCTCCTAAAATGTGCATCACTCAGGAATGTGGTCTTATCAGCACAATTGGGGGATGGGTACTATCTCTCTAACCCACTTCATTACAAGGAAACTTATAAATAGAGATGAGCGAGCACTAAAATGCTCGGGTGCTCGTTATTCGAGTCAAACTTTTCCCAATGCTCGGGTGCTCGTTTCGAATAACGAACCCCATTAAAGTCAATGGGAGACTCGAGCATTTTTGCGGGGGACCAAGGCTCTGCCTAGGGAAGGCTGGGTGAAAACCTGGAAACCTCAGAAAATGATGGAAACCCCATGGAAATGGACAGGAAACAGCAGGGGCAGCATGCATGGATGCCTCTGAGGCTGCCTAATCCCACCATTACCCCAAACTCTCAGGCAACAGCCTGGTGGTTACCCTCATGGCAATTGTGCTCACCCTGACCAAGAAAGGCGAGGCAAATACCCTTCACATGTTAGGGAAGCACCAAAATAGGTGCAACGAAGGTCCATCAACGCCTGCAGGTGACACCACTGCTCATGCTGGCACTGCAGCTGAAATCAAGTTGAGTATCTGTTCTTATCAGTTGCTGTGGCTGCTGGTGGTATAGTGGTGAGCATAGCTACTTCCCAAGCAGTTGATCTGGGTTCGGTTCCCGTCTATCGCAGGAGGCAATTTCTAAAAAAAATCAGTACAATATCTAATACTTCCCCCTACCCGGGTAAATTGTTTGGAGAGAGGGCCTGTAGGTGGGGGGGAAGGAGGTTTCGCTGGAAGAGCCAGAGGAGTGCCCCCTGGGCTAGCGTGTGTGGTGGTGACAACAGCGGGAATGCATTTGGAAAAACTCTAGCATCAGCCGGTGCGGTATCGATTCTTCTCAGTTTAATACCGTATACGTCCCCTATCTTGGGACCCTATATTTAATGGATATTTAACGGAAAACGGAAAAAGAGCTTGCTCTGGCCAGGGGAGTGTCTTTCCCACTGCAGCTAAGGGGACGTGTCCATGCTCTGCCTATCACAGGTCAGGAGGCAATTAAAAGAAGAAAAACAAAAAACATCAGTACAATATCTAATACGTCCCCTATCCGGGTAAATAGTATGGAGAGAGGGCCTGTAGGTGGGGGGAAGGAGGTTTCGCTGGAAGAGCCAGAGGAGTGCCCCCTGGGCTAGCGTGTGTGGTGGTGATAACAGCCGAATGGATTTAGAATGTCGACGCAGGACCCCAACTTAAAAATTTAGCATCAACCGATACAGTCGTAAATTATGAGATTGATCAAGTGTGGTATGTATACTACTCAGTTTAAAACCGTATATGGCAGCTATCCGTAAAAATGGTTTGGAGAGAGAGAAAGATAGGACAAAGACGTAAATTGTTTGGAGAGAGGGCCTGTAGGTGGGGGGGGGCAAGCTGGGGGGAAGGAGGTTTCTCTGGAAGAGCCAGAGGAGTGCCCCCTGGGCTAGCGTGTGTGGTGGTGACAACAGCCGGATGGAGTTAGAATGACGACACAGGACCCCAACTTAAAAATTTAGCATCAACCGGTACAGTCGTAAATGATTAACTTGATCAAGTGTGGCATGACTTTTTAGATGGAGATTGCATGTGGTCACGTACTCCCTGGAACCCCATAGTCACCCCTTCTCTGATGTGCTAGCCCAAAACATTCTCTGCCCCAATTCGCAAGACCTTTTGCTGTTTCCGTGTGCTGACAGTGTGGATTTACCAGTGTTGTCTGAGGAGGTGGTGGACAATGGCGAGACACAGGTGTCGGGGGGTGAGGTAGTTGTATGGGAAGCAAGTTACAGTGGGGACTCCTTGGGGGGGAATTTCTCATGATGGGACAGATTCAACTGGGTGGATCAGGCACAGGAACAGATGAATTTTTTGGGGGTTTTTTAACTTTTATTTTAGCAAAAATAACCACAGGATATTTATTCGTTATCTTCTCAGAGCAGTCTGGCGTTGGGGTTCGTCCACTTTTGATGGCGAGCTGTGCCACTCTCTCCACATGGTCTGTAGGTTCTTAGATGGAGACTTTGTCGGCGATTTCAGTACAGAAGGACTTGTTGCTCATCCACAGAACCTCGACCTCCTTGACATCGTGGACAAGGAATTTGCGGGTGGACCAGGAATTTGTGGAACCCTGTGGGCAGCATGTGGTTTGGGTCTTCTCTTCTACTTGCTACCGTATCCAATGTTGGGCAATATAGATTCGCAAGTAATATTATTTTTCACACCTAATCCCAAAATAAAAATGTATGCAGTTTGCGCAAATAAAACTGGAAACTGGAATTGGAGAGAGGGCCTGTA
>ONZH01027040.1:0-22148 GCA_900303285.1 Rhinella marina | reverse complement strand
TCCTCTGCTGAGACCTGTGCCTGTTCCCGAAAAAATTTGTGCCACTGCCCCTCCCTTGTGAAGGGCCTGTCACCCCTCTATCTGACATCCTGTTTAAAAAAAAAAAATTAAAATAAAATAAAATGAACAATCCCCCCCCAAAATTATACTTTGCTCACTGCCTTGCACAACGGCTTAACTATTTCTTTCAGAAATATCGTAACCTACAGAGTGAGTTAACAATGGGTTACTGAACTGCAGTACAATGGGTTACTGAACAGCACTATACACTTTGTTTATATACAGACTGACGCTGCAACTATCGATGTAAAACGAACGAGCCCAGACACACAGATTCACAGTTTTTTTTGGCAAGTCGACTTCACTGACTACGTTAGCACAATATCACGCTTTTCTGTTTGGATGGCAAATAACGCCGCAAATAGTTATTTAAAACTAACAACCCCTCAAACACAGATTCACAGTTTTTTTGGCAATTCAACTTCACTGACTACGTTAGCACAATATCACTCTTTTCTGTTTGGATGGCGAATAACGCCGCAAATAGTTATTTAAAACTAACAACCCCACAAACACAGATTCACTGTTTTTTTGGCAAGTCAGCTTCACTGACTATGTTAGCATAATATCACGCTTTTCTGTTTTGATGGCGAATAACGCCGCAAATAATTATTTAAAAAAACAATCCCACTAACATGGATTCACTGGTTTTTTGGCAAGTCAACTTCACTGACTATGTTAGCACAATATCACGCTTTTCTGTTTGGATGGCGAATAAGGCTGCAAATAGTTATTTAAAAAAAACAACCCCACAAACACGGATTCACTGTTTTTTTGGCAAGTCAGCTTCACTGACTACGTTAGCACAATATCAAGCTTTTCTGTTTGGATGGCGAATAACGCCGCAAATAGTTATTTAAAACTAACAACCCCACAAACACAGATTAACCGTTTTTTTGGCAATTCAACTTCACTGACTACGTTAGCACAATATCACGCTTTTCTGTTTGGATGGCAAATAACGCTGCAAATAGTTATTTAAAACTAACAACCCCACAAACACAGATTCACTGTTTTTTTGGCAAGTCAACTTCACTGACTACGTTAGCACAATATCACGCTTTTCTGTTTGGATGGCGAATAACGCCGCAAATAGTTATTTAAAAGAACAACCCCACAAACACGGATTCACTGTTTTTTTTGGCTAGTCAGCTTCACTGACTATGTTAGCACAATATCACGTTTTTCTGTTTGGATGGCGAATAACGCTGCAAATAGTTATTTAAAAGAACAACCCCACAAACACGGATTCTCTGTTTTTTTGGCAAGTCAACTACACTGAAGAATTTAGCGCTATATGGCGCTTGTCTATTTGTATGGCGAATAACGCCGCAACTATTTCTTTCAGATTTACAAGCTGCCAATCATGGATTATATATGTTTTTCCCCAAACACAACCCAAAAGATATATATATATATATATATATATATAATTTTTATTTTTTTTATTTTTTTTTCTAATGTACCCCAAACAAGGCTCTGACCCTCTTACTGCACTGAAAAAAGTGAGAGTAGTGGTGCTTCTTTGAATACAGCACCCCCAAACAGCCTTTAGAACAGAGTGCAGTGTTGTATAACAGGCTAACCCCTATGCCCACTCACTGCTGCACAGTGTACCAGAATAGCAATTTCACTGCCTGATTTTCTGTCTAGAAATCGTCCCTCTCCTATCCCTGCAATTCAGATTATCTATCCCTGATCTCCTCATTTCTTTTCTTTAGTTTTTCTTTCACTTGCCCTATCTCTCCTGACGTCTGTCTCTGGTCTAACATCAATAGCAAATGGCGCTTTCCAGCGCTGCAGAGCTATTTATAGGGCTGGGACATCGCAGGACCTGGCTTGCTGCTAATTGGCTACATGTCTGCATGTGATCGCATTGTGGGCGTTTACTTCTTTGTCCCAGAAATCCTTCCCCCATGTCATGCCATGTGCTTGCAGCCATTTTAGGAAAAAAAAAAAAGATTCGTTACTACGAATCGCCAGGAAATTCGCATTCGTTGTGAATCGAATTTTCCATGAAATTCGTAAAGAATTCCACTTTGTCAGCTTCAATTCGCTCATCTGTAGTGATGATCACCTGATTATGCCTATAGAAGTCAGATTAACCCGTTCCCGACCAGCACCGTACATGTACGGCACAGCGGGACGTGAGTTGCCGCCCAGCGCCGTACATGTACGGTGCGCTGATCGGACAGGTGCAGGAGCCCTGGGGAATGCGCCAGCATCGGTGAAAAACACCGATGCCGGCGCATTAACCCTTCATGAGGTGTGCGAGCGGGGGGGCCATCGGGTGCCCGCGGTGCTGTGACGGGGACCCGATGGCTTGGATGGCAGCCCAATGCCTTCCTTAGGCATCGTGGCTGCCATCCCTGCGAGCCTGTGTGATGCAGCCCCCTGGATCCCACAGGAAGCAGGCTGTAAGTGTATTACTGTGAGTAATACACTTACAGCCAATGCATTACAATACAACAGTATTGTAATGCATTGTACAGGGGATCAGACATCCAAAAGTTAAAAAAAGTGAAAAAAAGGTTAAAAAATAAAGTTAAAAAAATAATAATAAAAGTTTCAAGTAAAAAAAAGAAAAACGCCATTTCCCCCCCAATAAAGTAAAAAAAATTGTTAAAAAAAGAAAAAAAAAAGGAAAAGTAGGCATATTAGGTATCGCCGCGTCCGTATCGACCGGCTCTATAAAAATATCACATAATCCATCCCACCAGGTGAACACAGTAAAAAATAAAAAATAAAAACAATTCCAAAACAGCCATTTTTTGGTCACCTTCCCCCACAAAAAGTGTAATACTACGCGATCAAAAAGGCGTATTTACCCCAAAATGGTACCAATAAAATCGCCATCTCGTCCCGCAAAAAATGATACCCTACCTAAGACAATCGCCCAAAAAATAAAAAAAATATGGCTCTTAGAAAATGGCAACACAAAAAAGATTTTATTCTGTTCAAAAATAATTATATTGTGTAAAACTTTCCAAAAATAAAAATGTTAGACATATTGGGTATCGCCGTGTCCGTAACAACCTGCTCTATAAAAATATTACATGAGATGGCCCTTCAGGCGAATGCTGTAAAAAAATTGTTAAAAAAACTATGCCAAAATAGCCATCTTCCCTCACAAAAAGTGTAATAGCAGGCGATCAAAAAGGCGTATTTAACCCAAAATGGTACCAATCAAACCGTCATCTTGTCCCGCAAAAATGATACCCTACCTGAGACAATCGCCCAAAAAATAAAAAAAATATGGCTCTCTGAAAATGGCAACACAAAATAAAGATTTTATTCTGTTCAAACATAAATCTAATGTGTAAAACTTTCCAAAAATAAAAAAGACATATTTGGTATCGCCACGTCCGTAACAACCTGCTCTATAAAAATATTACATGAGATGGCCCCCCAGGTGAATGCTGCAAAAAAAAAAAAAACTATGCCAAAACAACCATTTATTTCCCTCTTGCCTCACAAAAAGTGTAATAGCAGGCGATCAAACAGGCGTATTTAACCCAAAATGGTACCATTCAAACCATCATCTTGTCCCGCAAAAATGATACCCTACCTGAGAAAATCGCCCGAAAAATAAAAAAAATATGGCTCTCTGAAAATGGCAACACAAAATAAAGATTTTATTCTGTTCAAAAATAAATCTAATGTGTAAAACTTTCCAAAAATAAAAAAGTTAGACATATTTGGTATCACCACGTCCGTAACAATCTGCTCTATAAAAATATTACATGAGATGGCCCCCCAGGTAAATGCTGCAAAAAAAAAAAAAAAAAAAAACTATGCCAAAACAACCATTTTTTTCCCTCTTGCCTCACAAAAAGTGTAATAGCAGGTGATCAAAAAGGCGTATTTAATCCAAAATGGTACCAATCAAACCGTCATCTTGTCCTGCAAAAATGATACCCTACCTGAGACAATCACCCGAAAAATAAAAAAAATATGGCTCTCTGAAAATAACAACACAAAAAAAATTTGATTCTGTTCAAAAATGCATCTAATGTGTAAAACTTTCAAAAAAAAAAAAAGTGACACATATTGAGTATCGCGCGTCCGTAACAACCTGTTCTATAAAAATATCACATGATTTGCCCTCTCTGGTGAATTCTGTAAAAAATTTTTTTTAAAAACTATGCCAAAACAGCTATTTTTTTCACCTTGACTCACAAAAAGTGTAATACCAAGAGATCAAAAAGTCTTATGTACCCCAAAATGGTACCAATGAAAACATCAGCTCATCCCGCAAAAAACGAGCCCCCACATAAGACAATAACTCAAAAAAATAAAAATCAGTGGCACCCGCAAACCAGTACGTCAGGGTCTCTCAATTACAAAATGGTGCCTAAAAACTATTCTAGCAAAATCTGCCTCCAAAATCCATATGGCGTTCCTTTACTTCTGACCACTGCCACAAACCCATAGAGACATTTACCACCACGTATGGGGTATTTCTGTAAACTGCAGAATCAGAGCAATGTATATTGAGTTTTAGTTTGCTGTTAACCCTTACTGAGTTGCAAGAAAAAAATTATTAACATGAATAATCTACCAAAAAAGTGAAATTTTGAAATTTCACCTCCATTTTCCTTTAATTCTTGTGGAACACCTCAAGGGTTAACAAAGTTTGTAACAGCAGTTTTTTATAATTTGAGGGGTGTAGTTTCTAAAATGGGGTCATTTATGGGTGGGTTTCATTATGTAAGCCCCTCAAAATCACTTTATATCTGAATTGGTGCTTAAAAAAATGGTTTTGGAAAATTTGGTGAAAATTTGAAAAATGGCTTCTAAACGTCTAAGCCCTCTAACGTCCTAAAAAAGTAAAATGACATTTATAAAATGATGCCAACATAAAGTAGACATATGGGGAATGTAAAATAATAACTATTTTTGGAGGTATTACTATGTATTTTGAAAGTAGAGAAATTGAAATTTGGAAATTTGGAAATTTTTCCAAATTTGTGGTAAATTTGGTATTTTTTATAAATAAAAATGAAATATTTTGCCAAAAATTTACTACTGTCGTGAAGCACAATATGTGATGAGAAAACAATCTCAGAATGGCCTGGATAAGTAAAAGCGTTCCAAAGTTCTTACCACATAAAGTATCAGATTTGCAAAAAATGGCCTGGGCAGAAAGGTGAAAACAGGCCCGGGGTTGATCAATAGCCATGCTGTTTCAAGTTGATTGTACCTATGACAGTTTTGCCCTTTTGTTTGGTTTTAGATTGAATAAAATGTCCCGGATCTGCCTTGTCTTACCTAATGATTGTACCATCCCGAAAATCAGTGGGTTGGGGAGGTAATCAGGATAATATATTCTAACAGGTGTGTGACTAAAAGGGATTGGTGCCTATTACTTTTAATTAAATTGAAAGAACCCTGAGACTTTTATAAAGTCATCCAGGATAAGGTAGTAACAAAAAGTCTGTATCTATGCTGTCATCTTCATAGGATTAGGGATCTTCATATCTTGAATTATATGTATTGAAATAAATGTCTCCAATAATAACACGATTAAGGGTCCTCCACTTCGTCTAATGTATCTAGGGAAGGGGATAAACCCAAAATGCATCATCATTGGGAGACATTTTATTTGAATAAGTATAATCCCATGTCCTTTTCCTTTGACAGCACTGATAAAGATGTTCTTCTACTACCTTGGGCCTCATGCACATGACCATATGTATTTTGTGGTCCATAAACCCTGGATCCACAAAACACGGATACCAGTCATGTGCATGCCTCTTTTTCCTAAGGCAACTGCATATTCTTGGGGATGACTTAAACAAAAAAAAAGCCATTGATTTTTCACCTACCAGTGAGAATGTTCTTTAAAATAACACAAAACCTGTTGCTACTTCCCAAATAGGGATACTTTTTGGACTGCTTGCTAAAACAATAAGCCATTGCTTCTTCTGAAACCATGGCCCTGATTTATCACACCTTCACTCCAGAATTCTGTCTTCAAAAAGTCGCACGATAGGGCTTTTGCGACTTTTTTGCGCATTTTTTTGCGACTTTTTGCATGTGTACACAACTCACTCCAGTTTGTAACATGGGTGGAAAAGTGGGTGTGGTTAGCCATGTTAATGAGTTTCACTCCAGATTTATCATTGCGACCTTTTTAAAAAAGTCGCAAAATAGTCGAAATCTCACTCCAGGAGGAGGGTGGAGTAGGAAAAGTGGAGTAGCTTCTCTAGACAGAAGTGTTAGGTTTAAGGACAAGCCACATTTATCAAACAACCTGTGACGTTTGATAAATGTGGCAGAAAGTACTCCAACACAGACTGAAGCAAAACTGACTTCAAATATTTTCCTAATGATAAATTCCCCCCCATGTGTTTATAAGTACTTTCTCATTACTAATGCTGAAGGGGGTTGGATACAGTCCTAGGAGAACCCAGAGTGTCATACACAACTTTTCAGGCAATTGGGGCACTTTGGATTTGGGTCTAATTTATTCTGACCCAGTAGAATCTGATGGTTAAATTTTATCTCTCTCTCTCTCTCTCTCTCTCTCTCTCTCTCTCTATCTATCTATCTGAGAGACAATGCATTTCCATTTATGTTTTATATAAAGGCAGATATGCTTATTTAGATTATTAACAAATGAAACTGTTTTCTGTACATGGTGTAGGAGATGTGGTTTCATGGGCGTCACATTGTGGTGATCTGCAGCTGCTACATAACATAGATAACCATCAAGGATTTGGAATATTACTTGCTTTATAATGTTATGTACTGATCCTTGGATGACTACACAGGGAGATGTTAATATTATTATAATTATTAAACTGCACCCAAAGGTGATTTTTTTCCCCTGAGGGTCACTTTAAATAATTGCTGGACTGCAACTGGAAAATAAATCAGAAGACCAGATGCAGGCTGCTGAATAGTGGATGAAATGAGTCATGTGGCAAAACATATGCTGTTTTCCTACAAGTGTTTTAGATGGATATTTCAAATGAGTTAGTATACGTTATTTTATATTCAATCACTTTTTATTAATTTTCATAAAAGGAAAGTGCAAAACATAAGGCCTTAACAAGAGCATCCCTCGCCACTGCAAATCCCTCAATTATTCCTAGACAGAGTATTGCAAAAGTAATAAGTCACCCATTACTACATGGTCATCAGTAGTCTATGGGTGCAAAAAGGGGGTATAATGGCCACAAAATTTCTCATATTGTACGGGTCAATCTTTAGAGGGAATGTACGGGGTGGGGGGGGACACCTTACAATCAAACAACTAAGAAAAAGAAACGAGCAAGTATAGAAGAGGAGAAAAAATGCAGAAATAAGAGAGAAGAGGAAAAAAAGGGAATACAGTGGTATTAAAGATAACGGTAATAGTCCAATATTAACTTGGAAAGAAAAATACAATGAAAATTAATTATATACTTGGGAAAATAAGGCTGGGAAGTCCAGTGAATTGTTATAGAAATGTTTCATTGTTACCTGAAGCCTCTGCAAACAGTTCCTCAATGCAGAATATGTGGGACATCTCTAGCTGTTATTCTGGTATTGTGCTGCGGTTAAACAAAATTGAAGGGGATCTCTTTTCTGTGCACCAATGGAGCCTGGGAGTAATGACAATAATGCTATTTGTGGGAAGCCATTGACTCTTCCCAGTAATATTCGAGAAAGTTCAAATAAAATCCCATCCTAGACAAGTCTTATCTCAGTACAACCCCACCATACATAGTGTATAGTACCTCTCCATGCACCATAGCGCCAGCAGGACAGAGGAGTATATCTTATGCATATACTGCAGGACTCAGTACCACTGGGTCAATATTTTACAGTTCTTTCCTGGGTGGAACAAACTTTGTTGATCTTTTGCATAATTTTTGGCTTGTCTAAAGAGGAAATTGTTATATCTAACTCCTGTTCTCAGGAGTATGCTTTTAGGAACCTCTCCAACCAGGTTTGTTACTAGATAGTTGTATATCAGGGAAATCATGTGCATAGGCAGAGACTCCAACAAGAAAGTCCCTTGAATGGTGTAGAGTGACTGGAGGGAGGACTGCTCCCCGCAGGAGTTGATATGTGAGCTGTATGTAGTCGAAACAAGAAGAGTTGGATGCCTGGTTGAAATCTCCTTGCATGAGTACTAATTTGGATACCTTCAAGGTTCTCATTCTTTTAAATCATAACAGTCTTTTTTTTATCGTATCAAGTGAGATCTTTAAAGGGGTATTTCAGCTTAGTACTCCTGTGAATTGGTCATTAATGTCAGATTGCTGGGGGCCCAACACCAAGCACCCCCATCGATCAGCTATTTATGGAAGCCAATATCACCAGAAACAAAACAGTGGACAAAGCCGGAAGCAGAAGTCCCATCCATTGCGTAGTGCCAGTACTGGCTTACTGCAGTTCAGCTGCCATTGACTTGAGGATAACAAGATTAGAATAAATGGAATACCCCCTTCAAAGTTGCATTCCCATGAGGAGTTGGTAGTTAAGCAAGTACAATTTGAAAAAGAAGGAAAGTGGATGCCCAAATATTTAATGACACCAGACTGCCATTTAAATAGAAAGTTATCAGTTGTATGTGATACCACTTCTGGGGGGAGATAAATATTAGGGACCTCAGTTTTAGTATCATTAACCATAAGGTTTGTTAATCTCCCAAATTATTGTATAAGTGAGGGAACACAAATGCAAGGTTTGTTCCGACCAGCAGATTTGATCTCTTCTCATGGGTCAAAGACCTCCACCTATTTGTGAGGAAATTGAAGTGGAGGAAATTATATGCTACTCACGATAGCGTCCAGTGTGCTGAACTGGGTATTGATGAATTCGATCTACCAGATGTTCAGCTGCTGGCAGGACTATGGGAAGAGAGTAATAGGTCTCCGAGTGAGGGTCCCTTTACTGACTTCAGACCTCAGTCTACGAAAAACCCACACATTGGGGACAACACGCCAATGGACTTGTTTTTGAAGGTGGTCGTTGATCAGTTAAAACCCCTGGAGGGCTTTAGGTAGGGCAACAGGAATATGACACACAACGAGTTGCAGTCTCTTTTATCACTGGAATCTGATCAGTCCATCATCATAAAGCCCTCCGATAAAGGAGGTACTGTGGTCATCATGGACCAGGCACAATATGAGCAAATGTGTCTTAGAATCCTCAATGACCGGGAGTGCTATGAGGTGATATCTTCTAGTATACTTCCTGTTCACTTTAGGGAACTGAAGGGGATTCTTAATGATGCCGTTGGCCGTAGGCTTATCAATAAATCTGAATTTGAGTTTTTGATGCCTAAACACCCACAGATATCGTGCTTCTATGGATTACCAAAAATCCATAAGGGTGTCGATCCACTGATGGGGAGGCCGATTGTGTCAGGCAATGACAGCCTTACCCAAAATATAAGCATGTATGTGGATCACACCCTGAGGCCTTTTGTCACCTCCCTCCCATCATACACCAGGGACTCCATGGAGGTCATCAAAAAAATGGATGGCCTCCATGTTGAGCATGATGTGATACTTGCCAGCCTTGACGTAGAGGCTCTATACAGTTCGATCCCACATGGGAAGGGATGCAAGACTGTGGCTTCCTTTTTGCGGGAGCAGGGGACTCACCTATGGCCACACAATGACTTTGTGCTCCAACTATTAAGATTTGTTTTGGAGCACAATACCTTCCTGTTTAATAGGAAAGTTTACCATCAAAAACGAGGTGTGGCCATAGGGAGTCCCTGTGCCCCTACGTATGCTAACCTATACCTGGGTGGATGGGAAAGGGAGGTGATATTTGGAGACATCATGAAGGACTGGTCATCGTCGATTGTATACTGGCTTAGATACATCGACAATATTTTCATTTTTTGGAAAGGCAGTCCTGACTCATTTTCAGCCTTTGTCAGCATCCTGAACAGCAATGATTGGGGTCTCTTTTTTACACACGAAACTCATCCCACCATGATTAACTTTCTGCATCTCACTATTTATAAGAACGCAGATGGCAGTATCGGCACCCGTTTATTTCGCAAGAAGACAGCCACTAACAATCTTCTAGGCTGGCGAAGTCATCATCCGCTGGCTTTGAAGCGTGGTATACCCACGGGACAAAACCTTAAGGTGCGACGCAACTGCAGTAATCTTGGGGATTTTTGTTGTGCGGCTGCTGATCTGAAAGTGAGATTTCAGCAACATGGGTATCTTCTTACTGTTCTGCAACAGTCATACCAACATGCATTGGGGGCAGATAGAAAATCACTCCTTACCCCCAAAGCAAGGCAAATGGACTCTGACATGGTTCGCATTATTGCTAACTTTGATGATGCATCTGGTCCGGTGAGAGAGATCTTGTCTACATACTGGGGAATATTGCAAGCAGACCCAGATGTGGGGCACTTGGTGGGTGATCACCCTGCCATTACTTATAGCAGGGGTAGAAACATTAGGGGCCGGCTGGTCCACAGTCTATATGCACCATCTACCCAGGTCTCCCACTGGCTTGATCATCCCTTAAAAGGCACCTTTCGATGCGGTAACTGCATCGCCTGCAATTCAATCCTAACAGGCAATTTGTTCAGGAGTATGTACACATCCCGCACATACACCATTAGGACCTTTATTAACTGTAAATCTACTGGTCTGGTGTATTTGGCAACCTGTGATTGCGGGGCTCAATATGTGGGCAAGACCTTACGTGAATTCTGCAGACAGATTGGTGAGCACCTCAATGACATACGCATGGTTCGGATACGTCCATTGCGCGTCATGTTATGGAACATCATAAGGGTGCCGTAGGACATGTCAAGTTTCAGGGAATCGAGGTCATCAAGCCTTCTATTAGGGGTGGTGATCTAGATAAACGGCTTCTTCAGAAAGAAGCCCAGTGGACATTCCGTCTGGGTACTATGCGTCCCAATGGTCTGAATGACCATATCTCCTATGTATGTTTCCTGTAAAACATTGTGGTGTTATATATATATTTTTTGTTATTTCACATCAACAACTGTATAATATATATATATATATATACTAGCAGAAAGACCCGGCTTCGCCTGGGTATATTTCATCTATTTATTTAATGTTTCTGTGTGTCGTTGCAGAGAGAAAGTCAATGCAGCTGACAGAAATTGATTTTTACCTTCATTTTTTCAATCCCTATTGGCTGCGGAGTGGGAGGGGGTGTGGTTTAATGGGACACGGGGGGGGTTAAGTCCTTCATTTCAGGGTGGCCTGAATTATAGGTTAATGCCATGGTAATTTGAGGAAACACAATGGGTAGCAGTGGAAGAAAACATTGCTTTGCGCGGGTATATTTAATCTATTTCATTTAATGTTTCTGTGTGTCGTTGCAGAGAGAAAGTCATCCTTCCTCCCATCCCTGCAGCTGACAGATGTTGATTTTTACCTTCAATTGTTCAATCTCCATTGGCTGCGGAGTGGGAGGGGTCATGGCCTGACTGAGTCGGGGGCGTGACGTTGCAAGACCTGGGGCGGGGTTTTAAGTCCTTCTTTTGATGGTGGCCAGAATTACAGGTCGATGCCATGGTAATTTATGAGGACACGCCATGGGTAACAGTGGAAGAAAACATTGCTTTGCACGGGTATATTTAATCTATTTCATTTAATGTTTCTGTATGTTGTTGCAGAAAGAAATCCAACTTCCCTCCCACCCCTGCAGCTGACAGAAGTTGATTTTTACCTTCATTTTTTCAATCCCCGTTGGCTGCGGAGTGGGAGGGGGCGTGGCCTAGCAGAGTCGGAGCGTGGTTTCGCGAGATCTGGGGCGGGGGTCAGAGTGGCATGAATTACAGGTCGATGACATGGTAATTTATGGGGACCCGCAATGGGTAGCAGTGGAAAAAAACATCTTTTATTAGTACTGAATGGTCGTAGTCTAAAATTAGTCAATTTCATCTACGATTTTTGTGTGTCGTTGCAGAGAGAAATTCACCCTCCCACCCCTGCAGCTGATTTTTTTCAATCCCCGTTGCCTGCGGAGTGGGAGGGGGCGTGGCCTGGCAGAGTTGGGGGTGTGGATTATCAAGATGCTTCGAACGGTTGTAGTCTGAAATTAGTCTATTTCATCTAAAATTTAGTGCGTCATTGCAGAGAGAAATTCACCCTCCCACCCCTGCAGCTGACAGAAGTTTATTTTTCCCTTCATTCTTTCAATCCCTGTTGGCTGCGGAGTGGGAGGGGGCATGACCTGACAGAGTCGGGGCGTGGCTTAGCAAAGCGCTTCGCATAGGTGATTTAATCTATTTCATTTAATGTTTCTGTGTGTCGTTGCAGAATGGCTGCAGAGTGGGAGGGGGCGTGGTCTGACAGAGTTGGGGGCGTGACTTAGCAAGACGATTCGAACAGTTGTAGTCTATAATTAGTCTATTTTATCTAAAATTTTTGTGTGTCATTGCAGAGAGAAATTCACCCTCCCACCCCTGCAGCAAACAGAAGTTTATTTTTACCTTTATTTTTTCAATCCCCGTTGGCTGCGGAGTGGGAGGGGGCGTAACCTGACAGAGTCGGTGGCGTGGATTAGCAAGACACTTCACATGGGTGTATTTAATCTATTTCATTTAATGTTTCTGTGTGTCATTGCAGAAAGAAAGTCAACCTCCCACCCATCCTTGCAGCTGACAGAAGTTGATTTTTACCTTTATTTTTTCAATCCCTGTTGGCTGCGGAGTGGGAGGGGGCGTGGCCTTACAGAGTTGGGGCGTGGCTTAGCAAAGCGCTTCGCATAGGTGCATTTAATCTATTTCATTTAATGTTTCTGTGTGTCGTTGCAGAATGGCTGCGGAGTGAGAGGGGGCGTGGCCTGACAGAGACGGGGCGTGGCTTAGCAAAAGGCTTCGAACGGTTGTAGTCTATAATTAGTCTATTTCATCTAAAATTTTTGTGTGTCGTTGCAGAGAGAAATTCACCCTCCCACCCCTGCAGCAAACAGAAGTTTATGTTTACCTTCATTTTTTCAATTCCCATTGGCTGCGGAGTGGGAGGGGGCGTGACCTGACAGAGTCGGGGGCGTGGATTAGCAAGACGCTTTGCATGGGTGTATTTAATCTATTTTATTTAATGTTTGTGTGTGTTGTTGCAGAAAGAAAGTCAACCTCCCACCCATCCCTGCAGCTGACAGAAGTTGATTTTTGTGTGGCCTGACAAAGTTGGGGGTGTGGCTTAGTGAGACCTGGGGCGGGGGTTTTAAGTACTTCTTTTAGGGTGGCCTGAATTAAAGGTCAATACCATGCTTATTTATGAGCCCACGCAATAGGCAGCAGTGGAGGAAAACATCTTTTATTACTACTGAACTGTAGTAATAGAAAAAAACATAAGTTATATTTATGGTAACCGGAATACCTTTAACAGTGTCAGTAAATAGAAATGGATGAGATCCTCAGCTGCTGATAATTACCTGGTTGTTATGGAAACCTGCCCTCCCTGTGCGTACCTTTGCAGAGAATGGCAGTTGGAGTTTAAAACCAAAGTTCCCAGTTGTAATGTTGGCTAATGGAGATCATATTTTGGGAATATCTCAGGAACGGTATATCCTAGAGAGATGAGACCTGGTCTAAAACCTTCCGGGACACCTGATGTACCTGTGTGCCGAATTTGGTGAAAATCGGTCCAGTAGTTTGGTCGCGCATAGAGAACAGACAGACAGACAGAAACTCATTTTTATATTATTAAGAGATATATCTCCCTGCACCAATGCACACAGACTTTCGATGTTTTAATCGTGCTGTGTGCAGGTGCAGTCTTCATCAATTACCTTGCTCATCTGGTTCTCCTGCAGGAACTCTAATGTATCCGCCTATTTGTATTCCCCTTATCTCAGTGACATTGTATCACTTTGCTGTTAGAATAAAATGCGCTGTCTGTGGATGGGGATCATGTGACACTGGGGGTGTGGCCTAATCCACTCCCATTCTCCGGTGCTCTGACTCCATTGGCGCTTCTCCACGCAGGCGGGTTGTTTGAATATGTTAAATAGCCTAGGTTGCGGCGGGCGCCTTACGGCCGCCCTAGTGCCGGAGACGCTGTATGCACGTGCAACATGGCGTGCGCAGCGTCCTGCCTTTAGATCCTGCCATATGGGAAAGTTGGTCAGGCTCCTGATGAGCTATTGAAACGTGTCGAGCCCTAGCGACCTACCATGTTGATAGGCAGGGAAAACAAATTAACACTCTTGCGCTCCTGGCTCTCGTCCTGAAGCGAGCATAGTTGGCAAACAAAGGGGGTTATGATTGTCCCTATGATTGTATGAGTGTGGTTGGGCACATCGTTATTTTTGTGCACCACTTACATGGGACTTTGCATTCCCCCCTTTCTGCTCTGCTTCAGCACATTGTCTGACCCGCTACTGGTGACTTATTTGAGAAGTTTCTGACGGGTTCAGCTTATTTTCTTTTGATACCTTGTTTATGCCACTACATTGGGTTTGTCAGCACAGAAAAGTGTCTTGAGTATCCTATCATTTTTGTGTTTAGGGTACTGCTGACAACCCGGGGGCTGGTATCCTACTGTTATTGTATATGTTCATTTAAACTACCACGTCTTTTAAAGAATCTGTGTTTAATAAAGTTTTTTTGTTTTCATTTTAGCACCACATTATTTTCTGTGATTTGTGCTACCAGTGGTGTATACATTCCCTTTTCCCACAATTAGTCTGTGAGTTGTGAGATATATAGCAAAAGGTCATCTGCATACAATAAAGATTTATAGTCAGCTTGACCTGTACTCAGACCATGTCTACTAGTGTTCTGCTTCACTGCAGATACAAAGTGTTCCATGACATATAAAAGAGGACATGCCTCCCTAATGTTGTTAGTTATTAATATTGGTGCAGACAATGCCTTGATTTGGATGCATGCAATGGGGGATATACCATATTTTATTACTCTAGCCATAGTTACGTGATCACATGAAATAATAAATAAGCTTTACTAATCTGGTCAAAGGTGTAAGGCCACATTCAAATGTGATGGATATATGGTGGATTTTCAGTGCTGATTGTGCATCAAATTTCTGCAGTAAAGCACAGTACAATTCAAGTGGACAGATTTTTTCAAACCCATGTAATTTTACTGTGAATTCTACAATATAGGAATAAAATAGGCTTAACAAAGGATAAGTTAATAAAAAATGTACTTTATAGTGATAAAATACTTATACAGACATATACATACATATCATATACAGAGTAAAAAAAACTAAAACATTCACTAAACTTGTGATCAAAGGGTAAGTTCCTTGCCGGCCAACACCCAATTTTGAATACAAAGAGAGAGGTAGTCACAGAAATCTTTCTCAGACATTTTCCCATATCATATCAGAATGGTGCACACTGTAGTATAAATTTGGCACAGTTTAATAGACATATTTGTCTCTTTTCACTTCCTTACAGCACCTCTTGGCTTACTTGAAATGTACTAAATTGTGCATGGTGCATTTTACAACTCCTTTTAGTCATGCCACATTCTATAGACACTTAAAAAACTGTCCAGAAAGGCATAAAATGTGTCAAACACATAAGCCACGCATGCTAGTTTTTTGGTGCAATTTTAGTCAATTCTGGCACATTTAGCTTTGTAAAAGCTATATACAGTCTATTCTTCTAAATTGTTAAGTGAAAAAGAAATATAATTTAGAGATGAACTTTATGACCCCCTCCTGTATTACTTCTTTAAAATAGCTCCTCTGTAGGTCTTCAGGCACTTTAAAGCCCCCACCTCTGGAATGCTGGAGCTTTTATCTTTTGCCAATTCCTATATTCATAATTAACTTTTAGTCCATTTTTAAAGATGTTTTCCTATAAAAAGGATTTCACCAGAACAATTTAACCTCTTTGTAACAACATATTTTTATTTCAGTTAAATTTATTTAAAAAGATTTTGAAAAATGTAAAAGCCTCCATCTTTTGAAAACATATATCATATTTTTCCTTCATTTGGCTTCTTGCCCTGTCTGTGCCATCTGCAGTGCCTAGCGTTTATCGCCTTCTTGCATCCACTATTGCTTCATTCAGTGCTGAGATGTTGGCAGTGTAGATAAAAGCAGAATAAGCTTGTGTTGTAGGAAAGGTAATCTATGTTCTATGTATTTGCTTGTTGCGGGATTCTAACAGACTAACAAGTGTTCATGATAGATGTAATTATCACAGCTTTTAAGAAGCCTCTCAGGTGAACTAGAGCAGTGCACTGAAGCCAAAAAGTACATGCATGCTGAAATCTAGCGCTTAGATGGTAAGTGCCATAGCTTAGGGCTCCTGAAAGGCTTATTATGCTGCCATGCTTTATTCACTTGGCTTACTCATAGAACTAAGCTACAGCTTGAAACTTATTTTTCGACATTTGTTATGATTTCGAGGGTTACACAAATTAAAGAAAAACAGATACTTAATCCAGGGAAAATTAGAAGAAAGTCCAATTACATCCATCAATCAATGCATTAAAAGCTTTCTTTGTGTATCTGTTACATAGTGCACACTGACACTAATGTGGCGCTAGAAATCATATTCTCTTAAAGTTTTTACAGTGTTGCCCCATTATATTAACAATCTCATTTCACATTGATGATTGAAAACACTTCATACCTCACCCATCCTTCTACCCCCTCTAGTCAACCAGGAACCTGAGGTGAAGGGTTATTCAGATCAGAGGCCCCTAACATTTTGTACATCACAAGCCATTTTCAAATATGATGTTGCCTCACTGAATATTAAAAGTAAAAAAGTCTATGATGGTTTGAGACATGATTTTGACTCTGGTGCCAAGTTTCGGCAATTCTCTGTTGCTGAACAAGCACAACAATAGCAGCAATTGAAAAAAGTTAGGTAGCCACAAGAAGGGAGATCTAGTGCCATATGTGGCTCTGATCCACCGGTTGGGGAACCCTAATTAAGAGCGTAAAAAGATATTCCTTTACTGTTCCAAAATCTAACGACATTTTGTGCTCAATGCAGGAATTATAGCTCAGACATTGTTAAATTCAAATTTACCAATATAAATGTTTTTTTCCCATTTAAGCAGACCATGTATTATAACTGTTTTGTCATGGAAAGCAATTAAAAAGCAGACTGTAGTATCTAGTATTTAACCTCTTAACACATAATGCCCCACATGTAAGGCATTATATGCAGGGAATTGTATGGAGCGGGCTGCTGAGCTCGCCCCACACGCGGCAGGTGACAGCTGCATAATATAGCAGGTACTCGACAGCATTGACTGGCATCAGCGATGATGCCAAAACTGGCCAATTAACACCTCAGATGTCACATTCAACAGAGATAGTAGCATCTGTGAGGTTAGGCAGAGAAATGCAGATCCCTCTGCCTTCTGATCAGAGCCCCCGCAGTAAAATCATGGGGCAGGCTGGAGGATCCCAGGCCTGCCATGGTAAGATGCCTGCTAAGCTGTGCATGAGGCACAGCTCAGCAGGCAGAGAGTCAGAATGTCATTCACCCGAATATATGTCTATTAGGGTGAATGGGACAAGGGATCAGAAGATATTAATAAACGTTTCCTGCGTGGTTAAAGCTGTAATGTAAACAAACAATAAAACACGAGATCTGCTATTTTTTGTCACCTTTTCTCCAGAAAAAAGCTGAATAACAGTGATCAAAAAGTTTTACGTACCACAAAAATGGTACCAATAAGAACTATAGTTCGTCCCACAAAAAACAAACCTTGATACAGCTCTAATACAGCTTTTTATTTTTGTAAAGGTTTTTTATTTTTTTTTAAAGTAATAAAACAAAATACAAACTATACAAGTTTGGTATTACCATAATTATATTGAGCTGCAGAATATGAATATCATGTTATTTTTAGCACACATAGAAAGCCGTAATGTTAGAACTAGAGATGAGCGAGTACTAAAATGCTCGGGTGCTCGTTATTCGAGTCGAATTTTTCCCGATGCTCGGGTGCTCGTTTCGAATAACAAACCCCATTGAAGTCAATGGGAGACTCGAGCATTTTTTGCAGGGGACCAAGGCTCTGCCTAGGGAAGGCTGGGTGAAAACCTGGAAACCTCAGAAAATGATGGAAACACCACGGAAATGGACAGGAAACAGCAGGGGCAGCATGCATGGATGCCTCTGAGGCTGATTAATCCCACCATTACCCCAAATTCTCAGGCAACAGCCTGGTGGTTAACCTCATGGCAATTGTGCTCACCCAGACCAAGAAAGGAGAGGCAAATACCCATCACATGTTAGGGAAGCACCCAACTAGGTGCAACGAAGGTCCATCACCGCCTGCAGGTGACACCACTGCTCATGCTGGCACTGCAGCTGACATCAAGTTTAGTATCTGTTCTTATCAGTTGCTGTGGCTGTTGGTGGTAAAATGGTGAGCATAGCTGCTTCCCAAGCAGTTGACCTGGGTTCAATTCCCGTCTATACGTCCCGTCAATACGTCCCCTATCCGGGTAAATTGTTTGGAGAGAGGGCCTGTAGGTGGGGGGAAGGAGGTTTCGCTGGAAGAGCCAAAGGAGTGCCCCCTGGGCTAGCGTGTGTGGTTGTGACAACAGCCGGAATGGATTTGGAAAAACTGTTGCAAACCGGTATGGTATCGATTCTTCTCAGTTTAATACCGTATACGTCCCCTATCTTGGGACCCTATATTTCATGGATTTTTCAACCACGGAAAACGGAAAAAGAGCTTGCTCTGACCAGGGGAGTGTCTTTCCCACTGCAGCTAAGGGGACGTGTACATGCTCTGCCTATCACAGGTCAGGAGGCAATTAAAAGAAGAACAAAAAAAACATCAGTACAATATCTAATACGTCCCCTATCCGGGTAAATAGTTTGGAGAGAGGGCCTGTAGGTGGGGGGCAGGCTGGGGGGAAGGAGGTTTCGCTGGAAGAGCCAGAGGAGTGCCCCCTGGGCTAGCGTGTGTGGTGGTGATAACAGCCGGATGTATTTAGAATGACGACGCAGGACCCCAACTTAAAAATTTATCATCAACCGGTACAGTCGTAAATTATGAGATTGATCAAGTGTGGTATGTCTTCTATGTATACTACTCAGTTTAATACCGTATATGGCAGCTATCCGGAAAAATAGTTTGGAGAGAGAGAAAGATAGGACAAAGACGTAAATTGTTTGGAGAGAGGGCCTGTAGGTGGACCTCCGGAAAAATTGTTTGGACAGAGGGCCTGTAGGTGGACCTCCGGAAAAATTGTTTGGACAGAGGGCCTGTAGGTGGACCTCCGGAAAAATTGTTTGGACAGAGGGCCTGTAGGTGGACCTCCGGAAAAATTGTTTGGACAGAGGGCCTGTAGGTGGACCTCCGGAAAAATTGTTTGAAGAGAGGGCCTGTAGGTGGACCTCCGGAAAAATTGTTTGGACAGAGGGCCTGTAGGTGGACCTCCGGAAAAATTGTTTGGACAGAGGGCCTGTAGGTGGATCTCCGGAAAAATTGTTTGGACAGAGGGCCTGTAGGTGGACCTCCGGAAAAATTGTTTGGACAGAGGGCCTGTAGGTGGACCTCCGGAAAAATTGTTTGGACAGAGGGCCTGTAGGTGGACCTCCGGAAAAATTGTTTGGACAGAGGGCCTGTAGGTGGACCTCCGGAAAAATTGTTTGGACAGAGGGCCTGTAGGTGGACCTCCGGAAAAATTGTTTGAAGAGAGGGCCTGTAGGTGGACCTCCGGAAAAATTGTTTGGACAGAGGGCCTGTAGGTGGACCTCCGGAAAAATTGTTTGGACAGAGGGCCTGTAGGTGGATCTCCGGAAAAATTGTTTGGACAGAGGGCCTGTAGGTGGACCTCCGGAAAAATTGTTTGGACAGAGGGCCTGTAGGTGGACCTCCGGAAAAATTGTTTGAAGAGAGGGCCTGTAGGTGGACCTCCGGAAAAATTGTTTGGACAGAGGGCCTGTAGGTGGACCTCCGGAAGAATTGTTTGGACAGAGGGCCTGTAGGTGGACCTCCGGAAAAATTGTTTGGACAGAGGGCCTGTAGGTGGACCTCCGGAAAAAATTGTTTGAAGAGAGGGCCTGTAGGTGGACCTCCGGAAAATTGTTTGGACGGAGAGCCTGTAGGTGGACCTCCGGAAAAATTGTTTGGAGAGAGGGCCTGTAGGTGGACCTCCGGAAAAATTGTTTGGACATAGGGCCTGTAGGTGGACCTCCGGAAAAATTGTTTGGACAGAGGGCCTGTAGGTGGACCTCTGGAAAAATTGTTTGGACAGAGGGCCTGTAGGTGGACCTCCGGAAAAATTGGAGAGAGGGCCTGTAGGTGGACCTCCGGAAAAATTGTTTGGACAGAGGGCCTGTAGGTGGACCTCCGGAAAAATTGTTTGGACAGAGGGCCTGTAGGTGGACCTCCGGAAAAATAGTTTGAACAGAGGGCCTGTAGGTGGACCTCCGGAAAAATAGTTTGAAGAGAGGGCCTGTAGGTGGACCTCCGGAAAAATTGTTTGGAGAGAGGGCCTGTAGGTGGCCCTCCGGAAAAATTGTTTGGACAGAGGGCCTGTAGGTGGATCTCCGGAAAAATTATTTGGACAGAGGGCCTTTAGGTGGACCTCCGGAAAAATTGTGGTAAAAGAGTGCCAGTTGGACCTCTGAAAAATGGCGTTTTATTGGTCACCGTTAGGCAAAGACGATATGGAGGAGGAGGAGGAGTAGGAGGAGTAGAGAAGAGGAATCGGATGCATAAGTTATTTAAATCTTTAGCTGCTTTCCCCCGGAGGAGATTTGAATTCATTTTAATAAGCGTCAGCCTGTCAGTTGACAGGCGTGTACGATTATCGGTGATGACGCCACCAGCTGCACTGAATACCCGCTCTGACAGCACGCTAGCGGCAGGGCAGGCCAGCACCTCCAAGGCATACAGCACCAGTTCAGGCCACGTGTCCAGCTTTGAAACCCAGTAGTTGTATGGAGCAGAGTGATCGCTACGGACGTTGGTATGGTCAGCTAGGTACTCCCTCACCATCTTTCTGTACAGCTCCCCCTTACTCTGCCTAGACTGGGGACAGGTGACAGTGTCTTGCTGGGGTGACATAAAGGTGGCAAAGGTCTTGGAGAGCGTTCCCCTGCCAGTGCTGGACAAGCTGCCTGCTCGCCTCCACTCCCCCGCTACTTGGCCCACCGAACCATGCCCTCTGCCGCTAGCGGCGTCAGATGGGAAGAATTGTTTCAGCTTGTGCACCAGGGCCTGTTGATATCTATTCACTCTCATACTCCTTTCCTCTGCAGGGATGAGAATGGAAAGGTTCTGCTTGTACCGTGGGTCCAGGAGAGTGAACACCCAGTAATCGGTGTTTGAAAAAATTATTCTAACGCGAGGGTCACGGGATAGGCAGCCTAACATGAAGTCTGCCATGTGCGCCAGAGTCCCAACACGCAAGAATTCCCTCTCCTCACTGGCCTGACTCTCCATTTCCTCCTCCTCCTCCTCCAAGTCCTCCTCTTCAGCCCATACATGCTCAAGAGTTAAGGACTGAGCACTGGTACCCTCTACTGTCTCGCCGACATTCTCCTCCTCTTCCTCCTCATCCTCATCCCCCTCCTCCAATACGCGCTGAGAAACAGACCGGAGGGTGCTCTGGCTATCAAGCGACGTATCTTCCTCCACCGTCTCTTGTGACAAGCGCAAAGCATCCGACTTCATGCTGAGCAGTGAGTTTTTCAACAGGCAAAGCAGCGGGATGGCGAGGCTGATAATAGCGGCATCGCCGCTGACCATCTGTGTTGACTCCTCAAAGTTGCTCAACACCTGGCAGATATCAGACATCCACGTCCACTCCTCATTGTACACTTGAAGAATCTGACTAACCTGACTACCAGTTCTGGTAGAAGTTGACATCTGGCCGTCTACAATCGCTCTGCGCTGCTGGTAAACTCTGGATAACATGTTTAATGTCGAATTCCATTTCGTGGGCACGTCGCACAACAGTCGGTGAGCGGGCAGTTGTAGGCGGCGCTGCGCTGCCCTGAGAGTGGCAGCATCTGTGGTCGACTTGCGGAAATGTGCACAGATGCGGCGCACCTTGGTGAGCAAATCAGACAGATTGGGGTATGTCTTGAGGAACCGCTAAACTATGAGATTGAACACGTGGACCAGGCATGGCACATGTGTCAGTCTGCCGAGTTGCAGA
>ONZH01027039.1:0-16072 GCA_900303285.1 Rhinella marina | reverse complement strand
TGTGGTGGCCATGCTAGCTACTATGTTCTGTCCACCTCTTCTGTCGCGTGTGCTCTCAACACCCCCAAATACTATATTGCCCCCAGTGGTAATAGTGCTCCCAGTTATAACAGTGCCCTATGCTGTAGTGACCCCAGTATTAATAATGACCCTATAGTACCTCCAGCAATACTAAAGTGTATACCGTGCACCCAGTATAATAATCCCCACTGCACCCAGTATAATAATCCCCATAAGCCTCCAGCAATGAAATATCTCCTCTTGTGCCCCCTGTATTAAAAATTAGTTATGCCCCTACAGTGCTTTCAGTATCATAAATGCCACACTGCCTCCAGTTATGCAACCTATAGTGAAGATGGTGTTAAAATAGCAGTTAAAAACTCACACAGCCGTAGTATGCAATTTTTTCAGCCACTTTCTAGCTCTTTTTCACAAGTTGATATGCATGTTGATGGCATATCAGGCTGGTTTGAGATATATAAATCTTAGAAATGGTTTATGAGTCAGAGTCATCCTTTAAAACATACTGAGCTCTCTATCATAATAGGTATCTTTTTTTAAAAATATTTTCTTATGTGATTTAAAAAGCATCTGTCAGCATGATCAACCCTATTGAATCAGTCATACTGCCTGGTAAAGTTGATCATGCTGACTAACCCTATACCATTAAGGGCTGGCACGTGTCACTTCCTATGATTTAAGGTTGTATACATGTGACCTGTGTGACCAATCCCAGCCATCCTGCACCTATATAGTGGTCCAGCCCTCTTCCGGGGTGCTGGAGCGTCAAAGGTCCTTGTGTCCTGAGAGGTTGCTGTTGTTTGGGCTTGTGTTTCTGCATTCCTGACCTGTCGTTATATTCTGCCCTGTCTAATCTCTTTTGTTGCTGACCCGGATTGCTTGACTTATACCTGAACCACCTGCCCTGACCCACTGCTTGTCCAACTTCACCTCTGTCTCATCCTTTGGTCCCCCCTATGTAAAGTCTATCTCCACCAACAGGGGTACTGTGAAGAACGAGGAGTTCACTTAGACAATGTCCTTAGAGGAGGTTGGTCATATGGCACAGTGGGTTCACACTTGCTGGTTTGTGACAAAATGAAATGAAACAGGTCTATAATTACTATTGTCCTTTAAGGTATTAATATAGCGTGTTAATTCAAAATAGCTGCATTGGGATTATTTCACCCAATTGTTTATTTGAACCACCCTTCCTTTCACAGCAAGAGTAAAGTTCATTGAGAGAGCTAATATTTTTTAAAAAATTAGTCATCCTTGTGAAAGTGGGTGAAAATAGTAAATATTCCAATCCACTTAAGATTGATTTGGATTCTCTAATGGGTTAATTTTCCAATTAATTTTAGCATGGTTGTTGGATGTTGGAGGTGCTGGTTAACTCCCAGATTGGACTGTGTGATTGAGATATCAGTGAGGTAATATCTTGCACTTGGTTCAAATCTTGTATGTCCAGATGGTCAATTCTCAGCATATTATACACTATTATACACACTATTCAAAACTATGTGGTGATGCATTACCCAGGATAGTTTAATAGCCCAAAGGGGTGCAGCCCGTCAAAGGGGATACATTTTCCTTTTTAAAATGCCCAACATAGCCTGCAAATGGGATTACGGATTTCCTGTGTGCAGCTTTCACTTAGTCTGGAAACTTGCTAAGATACTATAACTTTCTTGAGATTTGGGTGGAGGCCAGAATGATTTGTGGGTCCTGTCCAAGGTAAGCCTGGGATGAGAAGAAATTAGAGGAATTCTAAGACAGCAGACATATGAGCTTCAGAACAGATAGAAGCAGTTATGCCTTTAGATTATGAGCATCTTTCAATTTAGTTTGGATACTTGCTAGGATGCTACTGTATAAATTTCATGAGAGTGATTTGAGGGCTCTGTCCCCTGTAGAGTGTGGCCTGATTAGGGATGAGAAGTCTAAGGCAGCAGACATTAGAGCTTCAGAAAATTTGCTTAGTAAACAGTAAGAAAGGAGGACACCAGTGTTACTGTCTACTGTTACTAATGTGGATGCCCCGAGGAACATTTCCAAATCTGTGCTCTATCTATCTATCTATCTATCTATCTATCTATCTATCTATCTATCTATCTATCTATCTATTCTGCTGCTCCCATGTTTTAGACTTGGTCATGGTACAGTAGCTTCCCAGATTCTCATATTAACTAATTTAGTGCTGTTGACAGAGTACTTTCATTTTTTTGACTCCTATTTTTAATAATACAATAAATAATTATTACAAAATAATTTCATTTAATTAAGAATGGTATAAATAGCAAATTTCTAAATCTCTTGACTCCACCTCAAAAATGTGTAAAGTTGTGGCCACTAGAGTCTCATTTTCACCTAATTTGCAGTCTAGTGCTTGTTGTCAGGCAAGATCTGCCCTGAGAGTGGCTGCTATAATGGTACTTCCACCAGTGGAGCAAAAATAACATTACATTTAGAGATTTTTTTTCCCACAACAGCAATCTTCTCAGTTTTAGTTCTCACTATAATTAAAGAGGCTTGATAACACACATTATTTGCCAAAGCTGAAGTATAGTGTGAATAACATCCCTAGAGGTTTATTATAAGTCTACCTTTTTGGAATGAGTTCTAGCTATATCACGGTCAATTAACCCATTATTAGATCAGAACTCCCAGGTCTTTCCCCGTGCAGAAACGCCTGTGGTTGTTGCAACTTTACAAAAAGTTGGTTCCAATAGACAATAAAAGATTCCTTCTTCCATTTTAGGCCCTTGTCCTACCAGAACTGCAGCAGAATACTCCATCAGATGCATCTACCAATAGATATGATAGTGTCTTACGGGTGAAGACCCCACAGGAGTAAAATGAGGCTAATTTATCATGAAAATATAAATAAATTTATCATGATCATATAAATAAATTGGTCATATCTATAATCCTCATATGGCAGAATCTGCAACCTAGGCCAGCCGCCAGCCAAGAGCTAGTGTGAATTTCAGTTATAAAAGTTTTCTGGCATAAATTATCGTAAGGCTTCTATGCTGTGTTTGCCCCACCCATTCTACTTAGCCCCAGACAGTTTATGATTTGTGATATCTGATTTATTTATTTTTTCACCACGTGTGCCTGAGATTTTTCTGAAATCTCATTCTTTTTGCTGATATTGTAAGCATTTTCCACAAAAATGTGCAAAATACATAAATAAATAACAATTTTCCACACAAAAAAATTTTGCGATAGACAATTATATAGCAAAATAACTGCCATTGTATAGCTGCTATAATGGCATCTTCAACAATTGTTTCACATACATAACCCATCCTTTGTTACCCTGGCCAGCAACATACCTCCAATAGAGGCAGACCACACAGCTGCTATGGGGCCCGTGGGGAAAAGGGTTCCCCTTAGAGAAGGATAGGCCTCACCCTCTAATTACACTCATTATGTACCTCCCACTTTCAGTGGAGAAAGCTAAAGGACCTGTGATGATGTCATTGCAGGTCCTGTACATCTAGTAAAGAAACTGCACAAAGAATGGTGTAGTTTAGGGATTCTCATCCTGCAGCCCTCCAGCTGTTGTAAAATTACAACTACCACCATGCCCTGCTGTAAGATGATAGCTGCCAGGACCTATGATAACATTATCATCATTATCACAGGTCCTGTATACCTAGTAAAATAACTGCACAGCAGAGCATCATCACAGGTCCTTCAACCCCCAACAGAATGGAAGATGAGCTCTCCACTGAGACTAAAATGGATTGGTAAGAGGAGGTCCTCCTCCTTTCTCTTCATTTACACTCCATTTGCTACTTTTACTCATATCTAACCATATATACAGTACTGCAGACACTTACAACCTCTATTACCCTATATAAAGTACATCACATAGTGACCATCATGTATAACTGACCAAATATATATGTACACACTGCATATACCTTGTACTTCTCACATCAGCACATTGCTCTCTTTCCTTCTCTATCTCTCTATCCCTCTCTCTCTCTCGCTCTCTCTCTCTCTCTCTATATATATATATATATATATATATATATATATATATATATATAGAGAGAGAGAGAGAGAGAGAGAGAGAGAGATACTGCCTCTATTATACAGTGTAACAGATGCAGTGGACACAGGTATGTAGTATACCCAGCAGTGTATTGATATGTGAGGAACGAAGTATGATAGATGCAGTGTGTACAAGTATATAGTATACATAGCAGTGTACTGATATGTGAGGTATTAGATATAATAAATGCAGTGTGCACAGATATAGTATACACAGCAGCATACTGATGTTAGGTATGAGCAGGGGCGGATTGGCCATAGACCTTACAGGGAAATTTACTGGTGGGACGATGCCCAGGGGGCCGCCTGAGCCCTCCTCATGGCCGGCCAGTGGAGGTTTTCAGTGATGTATTTTGTGCTGCTGGCAGTATTTTGTGCTGGACTGTGGTATTACCGCTGTTGGGGCAGTATAATGTTCCACAATATGGTATTGTAAGCCCTGCCTTCCATCAATTTGGACCGGACTACAAAACGGGGCCACTTTTAATATTTTTTCCAGGGCCACTTTAAGTTCTCAGTCCGCCCCTGCGTATGAGGTATAATAAATGTAATGTGTACAGATATATATTATATACAGTAGTGTACTGATATATGAGGTACAAGGTATAATAGATGCAGTGTGTACAGATATATAGTATATAAAGCAGTGTATTGATATGTGATGTACGAGGTAAAATAGATGTAGTGTGTGCAGATATATATAAGAGATGAGCGAATCTATTCTTCGTAGATTCGTATTGAATCCTCCATTTTTCCTACTCCGAATCCGGATTTTGCGAATCCGGAATTTGGGTGCAACCTTGCCTCAACCGCTGCAGCCAGAAGTCATTACCCCTGCTGTCCCGGCACCGGCAGAAGAGTCTGGAAAAGTAAAGGCGCAGGTGGCTGCAGCACTCACCAGCGTGACCACCACCCGGACCTGTTCAAGTCCGACTTCTGGTATAAGAGGGCAGTGGGGCTCTACCATGGCAGCCAGCTTGGCCTACAGGAGGCAGGAGCGTCCTCTGATCTCATTCAGTAGTAGTTCAAGCGAGGAGGACTTCAGGTCCCTCATCTGAGGAACCCTTCTACTGGCTGAGTGATTTAAAGGACACCTCTGGAGGACCTATGGGAGCCACACCATGGACTGCACCTGACGGATGAGAGCTAGTTGGCACTTATTTTGTTTAGATTGTATTGACCCCTGTTTGACTCTCGCCCAGATGGACATATCTTTTCAGGACCCCCCCCCACCATTATGCAAAGAATTCCCAGTTGCGCCTAAGCGAGTCTATTTACCCCCCCCTTCTGGGGTTATTTGGGAGCCCCCTTTGCAAAGAGGGTTCTCTATTTGCTGCTATTTTATATTGTCCATGTGGATTACACATTACCCGTTTGGATTACAAAATTACCTCACGTGGATTACAATTAAATTTTGGAGTGTGTTCCAGTTTTTTATCATGCTAAGCAGCCACGAGGACAGACTCAAAGGTATATCTGAGCCTATTATGCTTGCAAATGTGAAATTAATTGCACTGAAATGTTTGCATAATTGTCGTTGCTGTATTTTAGCAATAATGTTTTTACAGGTTCAGCAACGTTTCAGCACTTTTTAAGCCCATTGTGTGTATTCTTTTTCAGGTACTGCAATGTATCCTATTATGCACTTATTGTACGGTGTTTTTTTAGTAAATTATGCACTTAGCCGGATAGCTAGCACCGTACTTTTCTACCTCATATGGACTGCCTCTAAAGACTGTACGCCGCGGCCTAGCCTTGTGCGTATGACGCAATCGCAAGTCAATAGTACGCTAAGGATTCGTACGCACTTGCTTACGTATTGCGTACTTTTAACAACACTGACTGTATGTTCGTAATTTGTGTAGGAATGTTCACAAAGCAATGATTATTTTTTTAACGCAAATTTGACCGAATAAATTCGTATTAAGAATGAATCTTGTCAGAAATTTGTTGATTATTCGTAGAAGCAAATTTTGGATGATTCAATCATCTCTAATATATAGTACAGACCAAAAGTTTGGACACACCTTCTCATTCAAAGAGTTTTCTGTATTTTCTTGACTATGAAAATTGTAGATTCACACTGAATGCATCAAAACTATGAATTAACACATGTGGAATTATATACTTAACAAAAAAGTGTAAAACAACTGAAAATATGTCTTATATTATAGGTTCTTCAAAGTAGCCACCTTTTGCTTTGATTACTGCTTTGCAAACTCTTGGCATTCTCTTGATGAGCTTCAAGAGGTAGTCACCTGAAATGGTATTCCAACAGTCTTGAAGGAGTTCCCAGAGATGCTTAGCACTTGTTGGCCCTTTTGCCTTCACTCTGCGGTCCAGCTCACCCCAAACCATCTCGATTGGCTTCAGGTCTGGTGACTGTGGAGGCCAGGTCATCTGGCGTAGCACCCCATCACTCTCCTTCTTGGTCAAATAGCCCTTACACATCCTGGAGGTGTGTTTGGGGTCATTGTCCTGTTGAGAAATAAATGATGGTCCAACTAAACGCAAACCGGATGGAATAGCATGCCGCTGCAAGATGCTGTGGTAGCCATGCTGGTTCAGTATGCCTTCAATTTTGAATAAATCCCCAACAGTGTCACCAGCAAAGCACCCCCACACCATCACTCCTCCTCCATGCTTCACGGTGGGAACCAGGCATGTAGAGTCCATATGTTCACCTTTTCTGCGTCGCACAAAGACACTGTGGTTGGAACCAAAGATCTCAAATTTGGACTCATCAGACCAAAGCACAGATTTCCACTGGTGTAATGTCCATTCCTTGTGTTCTTTAGCCCAAACAAGTCTCTTCTGCTTGTTGCCTGTCCTTAGCAGTGGTTTCCTAGCAGCTATTTTACCATGAAGGCCTGCTGCACACAGTCTCCTCTTAACAGTTGTTGTAGAGATGTGTCTGCTGCTAGAACTCTGTGTGGCATTGACCTGGTCTCTAATCTGAGCTGCTGTTAACCTGCAATTTCTGAGGCTGGTGACTCGGATGAACTTATCCTCCGCAGCAGAGGTAACTCTTGGTCTTCCTTTCCTGGGGCAGTCCTCATACGAGCCAGTTTCTTTGTAGCGCTTGATGGTTTTTGCAACTGCACTTGGGGACACTTTCAAAGTTTTCCCAATTTTTCGGACTGAAATGACTTCATTTCTTAAAGTAATGATGGCCACTCGTTTTTCTTTACTTAGCTGCTTTTTTCTTGCCATAATACAAATTCTAACAGTCTATTCAGTAGGACTATCAGCTGTGTATCCACCTGACTTCTGCCCAACACAACTCATGGTCCCAACCCCATTTATAAGGCAATAAATCCCACTTATTAAACCTGACAGGGCACACCTGTGAAGTGAAAACCATTTCAGGTGACTACCTCTTGAAGCTCATCAAGAGAATGCCAAGAGTGTGCAAAGCAGTAATCAAAGCAAAAGGTGGCTACTTTGAAGAACCTAGAATATAAGACATATTTTCAGTTGTTTCACACTTTTTTGTTACGTATATAATTCTACATGTGTTAATACATAGTTTTGATGCCTTCAGTGTGAATCTACAATTTTCATAGTAGAAAACTCTTTGAATGAGAAGGTGTGTCCAAACTTTTGGTCTGTACTGTATATTATACCCAGCAGTGTACTGATTTGTGAAGTACATGGCATAATAGATGCAGTGGACACAGGTATATAGTTTATAGAGCACTGTACTGATATGTGAGGTACGAAGGATTGGGAGGGGCTACGGAAGCCCAATTTAGATTCGTGCTATGGGGCCCAGTGACTTATATGTATGTCCCTGACCCTACCTTCAAAACCAACTCTGTAACATCTGGTCAACCATGTGTACTCAGAATGTGCAATAGGAGCAAATGTCTCACAGTAGTAAGTACCCACACTAGAGCCACATAGTACCTACACAATGGAATCACATTACAACTATTTTCCACGGTTGTGTCCATAAAATATTGTAGGCAGGATATTTATGCCAGTATCAACACATCTTCTGTAAGAATAAAGAATCAAAAGAGGTGAAATCCAAAATGCTTGATTATTTATTACCAATAACATTTACAGTTGGGGATGTGCCGAAGTTATGGAGAGGCTGGCGCCTCTTCTTAATTTAGGCGGATTTACCTCCAGATATAGGGGTTATTAAGATCAGCATCTTAAAATGCTAGTCTTAATAAACCCCCTTAATTGTTAAAGTGATTGTTTCACTTCAGCAAATGGCATTTATCATGTACACAAAATTAATACAAGACAATTACTAATGTATTGTGATTGTCCATGTTGTCTCTTTTTGCTGGCTTCATTCATTTTTCCATTGCATTATACACTGCTCCTTTTCCCATTTATTAATTCATTCGATTCACACACTTCACCTAATTTTTCCAATCCATTAATTAATTTGTTTCAATCCAAAATTTGGCATGAAACGTGTTATAAATCAGCTATGTCCCAGCATGCAGGAAAAATGTATATCAGTGTACATCAGAAACATGCATAGCTAGTCCGTTGTGAGAGTGAAACAGATACTGTACATCAGTATGACAGTCAGATGACAGGCGTCATTCTTAGACTCAGTTCACACTACACTTATTTGGTCAGTTACAGGTTATAAACTGACCAAATAACTGAAGTGTTACAGGTCAATGTTAGTGCCAGGTATAATGTACTTAACTAAGCAGTGGCCTAAGAATCTACAGTACTATACATTGAAGGAGCACTCTTCATTTACACTGTCTGCAAATTCCACATAAATTGCTAGAGAACCTGTTCTGTTACACGCTGATACCAGTAGTGGCCCCATGACAGAGTGGAGAGGGTGTCAGCAGTAAGTCTGTGATGACATCACTGTTTTTTTTTCCCTTCTTCTGATCCATCAGAAGAACAACCCCCAAAAAAAGTCCTATCTTTTAAGCACAGGTCTTTACACGGTCACTATTTGGTCAATAATTGATCAGTATTAGTGATGATCGAGCAGCTCCCTGCTCGTCTGCTCGGGTGCTCTGGCCGAGCACTGGGGGCTGCTCGAGTGCTCGGCCGAGCATCCGAGCATAATTAAAGTCAATGGGAGAAGGACCAGGCACCCCCTGCTCGGATGAGGGGAGGGTGTCTGGTCCATATAAAAACTTGTAAAAATTGTGGAAACACATCAGAAATGTTTCGAGAACAGCATCGGGAGGGTGAATTAGTACGCATTAGCGCACAATGCGTAACATTAGTACTAATTTGTACGCATTAGCGTACTATTGGACATGAGCGAATTAGCATTAAAAAATATTTGTTATTCAGGTTGTGTTTGGTGAACATTCCCGCACAAATAACAAACATACAGTCCAAGCGTTGTTAAAAGTACACTACGCGCTACTGAACTGAATACGTATGCATGAGCGTACGCAGGGGCGTTGCTAGGGTCTCAAAAGATCCGGGGCCCAAGCCCCAATGAATATGTCGACCCTCATCCCAACAGGAGAACATACCTCACATCCAGGGCCTCCCAGGTGACGTCTCCTCTGATTTAGATGTCATCCTCTGTCATCATCTTCTCCATTTGGTCCGGACAACTTCTCTCAGCCGCCTCGTCTCTGCAGAATGTGACACACGGACATCTTAGCTTCATCACATTTCTATCATCATCCCCCAACCTGGAGTCCCCATAGCCTTATCCTGCTGCTCACTATGCCCCCCAAAACCTCCAAATACTATCCTGAAGAAATAATACTGCCCCCCATAGTAATAGTCCTACCAGTAGTAATTCCATCATTAGTAGCACTCCACCCTACAGTGACCCCAGTACAGATAATACTCCCCAAGATTGTCCCCATTACTAGAAGAGTCCTCCAGTATTAATAATGCCCTCACAGAGCCCCCAGTAGTAATAAGGCCCCCTATTGTTCCCCCAGTGATAATCAAGCTCTCTACAGACCCCTTAGTAGTAATAAAGCCCCCATAGTGCTCTTAGTAGAAATAAGGAGGATTAGAGATGAGCGAGTAGTGAAATATTCGAAAGTTCGAATTTGGATTCGAATAGACCGCGTTATTCGACTATTCGACCGACTATCGAATCCCATTATAGTCTATGGGAAAAAATGCTCGTCACTTGGAAATCTCAATTCGACCACTTGGAGGTCACCAAGTCCACCCTGAAACCTCAGAAAATGATGCCAACACTGCTGGAATGCTACTGGGACAGCAGGGGAAGCATGTCTGGGTGCATATAACGCGCCCAAGTCGCACTATTACGCCACTATCACAGCCTCTCAACAATACACTCCAAACACAATATAACTTCTATGTAAAGTGAGACAATACAAGGAAACCTTCTTTCCTCTACACTGCCATGGACCCCAAGCCAAACTGTACAAAAAAGAAGAAAAATTCTGCACCCCTTAAAATCACGTTGCCTATGACAACCACAGATGGCATAGGCAAGGGGGAAAGCAAATAGACCCCACCCCTAATTGTCATTGTGTGTGTGTGTGAGATGTGGTCAGACATGTCTTCTTTAAAGTGTAAAAACAACTCAAACACATGCAGAAGCCTTAAAATGCCCAAATTGTTGGCGCTTGAGATGTCAGTAACCCGACCTGGCCCAGTGTCATGTCTAGCAGGTAAAGCAGTGGGGATGTTAAGGGATGCGTAGGACCGCAAAAGGCAGGAAGAGGCCGTGGGGTGGCCAGAGGCTTATGGAGAAGGCAGGCTAGAGCCCGCAGGGCCGCATCTCTTCCCTATAACAGGCCCCCACACAAAGCTCTCCCATTGAGGGCTCTTAGGTCCTTTTTGTGAAGATATTTTAATGAGTGCGCAAAGTTAGCTTGAGGTGAGACCTTGAAAAAATTATATGGAGGCCCTTGAGGTGAGCCCTCGAAAAAATTATGTGGAGGCCCAAGAGGTGAGACCTCTTAAAAATTGTGTGGAGGCCCAAGAGCTGAGACCTCTTAAAAATTGTATTAAGGCCCAAGAGCTGAGACCTCTTAAAAATTGTGTGGAGGCCCAAGAGCTGAGACCTCTTAAAATTGTGTAGAGGCCCAAGAGCTGAGACCTCTTAAAGGCCCAAGAGGTGAGACCTCTTAAAAATTGTTTGTAGGCCCAAGAGGTGAGACCTCTTAAAAATTGTTTGTAGGCCCAAGAGGTGAGACCTCTTAAAAATTGTGTGGAGGCCCAAGAGCTGAGACCTCTTAAAAATTGTATTAAAGCCCAAGAGCTGAGACCTCTTAAAAATTGTATTAAGGCCCAAGAGCTGAGCCATAATAATTTTTTCTTTTTTTTTTTAATGGAGCAATTCTACGGCGGTTAAGGAGGAGGAGGAGGAGGAAATGGCACTTCATACAGATGGCACTGCACTTTTGGCTGCTTTGCACTGTTGTAGAAGCAAAGTCCGGGTCAATCCACTTGCTGTTCATTTTGATTAGCGTCAGCCTGTCGGCACTGTCGGTTGACAGGCGGCTGCGCTTATCGGTTATAATGCCCCCGGCTGCGCTGAACACCCTTTCTGATAGCACGCTGGTGGCAGGGCAGGCAAGCACCTCCAAGGCGTACAGGGACAGTTCCAGTCACGTGTCCAACTTGGAGACCCAGTAAGTGTAGGGCGCCGAGGGATCGGGGAGGACAGGGGTACGGTCTGCCAGGTACTCCCGCAACATCCGCCGGTACTTGTCCCTCCTGCTGATAGTGGGCCCCGCAGTGATGGAAGTTGCACGAGGGGGTGCCATGAACGTGTCCCACACCTTGGATAGTGTTCCCCTGGTGGCTGTGGGCCTGATCGATGTTGTCAGACTCCGGGAGACACTGTCCTCTCTGCCGCCAGCGATGGTGGGTGGGAAAATCTCCATCATGTTCTGCACGAGTTCCCTCTGGTATTCCAGCAATCGATTCGTCCTCTCCTCTACCGGAATAAAAGAGGAGAAGTTATCTTTATACCGGGGGTCCAGGAGTGCGAAGACCCAGTATAGTTTGTTCTCCAATATCCGGACAACACGAGTGTCCCAGGAAAAGCAGCCCCAGCATGAAGTCAGCCATGTGTGCCAGACTCTGAATAGCATGACGTCACTGCCCCCACCAGAAGGATCATTTGCCATTTCCTCCTCTTCCTCTTCCGCCTCCTCTCTGCCCAATCCGCGCTGAACCAATGGGACGCACACAGCCTGACTGCTACCCCTCGCCGCCAGCATCCTCCTCCTCTTCCACAGCCACTTCCACGTCGTCCTTCTCCTCATCCTCCTCCTCCTGCAACTGCCACCGAGAAGCAGACAAAAGTGTGGTCTGACTGTCTAGCTCCGTTGCGTCTCCTCCTACCCCCGTCTCCTCTGTGTGCAATGCGTTCTCCTTATTGCGATGAGCGTTTCTTTAAGGACGCATAGGAGCGGGATGGTTAGGCTCACTATAGCGTCCTCGCTGCTGACCTTCTTGGTGGACTCCTCAAAGATACGCAATACATCGCATATGTCTGCCATCCATGGCCACTCGTGGTTGGCAAACTGAGGGAGCTGAGTTGGAGGCACGCGTGGATTCATCATCTGGTACTCCATCAATGCTCTCTGCTACTCACACACCCTGGCCAACATGGAATAGGAGGAATTCCAGCGAGTGGGCAGGTCGCACAACAGCCGATGTTCAGGCAAATGGAGGCGTTGCTGGAGTTTTTTTAAGCTAGCAGCAGCTACAGTTGACTTCCGAAAGTGAGCGCACAAGCGCCGCAATTTCACCAGTAGCTCTGCCAGGTTGGGGTAAGTCTTTAAAAATTTTTGGACTACCAAATTAAAAACGTGGGCCAGGCATGGTACGTGATTGAGTTCGGCAAGCTCCAGAGCCACCACCAGGTTACGGCCGTTATCGCACACGACCATGCCTGGTCCTAGCTGCAGCGGCGACAGCCACATCTCCGTCTGCTGCAATATGGCGTCCCTCACCTCTGGGGCGCTGTGCTTCCTGTCGCCCAAGCTGATGAGCTTAAGCACCGCCTGCTGACGTCTCCCCGCGCCAGTGCTGCAACGCTTCCAGCTAGCGGCTGAGGGCAATGTTAAGGCAGAGGAGGAGGAGGAGGAGGAAGAAGAGGGGGTTTATCAGAACCCGTGCTGGCAATCTTGGGCGGGGGTGGTAGGTAGGCCGTCTCTGTTTGCGACCCCGTCCCCGCTTCCACAACATTCACCCAGTGTGCCGTCAAAGAGATGTAGCGTCCCTGGCCGCAAGCGCTTGTCAACGAGTCGGTGGTCAAGTGGACCTTTGCGCTGACTGCGTAACTCAGGGCCCGCCTGATGTTACGCGACACGTGCTGGTGCAGGGCGGGGACGGCACACCGGGAAAAGTAGTGGCGGCTAGGGACGGAATAGCGAGGTGCGGCAGCCGCCATCAGGTCGCGGAAGGCCTGCGTCTCCACAAGCCTAAACGGCAACATCTCCAGGGCCAGCAGATTGGAGATGTGGCAGTTTAAGGCTTGGGCTTGGGGATGACTCGAGGCGTACTTCCGCCTGCGGTCGAACGCCTGCGAGATGGACAGTTGATGGGACGAGGAGTATGAAGGTGCAGGCGAAGATGCGGGGGAAGGGGAGGCTGAAGGAGAAGGCCCCAAAGTAGCCGAGGCAGAGGCAGATGTGGAGGTGTCCTGGCTGGAGGTCTGGACCGCAGTAGCAGCACACAACAAAGGGGAAGAGGCAGTGGCAGCAAGACCGGGCGCAGGTTGTATTGCGTTTGCTCTCTCCCACTCAGCCCAGTGCTTGACTTCCAAGTGACGCCGCATGCCTGAGGTGGTCAGAATGCTCTTCTCAGAGCCCCTACTCAGTTTTGAGTGGCAGAGTGTGCAAACCGCGCTCAGTTTGTCGTCCGCGCAAACATTAAAAAATCTCCACACCACAGAAGTACGAGGCCTCGATGGGGGAGCTTCACGCGACTGCCTGCTGCCGGGAAGAGCTTCGGCCCTGCTGGCTGTGGCCTGCCTTCTCTGTCTGGACTGTCCTCTGCCTCTGGACATCCCTCTGCCTCTTGCTGCCTTTTTCGGTGATGCGCAGACCACCACATCTTCACTGCTTTCCCCTCTGGACATCACCCCTGGCCAAGTGGGGTCGGTCATTTCGTCGTCCACCACCTCCTCTTCCACTTCCTCACTCTGCTCCTCCTCCTGCCCACTGGACATTCCAACAGCCTCCCTTGATGGCAACTGCGTCTCATCATCATCGCTCATGATAACAGATGCTGGTTCCGGGTCCACATCACCAGGAGATGGCGGATACTCAAGTGTTTGGGCATCACTACAAACAAATTCCTCTGGTAGCTCCTGGGATTCTTGCAGCACATCTGGAAAAGGACCCGAAAAGAGCTCCTGGGAGGGGTCAAGGGTGGGATGACTCTGTTGGCCAGGTTGGGAGGAAGGAGGGTCAGAGTGAGACTGTGTGGATGACTGGGTGGTGGACAAGTGAGTGGAAGCGTTATCGGCTATCCATTGCACCACCTGTTCACGCTGCCTCAACAGTGGTGTAACCCGCCCCCCGCTTAACTGTCCCATAAAGGCAGGGATGCTGGATGAGCGGAATGCTGGCTGCCCCTCAGCAGCACGCATTGTATCCCCACTGGCTTCAACGCGGTTTGTGCCCCCACCAGCATTTCCGCGCCCCCGTCCTCGTCCACGTCCCTTTGCGCTAGCCCTCCGCATTTCAGGCGTTTAACTTTTTTTTTGCCACGCGTTCTGCAAAATATAAATTTTTTTAGGAGAACACTTGGCGTATACAGCCGTATAATGCCAGAAGGTCAATAGATGCCTATACGCAACAGGTATATTAACAGGGTTTTGCTGGCACACAGAACGCACAACAGTGGTGCCAAATATACTTTATTTTTTAGAAAAATACTTGGCGTATACAGCCGTATACTGCCAGAAGGTCAATAGATGCCTATACGCACCAGGTATATTAACAGGGTTTTGCTGGCACACAGAACGCACAACAGTGGTGCCAAATATACTTTATTTTTTAGGAGAACACTTGGCGTATACAGCCGTATACTGCTAGAAGGTCAATAGATGCCTATACGCACCAGGTATATTAACAGAGTTTTGCTGGCACACCAGAACGCATAACAGTGGTGCCAAATATACTTTTTTTTTTAGAAAAATACTTGGCGTATACAGCCGTATACTGCCAGAAGGTCAATAGATGCCTATACGCACCAGTATATTAACAGGTTTTTACTGCACACAGAACGCACAACAGTGGTGCTAAATATACTTTATTTTTTAGGAGAACACTTGGCTATACAGCCATATACTGCTAGAAGGGTCAATAGATTGCCTATTACGCCACCAGGTATATTAACAGGGTTTTGCTGGCACACAGAACGCACAACAGTGGTGCCAAATATACTTTATTTTTTAGGAGAACACTTGGCGTATACAGCCGTATACTGCTAGAAGGTCAATAGATGCCTATACGCACCCAGGTATATTAACAGAGTTTTGCTGGCACACAGAACGCATAACAGTGGTGCCAAATATACTTTTTTTAAAAAAAATACTTGGCGTATACAGCCGTATACTGCCAGAAGGTTAATAGATGCCTATACGCACCAGGTATATTAACAGGGTTTTGCTGGCACACAGAACGCACAACAGTGGTGCCAAATATACTTTATTTTTTAGGAGAACACTTGGCGTATACAGCCGTATACTGCTAGAAGGTCAATAGATGCCTATACGCACCAGGTATATTAACAGAGTTTTGCTGGCACACAGAACGCACAACAGTGGTGCCAAATATACTTTTTTTTTTAGAAAAATACTTGGCGTATACAGCCGTATACTGCCAGAAGGTCAATAGGATGCCTATACGCACCAGGTATATTAACAGGGTTTTGCTGGCACACAGAACGCACAACAGTGGTGCAAATTACTATTTTTTTAGAAAAATACTTGGCGTATACAGCCGTATACTGCAAGAAGGTAAAGATGCCTATAACGCACCAGGTAATTAACAGGGTTTTGCTGGCACACAGAACGCACAACAGTGGTGCCAAATAT
>ONZH01027038.1:0-152236 GCA_900303285.1 Rhinella marina | reverse complement strand
TCAAATGCCCCGATATCAGTATTGGCAGGCGAAGGGGTTAAAATAGCGGAGACGCTGTCCAAATAGCAAGAACGAGAGGTACGTCAGTTAGTGCAACAGCATGCCGACGTTTTTTCAGAAAGACCAGGTCGAACGTCTATAATTCAACATGACATTGTCACCGGTCCGCAGGTACGGGTGCGAGTCAAACCGTACCGGGTGCCTGAGGCCCGGAGACAGGCCATTGCTGACGAGATCAAAATGATGCTCCGTCTGGGGGTTATCGAGGAGTCTAATAGTGAGTGGGCCAGTCCGATTGTATTAATTCCAAAGCCCGATGGGTCGTTGCATTTTTGCGACGACTTTCGAAAACTTAATGAAGTGTCAAAATTTGACCTATATCCCATGCCCCGCGTGGATGAGCTGATTGAAAGACTGGGCCAGGCCCAGTATTTCACAACACTGGATCTCACAAAGGGCTACTAGCAGGTACCCCTGACTGAGTCAGCGAAGGAGAAAACAGCTCCCACTATGTCGTGCTGCCTTTTGGGCTTCATGGGGCCCCAGCCACGTTTCAGAGGCTCATGGACATAGTGCTAAAACCCCATCGGAAATATGCCTCGGCCTACTTTGATGACATCATCATCCACAGTGGTGACTGGCAGACACACTTATCACATGTTCGGACTGTAGTAGACTCCCTTCGCAAGGCCAGTCTGACAGCTAACCCGAAAAAGTGTGCAGTAGGACTTGAGGAGGCTCGTTATCTGGTGGTTTCTTTCCTTGCAAAATTTCAATTTTTCAGTAGAACACCAGGCCTGAAGATTGCAAGCGAAAGCAGATGCCCTGTCACGATCATCCTGTTATGGAGCAAGTGTTCACCCCCACAGGTTTGAACAGAAGGGGAGGGGGTATGTAAGGCAGTGACAGGATGCGTCTATGAGGGAAGGTACATTCCACCTAGAATGTTGTTGGAGACTTTTTAAAAGTGTCTATGTTTCAGGTGTGTGTTAGGACGTGCCACCAAGGTACACAGCTTTGGTGGAGTAGAACCAGGAAACTTACGGTGTCCACTAACTAGTGGGTCGACGCCATTGTTCAGTAAAGGTTGGAAACCATCCGGGCCTGGTTTTACTGGAGATTAGCACAGAGAGGGTGGGAGCTAATCTCCCACAATCCACTACAGGTTTCTGTTATGTTCCATGTCCGCAGTTCCTATTTAAACTTGCAGCAGAGTGCAGGGTGTGTCTGAGTTGAAGATAGGACTAGTGTGAGCAAACACTGCCAGAACTGCAGACCCTTTTTGTGTGACCCGGCTGCGTCCTGGAGACTACGGCTGACTGAGCCAAAGAGAACCTTAAATAAAGGTAATAACAAGACTTTTGGTGTCACTGCCTTTGTTGCCTATGGACTGAGTGTGAACGATCCCTGACAATGTCTGTGTGTGTGTGTCTGTGTGTATGTACTGTGACATGTGTGGGGCCAGAGTGCGGTTCCGGCCCCACACATGTCCCTGCGGAAGCACGGATCTGGCGGCACCCTTCACCTGCAGGATCCTTGCTGCCGCTAGTGTGAAAGTAGCCTAATTGCGTCAATCACCGAAGCGATTGCCAAGAGACAGCAATATGCGTGTGGTTATCCTACAGTGCAGAAGCTCTATGTGTTCCTTGCCAAGTTGCTAGTACTGCAGTCCCTCCCTTTCCAAGTGGTGGATTCTGCACCTTTCAGAGAACTGATGACTTGTGCTGAGCCGAGGTGGAGAGTCCCAAGCCGTCATTTCTTTGCCAAAAATGCAGTACCAGCCCTGCACAAATATGTAGAATGTGGGCCTGTCCTTGAGCCTGTCAGTGCCTGCCAAAGTGCACGGCAGCACCAATGTGTGGAGCTGTAACTACGGTCAGGGACAATATGTGTCCTTTATGGCTGACTAGGTAAATTTGGTTCCTGCACAGCCAAACCAGCAACTTGGCCAAGCCCCACTGCTTCCGCCTCCACGTTCTCACACTGTTGGTCCTGCGGCAAAGTCCGCCTCTGCCTCCTTTACCGTGTCCTCAGCCTCCACTTCAGGGACAATTCACAGTCACCCACCAGCATACCACATGTGCAGGGCATGGTGGTGTCACGCTTTTCTGCACCTAGTTTGCCTGGGCGAAAGGAGTCACACAGGGGAGGAACTGCTCCACGTCCTTCATCAAGAAATCGAATCCTGGCTTTCTCCATGACAACACAAAATCGGAACCATGGTGACCGACTATGGGAAGAACATGGTGTCTGCGCTGCGTGAAGGAGGCCCTGCATGGCACACATGTTCAATCTGGTTGTCAAGCGGTTCCTGAAGTCTTCTACCCATCTGCAAGACATCCTAAAAATGGCCAGGAAACTTTGCATGCACTTCAGCCACTCGTACACCGCCAAACACACCCTCCTTGAGCTACAGTGGCAGAATGGCGTCCCCAACATAGGCTGATATGCGATGTTTCCACCCGTTGGAATTCCACCCTCCATATGTTGCACTGACTGTATGAACAGAGAAAGGCCATAACTGATTTTTTGATGATACAGGCGGACAGAGGTACTCCCCTGTGTAACTTTGATGTTATCTCATGTGTGACACCTGCCGTTTGCTTGTGCCCTTTGAGGAGGCCACTTTATTTGTCAGTCGCCAGGACTACAGGATAAACGACGTCATTCCACTGATTCATATTCTGGAAAAGAGGCGAGTAAATCTGGCTGGTCAGGGGACTGCAGACGTGGTGCCTACATCTCACGGCAACACAAGCCCTGTGGGGGCTGAACTGGAGGAGGAAGAGGAGGACATTGGAGTACAAGAAATTTGTAGTGAAATGGATGGTTTTTCTACACAGGTGACAGGAGAGGAGGAGCAGGAGCAGCCAGAGGAGCTACAGGCCAATGAGGAAGATGAGGCAGAGGACCCAGACAAACATTTGGCAGAGGGATGACTACTGGCTCTCCACCATGTTAGACCCTCGCTACCAATGGGGGCCTTTTTTACACCCGCTGAGAGGGAGGACAAACTGAACTACTATCGAGGCATCCTATGTAGTCAGTTGTCCGCTGCCTGCCTGCACCATCGTCCATCCTCTTGCAGACCCTCTGCTCTCACGTTCCACTGCCATGGCTACTGGGGAGGGGCAGGAGCAGTACCAGCTCCATCAACAGCAGCCTGGGTCTAGAGTCGCTGATGAGCAGCTTTCTTCACCCACATAGTGAAGATACTACTCACCAGCAGATAGACACAGAGCAGAACCTGAACCAGCAGGTGGTGGCACACTTGGAGTGCACTCTGCCACCCTTCATTGAAGATCTACTGGGCAGCCAAACTGGATTTGTTGCCGCAACTAGCCGTGTTTGCCCTGGAAAAGCTGTCCTGCCTGGCCTTTAGTATGGCTGGGGCCATAGATACCCCAAGGAGAACTCGCCTTTCCACCCAAAATGTGGAGAGACTGACCTTTGTCAAGATGAATCAGGCGTGGATCAGCCAGGATTTCCACCCACCAGTGCCTAAAGGATCAGATTAGATCATCCATGCTGCCTCACCCAAACCTTGACAAAAGAGAACGCTTTCTTCTGGCTACCTGCCTCAGCTACTATTCTGATGCTGCCACCCGCCTGATGCCACACATCTGATGCCAAGTGCTCCTTGTTACACCCACCATCATCAGCGGGTACTGTTACTGCCACCCACCTCCCCACTCTGTCACCGAGTTACTACTGATGTGCTGCTACCACCTCCAGACTCTGTCATTGTGCCACTCTGTGGCCTCCTTCTCATGCTGCTGCTGCCACCTCCACACTCTGTCATTTTGCTACTCTGTGGCCTCCTGATGATGCTGCTGTTGCCACCTCCACACTCTGACATTGTCCGACTGTGTTGTCTCCTCTTGATGCTGCTGCCACCTCCACACTCTGTCATTGTGCCACTCTGTGGTCTCTGCATGCGTCTGCCAACTAACCGCTCTGTCACTGGAACACTCTGTGGACTTCTCATGCAGTTTCCACCCTCCTCACTTCATGACTGGGCCACTATTTTGCCGTTTTGGCCTGGTTGACATCATCATTTATTTGACCCTCCTCCTGATCTGTCATAAGGAAGGAAAATGAGATGCACAACGGATTCTGTGTATGTAGCAGCTGTAAGGCCTACATTACATGTCGCCGAGACCGTGAATGCCGAACAGTGTGTTGTCTCCCGGGTGCTCGGGTTCGGCATACCGCGGATCGGATTGACAGATTGCTGGGTGGGGCTGGGGAAGACCCGGCGGTCATGGTACACATTGGCACCAATGACAAAGTCAGGGGGAGATGGAAGGTCCTTAAAAATTATTTTAGGGAACTAGGAGAGAAGCTCAAGTCCAGGACCTCCAAGGTAGTGTTTTCAGAAATACTACCAGTGCCACGAGCGTCATTAGAGAGACAACGGGAGATTAGGGAGTTAAATAAGTGGCTCAGAGGCTGGTGCAGGAAGGAAGGGTTTGGGTTCATGGAGAACTGGGCCGACTTCTCTGTCGGCTACAGACTCTACAGTAGGGATGGGCTGCACCTTAATGGGGAGGGTGCAACTGCCCTGGGGGAAAAAATGGTTAGACGGCTGGAGGAGCTTTTAAACTAGGATGTGGGGGGAGGGTAAGGGGTAATACTAATTTAGGGGGTAGATAGTGTAGATAGAGAGTGGGTAATAGGAGGGGAGAGTGGGGGGTTAGTGGGGGTTGGGATTAGTGAGGAATGTAGGGAGAATATTGGGCAAAACATCAACCAAAGTAACCCAAAAACCCCGGATATTCACTTCACAGGTAATAGTAATTTAAAAAGGGGGGTAAAAAATATACATAGACCTCTTAAGTGTATGTACACTAATGCCAGAAGCCTGACTAATAAAATTGGTGAACTGGAATTAGTGATGTGTGAGGAGGACTATGACATAGTGGGAATAACTGAGACATGGCTGGATGATAGCTATGACTGGGCAGTTAACGTACAGGGTTACAGTCTGTTTAGAAAGCATCGCCAAAACCGGCGAGGGGGAGGCGTCTGCCTTTATGTAAAGTCCTTTCTAAAGGCCCACACTGCGGGAAGATATGTGATGGAAGAAGTGAGGAACATGAACATGTGGAGTCACTGTGGGTAGAAATAAATGGAGCCAAAAACAATAATAAAATACTAATAGGAGTTTATTATAAACCCCCTAGTATACCAGAGCCCATAGAAAATCTACTTCTAAATGAAATAGAGAAGGTGGCAAATCATAATCAGGTCGTTATTATGGGGGATTTCAACTACCCAGATATAGACTGGAAAACTGAAACCTGTATATCTCATAAAGGAAACAGGTTCTTGGAAATAAAGACAATTACCTTTCCCAACTGGTTCAGGACCCGACTAGAGGGATGGCCATACTGGACTTAGTATTAACTAATAGACCTGACAGAACAACAGATGTGCAGGTTGGAGGACACCTGGGAAATAGTGACCATAATATAATAACCTTCCAACTGTCATTCAAAAGAGCGTTTCTTCAGGGAGGAACAAAAATACCAAACTTCAAAAAAGCTAAATTTAGCCAACTAAGAGAGGCCATAGGCCTAACTAACTGGGACAAAGTCCTCAAAAATAAAAATACAGCCACAAAGTGGGATATTTTTAACAGCATCCTAATATCTAATTGTGAGAGGTACATACCTTATGGGAATAAAAGGTTAAGGAACAAGAAAAAACCAATGTGGATAAACAGAACTGTAAAGAAAGCAATAAATGACAAACAGAAAGAATTAAATCACTAAAACAGGAGGGGAGCGAGGAAGCATAGTTAAAAGTATAGCATGGTAAAAAGTATAAACCTGAAGGTGTCGGCCCCTTACAGAGTAATGAGGGGGGAGTTGCAGAGAGCGATGAGGAGAAAGCAAAGCTACTAAATATCTTTTTCTCCACTGTATTCACTGAGGAAAATAAACTGTCAGATGAAATACAGAATATAAAAGTAAATTCCCCATTAAAAGTGCCCTGTCTGACCCAGGAAGAAGTAGAGCTGCGTCTTAAAAAGATTAAAATAGACAAATCACCAGGACCAGATGGCATACACCCCCGTATTCTAAAAGAATTAAGTAATGTCATTGCCAGACCCTTATTTCTGATATTTAAGGGCTCTATACTGACAGGGAGTGTTCCACAGGATTGGCACATAGCAAATGTGGTGCCAATATTCAAAAAGGGTCCAAAAACAGAGCCCGGGAACTATAGGCCGGTAAGTTTAACATCAGTCGTGGGTAAACTCAATGAAAATAAGCAAATTACTCCATATCAGCATGGCTTCATGAGGGATCGGTCATGTCAAACCAATTTAATCAGTTTCTATGAGGAGGTAAGTTCTAGACTGGACCGCAGCGAATCAATGGATGTCATATATCTGGACTTCTCCAAAGCATTTGACACTGTACCACATAAAAGGTTAGTATATAAAATGAGAATGCTTGGCCTGGGAGAAAATAGAGGGTGGTTATTAATGGTACATACTCAGATTGGGTCACTGTAACTAGTGGGGTACCACAGGGGTCAGTATTGGGCCCTATTCTCTTCAATATATTTATTAATGATCTTGTAGAAGTCTTGCACAGTAAAATATCAATTTTTGCAGATGACACTAAACTGTGTAAAGTAATTAACACAGAAAAGGACAGTACACTGCTACAGATGGATCTGGATAGACTGGAGGCTTGGGCAGAGAAGTGGCAGATGAGGTTTAACACTGACAAATGTAAGGTTATGCATATGGGAAGGAATAATGCAAGTCACCAGTACATACTAAATGGTAAAACATTGGGTAACTCTGACATGGAAAAGGACCTAGGAATTTTAGTGAACAGCAAACTAAGCTGCAGAAACCAGTGTCAGACAGCTGCTGCCAAGGCCAATAAGATAATGGGTTGCATCAAAAGAGGCATAGATGCCCGTGATGAGAACATAGTCCTGCCACTTTACAAATCACTAGTCAGACCACATACGGAGTACTGTGTACAGTTCTGAGCTCCTGTGAACAAGGCAGACATAGCAGAGCTGGAGAGGGTTCAGAGGAGGGCAACTAAAGTAATAACTGGAATGGGTGGACTACAGTACCCAGAAAGATTATCAAAATTAGGGTTATTCACTTTAGAAAAAAGACGACTGAGGGGAGATCTAATAACTATGTATAAATATATCAGAGGTCATGATCTATTTATCCCCAGGACTGTGACTGTGACGAGGGGCCATCCTCTGCGTCTGGAGGAAAGAAGGTTTGTACACAAACATAGAAGAGGATTCTTTACGGTAAGAGCAGTGAGACTATGGAACTCTCTGCCTGAGGAGGTGGTGATGGTAAGTTCACTAAAAGAGTTCAAGAGAGGCCTGGATGTATTTTTGGAGGGTAATAATATTACAGGTTATAGTTACTAGAGATGGGTCGTTGATCCAGGGAGTAATTCTGATTGCCTGATTGGAATCGGGAAGGAATTTTTTTCCCTAAAGTGGGGAAAATTGGCTTCTACCTCACAGGGGTTTTTTGCCTTCCTCTGGATCAACTTATAGGAAAACAGGCCGAACTGGATGGACAGATGTCTTTTTTCGGCCTTATAAACTATGTTACTATGTTACGATGTTACATGGTCCCTATTTTGCATCAGAATTGGCTTATGATTTTGTAGCGAAAAGCAGGAGTGGGTATAAAACACAGAAGACATGCAAATATTACATTCACGTGTCATCTCTGTTTTGGATCCACTCCTCTTTCTTTTTTTTTTTTTTTTTTTTTGGCTTTCGCAATACTGAGGGATTACTGACCAAATGCTGACCAAGTGGAGGTGGAGGCTCAACAGACAGGATACGTTTTTTTGGGGGTTATTGTTCTGACCGATCAGAAGAAGGGCAAAATAATCCGTGACGTCAACACAAACTTACTGCTGACACCCTCTCCACTCTGTCGGGGGGGAAGGGCTCTACTTGTATAAGCGTTTAACAGAACAGGTTCTGTAGAAATCTAAGTGGAATCAGTAAATTCGATGTAAAAGGCGCATGCTCTTTCACGCTATAGTAGAATTTTGGGCCTCTGCACGGTTGTTTATACCTGGCGCTAACATAGACCTGTAAGGCTGAGTTCACACTTGAGTTATTTGGTCAGTTTTGGCCTCATAACTGCCCAAATATGTTAAGTGTGCAGTGGTTCTAAGAGCGACGCCTATCATCTACATGTCATACTGACTCACAGTGTTGTTTCACTGCCACAGAAGACTCCCTTTGCATGTTACTGCAAGGTACAGTGTTCTACGCCACTATACAGGCTCTCTGCAGCCAGGAAATAGCCGTTTTTTAATGTGATTTGCCACAAATAAATTTGGATCGAATTGAATCTTTTCGGAAAATTGAGCGAACCAGCCGAATCGAATTTTTAATAAATACACTCCTCTCTAATCATTACACCGCAGAAATACATCTAGGCCCCTCTTCAACACTTTTAGTGAACTCACCATCACCACCTCCTCAATCAGAGAGTTCCATAGTCTCACTGCTCTTACCGTAAAGAATCCTCTTCTATGTTTGTGTACAAATCTTCTTTCCTCCAGACACAGAGGATGTCCCCTCGTCACAGTCCTGGGGATAAATAGATCATGGGAGAGATCTCTGTACTGACCCCTGATATATTTATACATAGTTATTAGATCTCCTCTCAGTCTTCTTTTTTCTAAAGTGAATAACCCTAATTTTGATAATCTTTCAGGGTACTGTAGTCCACCCATTTCAGTTATTACTTTAGTTGCCCTCCTCTGAACCCTCTCCAGCTCTGCTATGTCTGCCTTGTTCACAGGAGCCCAGAACTGTACACAGTACTTCGTATGTGGTCTGACTAGTGATTTGTAAAGTGGCAGGACTATATTCTCATCATGGGCATCTATGCCCCTTTTGATGCAACCCATTATCTTATTGGCAGAGGCGTAGCTCCCGGGGGGGCAGGGTGGGCGACGGCTCCGGGCCCAGTGCCTCTGGGGGCCCCAGCAGGGATGGCCTTAGTACAACAGCCTGGGACGTGCTTCTCTAGGCACAGTTGAGAGGCACCACGTCCCAGGCTGTTGCAGAGAGAACCGGAAGGGTTAGTAGGCGGTGGGGAGGAGCATGACGCTGCGTCCACAGTGATCTCCTCTCTACTACAGCGGACTGACAATAGATTAGTAGATCATGCCACACTTCCGTCTGCTGGCTGTGACAAGTGGTGTTAAGCGAGTGGACAGAGGAGTGGCATGATCTACTAATCTATCATCAGTCCACACCTCCGTCCGCTGTAGTGATGGTGCAGGATAGCACTGTTGCAACAGGAAAGCTGCAGCATGATGCTGTGAACGAATCTACTGTCACATCGTCATGCCGCACCTCCATCCAATCGCTTCTCTGCCAGGTCCGACAGTGCTCTCCTGCACCATCACAACAGTGGTGTAAAGGGAGCGGACTGAGCTGCGGCATGATGCTGTGAACTTTAGCTTCTGTCACAGCGTCATACTGCACCTCCATCTGCTCGCTTTTCTGCCCTAAGCTGTTTGTCACGGCGTGATGGCCTGAGCACGCCGTGACGTAACTCCTCCTCCCTGTCCCTTGCGCCATTTTATCCTTTCTGGCTGCTAGTGTCTAGAGTCCCAGCTCTGTGGTAGGTTTTAGTCACCTTCTGTCCACTTGTCACAATTTAACATTTAAAGGGGTATTCCCACCAGAGACATTTATCCCCTATGCATAGGCTAGGGACCTGGCCAGAGAGAATTGTTTAATAAATGGATAAAAAACAGAAATCAGGTGCGTTAAAGCGCAAAGAAAAGGAGCTAAAGAAAAATCTAGTTTCATTTTGTGCGCCTCTGACAAGTTATTTTTTGGTTAGCCAATCTACTGTGCCAATGAAACAAAATGATATTGTGGGTTGTCAGAATGAACCCAGCAACAGCCTAAAAATAGATAACCAAAAAGACACTACTAGTACTATAAAGCAAGGCTATTCCCCCAACAACAGTCAGTTTTCTCCAGAGCAGGAACAACAAGAACATGCTAGCTGTACCAGAAATTATGACATATCTGAATTAAGTGATCCCGTTGGAATTGCTAGCTTAAGCGTTCTTGCTAGCCACACTGATGAGCTTGACAACAATGTTGGTCCTAGGAGCTCCACCACTGGCCCCGACTGTATATTTAAATTAAACCCTGAAGAGCCTTACCCAACAGACTCTTACTACTGAAATAATTATAGTTCTACTGGAACATAGCCCTTGTCAGCCAGGATTGAATGATGGCTATGACAACTTTCCCTATGACACAGAATAAAGACGATTCAATCCATCTTGGTACAATCAAAACGTGGAAAACACATGTACAGTTGAACGACAATGGTTTATTTACTCCCCAAAAGCCCACCGTCTCTATTGTTTTTGCTGTTGGCTATTTAGTAAGCGAAATGAAAAGGTTAGATTCTGGGCAGACCCATCCATAGGCTTCTCTAACTTTAAGAAAGGCATTGACAAAATAGAACAACATGAGAGGCCTAGTACTCGTAGAGAAGCAGAGAAAACATTTCTAATCACAAAATACCGTATCAGCCAGGACAGCACCGTGATAGCAGGGCTGATCAAAGTTGAGAGGGAGCTGATAGAGAGGAACAGAAAAATCCTTCACAGGCTCATAGATGTCACTCTTTTTTTAGCGAGACAGGGTCTTGCATTTCGAGGTCACAGAGAATATGGTGTCTTGGGTGACCCCGATGCCAACGAAGGCAACGTTTTGGAGCTGATAAAACTACTGGCCCAGTATGACACTTTTCTTGAAAATCATCTAAAAAATCCAGTAGGTCGTGTTACCTATCTGAGCTCAGAGTCGCAAAACGAACTGATTTCTGCACTTGCAAGTGAAACTATGAGCACTATCATAGAGGAAGTGAAAGCAGCAAAGTTTCTCAGTTATTGTGGATTCCACAATTGATATCTCCAGAAAGGACCAATTCTCTCTATCATTAAGATATGTCACAAAAACTGGTAATGCCATTGAGCGTTTTATTAAATTTGAAGAACTTCCAGACGGCTGTGCAGAGTCATTTTATGACATTTTAATTAGTGTACTCGCCAAAGAACTTGGTCTTAATGTAAACCTAATGAGAGGGCAAGCCTATGATGGGGCAAGGACAATTTCAGGCCACTTAATGGGGCTACAAGCCAGAGTGAAAAAAAAACTGCTCTGAGAAAGCTTTTTATGTACATTGTTGTGCACACAACCTCAATTTGATTCTTATAGATGCTGCATGTGAATTGTGCAGTGCTAAAATTTTCTTTGGTACGCTTTAAACTCTGTATACATTTTTAACATCAAGCCTGCCTAGATATAAAATTCTGGAGGTAGAACAGAATAAAGTCCTGGAGGGAACAGTATTGACATTAAAGAGATTGTCAGATACACGATGGTCTTCCAGGAAACAGGCCACTGATGCAGTAATCCAAAGCTTGCCTGCAATCCTTGAGGCTCTGCGCCGCATCAAGGTGCATAACGGCACCACCCCAAAAACTGCTGCTGAAGCAGATGGTCTGTTGACAAAGGTGAAAGCTTATGAATTCAAGCTAATGCTAGTTTTTAGGAATACACTCTTAATAAAAACATACGGTATGTCCTTTCAAACTACCTTCAAAAAGAATCGTTGGACATTAATGCAGCTATACATCTAATTGACGCATGCATGATTCAAATCAGAGAGCTGCGATCAGATGAGGAATTTGTAAGAATTGAGAACACAACCAAAGACTTGGCTACCTCTCTCTTAAGAGGAAAAGATTTTGTGATGAGCCAATTGAGGATAGTCGAGCTCGCTTCAAACTGAAGTATATTATTATATACTTGATGTTTTTGTGGGTCAGTTTGAGCACCGTTTTTCAGACTTTGGAGAAATGGCCAAATTGTTTAGTCCACTAAATAACAAAAACTTCCAAGAAACCGATGTATCCAAAAAAGTCATTGAACTTGCCCGTTTTTGATCTGGTGATGTGTCCACAGAACCTAAGGTAGTATTGGATGAGTTCTTAACCTTCCGTAGTATATATAATGAGCTATCAATCGATAAAGAACAGGTCACCACTGACAAAATCTTACCATTTCTTATTGGCAATGACATGCACCGAGCCTTTCCAAACCTAAGTACTCTGAACAGTATATATCTCACTATTCCTGTCAGTAGCGTCAAAGTAGAGAGGAGTTTCAGCAGCCTGAAACTTATTAAAACACATCTACGAGCATGCATGCACAAGGCCAGAATGTCCAATTTAACCTTACAAGGTGGTTGGCAAATTTGCTAAAGTCAAGGACAGAAAAATGACACTGTAACAAGTGACTTTAATGTTTATGTAGTTCACCAGACTTTATAACTTGTTTCTCAGTTAAAAAAAAGACTATTTGATTATTTTTGAGTTTGAACCAACAAGGACATCAATTTGGTGAGTAACATGGTTTTTTAAACATATTAACTGGTAGTGTGTCAAACTTTTCTACATACATATTTCTGTGATTTAGGCCTAATTGTTAATGTAATTATAGCCTATGTGACTAACCCTATATGTGATGCATTTAGGGCTGATGTCCTCTTTGCTTTTGTTTGACTAATCTGCCATCAAATAAGTTACTTTAGATCTTTATCTCCTTGTTGTAGACACCTAGTTATAGCCTGTTGCTATACTTAAATAAATTATGATGTGACTCTGATATTGAGATGGCTGCCATTTCTTCTTCTGTTATTCATATGTAAAGGGGCTTTGTCACCAGCTTTACCCCACTAAACTAACAGCCCCCTCAGGTAGAGTATGAAATATACTTTTTAGCATACCCTCTCTTATGTTAAAACAGAGCCATTTACCTATAAAAAAAATACTGTGGTGTAATCTTAAACACTAGAGTCTCAGCTTTGGGCAAAGACATAATATGGAATGTGAGCTGCAGATAAAAATTCAGTTTCCCGTCTGTATCTCTGGTTTTAAAGTACACAGATCCACATGATATAATTTGAAATCTGAGCTTCTCGTATTTAAAATGGAACCAAAAACATGGTTCTCTGGGTTATAGAGGCCAGGATAAGGGCCACTGAAGTGACCCTCCATCCTCTTAGAGTGACTCATCTCATACATAAAGTGACTCTTCTTAGCTCATTTGCATATGACTTTGGAGATGATTTTTAACAGGTAAACGAGCGAGTTTTAACATAAAAGAGACAATGCTTGAGGGGACTGTTAGTTTAGTGATGTAAAAACTGGGGACAGGTTTCCTTTAACATAGGAGTCCCCTTGTTTTTTACTCCTATCACTCCTATATTTTACTGTATTATGTGGTAGAGTATTTAGACTAGGGTATGTAGAAAGTTTATTGTACTGTACTTAACAGCATAGATGATCTAGCAGTTTATACAGTCATCTTTCTAATACAATATTATAACCACAACTAGTAGTATGTGCCTGTGAAGTTGGAAACTTGTGTTTGGGAAGCCACTAAGTGGGGGGCCCACTCAAGTATGTTTGCCCCCCCCCCCCCCCCCCCCCTTGGGCTGAACCTCTAGCTACACCTCTGCTTATTGGCCTTGGCAGCAGCTGCCTGACACTGGTTTCTACAGCTTTGTTTACTGTTCACTAAAATCGTCCTACTGTTCACTAAAAATAAGTCCTTTTCTATGTCAGTGTTACCCAGTGTTTTGCCATTTAGTATGTACTGGTGACTTGCATTATTCCTTCCCATGTGCATAACCTTACATTTGTCAGTGTTAAACCTCATCTGCCACTTCTCTGCCCAAGTCTCCAATCTATCCGGATCCATCTGTAGCAGTGTACTGTCCTCTTCTGTGTTAATTACTTTACACAGTTTAGTGTCATCTGCAAAAATAGATATTTTAATTTGCAAGCCTTCTACAAGATCATTAATAAATATATTGAAGAGAATAGGGCCCAATACTGCCCCCAGAGGTACTCCACTAGTAACAGTGACCCAATTTGAGTGTGTAACATTAATAACCACCCTCTGTTTTCTATCACCTGAGCCAGTTACTTACCCACATACAGTACAGACATTTTCCCCCAGTCCAAGCATTCCCATTTTATATACCAAGCTTTTATGTGGTACAGTCTCAAACGCTTTGATCCACTGCGGTCAAGATTAAAACTTACCTCCTCATAGAAACTGATTCAATCAGTTTGACATGACCGATCCCTCATGAAGTCATGCTGATATGGAGTTATTTGCTTATTTTTATTGAGGTACTCCAAGATAGCATCTCTTAGAATACCTTCAAGCAGCTTACCCATGGCAGATGTTAAACTTATCGGCCTATAGCTCTGTTTTTGGACCGACAGAGAGGTTGGTCCAGTTCTCCAGGACCCCAAACCCCTCCTTCCTACACCAGTTCTTGAGCCACTTGTTTACCTCCCTAATCTCCTCTGTGCATTTTATGTTGTATTTCCTATGATAACCACATTGTTTGTAAGTTTGATATTAAAACTTCATTTTAATAAGAGTCTTTGTATGTTCTAACGATCCCATGACCCTAGAAGAGGCGTTACCTATATTGCTTAATTAACCTGTGAATACTAGCAGTTGTAGAGTGTACTTAGGTTGTTATTTAATGCAAGGTGTCTCATCAGCCTGATATGACAAATGGTGACAGCTAAGAATGATTAGTTTTGGATGACGGAGAGCTGACAGAGGAAGGTCCAGTGTGACCCTGTAGGCTCCTATCCTAAATCCAAGTCATTGATCCTGACAAACCCCATGAGGAGTCATCTGTGGGTGAGGAGAGTCTGGGGTTGAGGTATCAGACAGCGACCCTTCTGGAAGTGAGATGGCACCAGCCAACACTGAACATCTTGACAGGTCATGGAATGAATATTTTCACTAGGTCTTTGTGTGCTCCACTCCATGCTGTCAATATATTGTTCTGAAGCTTCCTCATATGAGCCTTGGCACATGGGACTACATCTATTGATGATGTTAGGAGACCTAGCATCTTCATTTCTGTTTTGATGACTGTGTGGGATGTCGCCAGGTGACTGATCCATTGAATAATCTTGCATCTCCTTTTTAGAAACCATTTCACTGTCCAGTTGGAATTCAGCATAAAGCTCAGGAACTTGAAGGTCTGCATGGGGATTAAGTGAGATTTCTTGAACTTTATCAGAAACCTTTGTTCTTGTAAGACCTGTATTGTTATTTGTAGTTCCTTCATTAACTGGGTTGCTGATGAAGCTCTCAAAAGCCAGTCCTCTAGGTAGAGAACCACGGTGACCCCCCCCCCCCCCCCCTCAACCACAGAGCTGATGATAATGCCACCACTTTCTTGGTAAATATTCTTGGGGCTACCGAGATTCCAAAAGGCGGACATGTAAACTGAAAGTGTTGAAGACCTCTGCTTGACCATAGAGCTATCTGAAAAAATTTCCGATGTTGCGAAAGATCGGAAAATTGCGAAAATTGGAGCATATAGATATGCATCTGTAAAATCTATAAGAATTATATACAAGAAATTTGTTCAGTTAGGTCAGGTCTATTATCAGCATTATCTATTTTCCTCCTGTCTTGGGTCCTGGGAACACTATGAAATATACTCCTTTTCCTCTGTCTGTTGATGGAACTTTTTCTAAGACCGCCTTCTGGAGAAATTTCACTATAAACCTGGGCACCACTGGTGACTTCACTCTGTTGATTACAAACTTGTCTAGGCGAGGTAAACAAAACTGTAGCGCATATCCTCTTTGTACTGTAGAGGTCACCCAAGCGTCTAAAGAAGGTGGCTGCTCATTGACACCAACATTTTTGTAGTCTGGCACCTACAGGAGCCACTGGCGTCATAAATCTGTAGATTTTTGATTGTTGCCTCTTTTTCTTGAATGGTGAGCCTTCTCTTTTAGCTCTAAATTTCCTTTGTCAGAATATCTAAAATAGCTTTTAACTTTGGGGGACCTATTTTTTTTTATTCCAAAAAGGATCTAAAAGGTGGGCCTCTTCTTTTGAATTCCAGAAATTCCGTCCCTTTCCCTTCATTCAGGGCTTCCAGTATTTTGTCCAGTTGAGGACCAGACGTATCCCGGCTGAAAGGTCAGGTTACAGAAATGTTTTTTTTTATAAAACATCTCCAGGCCATTGCTTGATCCACAGATGCAATTGCAGCCCCAAATGCACAGCATGGGCAGCACATTTTCATGTGCATGAGCCCTTACTCTGACAGGCAGAGGTTTAAGCAGTCTGGCAGAGTGCACTGGCTGCTTGAAGCTGTCGGGAAGATATATTCATCACTTCCTGTGATTCAACCATCCGGCTTCCGTGTATGCGCTGTCCCTTCTGGCTACTCCCTGCCAAATGGTGCACGCAGCCCTGTGCTTGCTGATCACTGCCCAGTTCCAGGCTATCAAAAGTCTATACTTTGCAATAGTCCTTTGTGCATGGGTCCTTGTAAGGTTCAGCACATGTAGCATTTGGCAGCTACTTTCCTTGGGTCCTTCCTCTTTGTTAAGCATGCATGCTAGCCTGATGATCTCCATTCATTTCATTTAACCCCTTCGGGCTTAGAGCATCAAGTCTGACTATCCAGTATACTTCTCTTTGTAGTAGTCTTGTCTCAACATGAGTACGGTCATTGCACATAACCTCCTCCAGTACTGTCCACCTAAGGTCCCATATGTTATGTCTAGCCTCTAAAAAATGTTTTGCTACAGTAGCTTCTCTGGATATTTTTCTAGGAGGAGCCTTCTCTTGTTTGCTAGGTTGAAACTGTCTTTGGCCAGCCAGTACCTGCTATATAACCATTATGGGTCTAAGTAGGGGATACTGGCAAATTTCTCTGATGCCAGAGGATCAGGTGCTGTCAGGCTGAGTTGGTTATATGAGTTCCTGATCATACCTTTTGGTATGAAAAATGCTCCTGCCACTTTGTAGAGGGTCATGAATCACTTGCTAGTAGGTCAGGATGGGCATGCAGTGGCCTACCTTGCGATTGTGAACTGCTGTGACTACTGTGCTTGACTTCGGCTTGTGAATTTGATTTCGTCCTCGTCTCATCCTTTTGTACTTCGTTACCTCTTGGCTTTGACCTTGGTTCGTGTCTTTGACTTTGCTTCTGTTTGTTCCCCTGGTTTTTGACGTGACCTCGTGGTTTGACTTCGGCTAGGCGACATTGTTATATTGTGTGTGTTCGGTCTTTTGTTTATTGTTTTCTCCTGTTGTGCCCCCTCCCTGTATGCCGCAGCATGTACCTTGGCTAGGGACTGTCAATAAGTTGTACACCTTTGCCTAGGACGGGCTGTGCAAGTAGGCAGGGTCAGTGGTGGGGTTGAGTTTAGGGCTGCACATACCCCTGAACTGTGACAATATTACTAAATTGGAGTTTGGCCCTTCAGATCTACACTTTCACTGCACAGCACAAGAAAGACAGTGACCATAATACTGATGGGTTATCACGCCAGACTGAAGGCATTGTACAAGGTGAGCAGGGAAACCATCCTGTGATCCTCACATCCTCCACAATTACATCAGAGGAATGCGGGATGAATACAGAAAGAGAGCAATCAGAAGGTAAAAAAACAAACAAAAACAAAACAGGGCTGGGGGTAATTTCTGGGGGCTAACTGAATTAGTGAAGATTTGTTCTGGTTCTCTGTCTGCCCTGGGACCAGATCCTACATCATCTGAATGTTTCTGATTTGTATTATCTTTTATTTTAAGAAACTGTTGTGCATTATATTACTGTGTGTCTTTTGTTACTCCTTTTTTGTGTACATAAGCATTGTGACTTTTTGCCATATTAAAATATCTTTAATAAGTTCTGTCTTGTATTGAACAAATCGATGTGCTAAGCTTGAAGCACACAAGGCTACCTGTTTAAACAATAGTTTGGGAGAAAATCATTGTATTTAAAGAGGTTGGACGCTTTCTGGTTATTGTGAACCAATGTGTTTGTGAGATGACTTTATGGCACTAATATAGCCTTTGTTGAAATTCTGCACCATTTTCTATATTTCATAAGGTGTGCCCCCTTGCTTACAAAGTTTTGTGAGCTATCCACAATGAGGTTGACCAGGTGACCAGGCACCATGTGATGTCTTCTCCATTCAAATACACTGCACCTGCCATCTAAACTTGTTCTGTTGGAAGTTTAGTGCAGGTTCGTATGGACAGGACCTCTGTATGGACAGCACAAAAGACTTTGTAAACAAGTGAAATATTGAAAATGGCGCAGACTTTCAACAAAGGCTATGTTAGTAAGTGCCATATAATCATCTCACAAATACATTGATAAACAGTAACAAGAAAGTGGCCAACCCCTTTAAGTAAAATTTAAATTAGGATTATATGGAGATAGGAGGAATTAACTGAAGGCCTCTTGTAAGAGTGTGAGCTCTTGAAACAAACCTTAGTGATGGCAGTGTGGAGGTATGTATTACTGGGTGATATTAATTTAAATAGATCAGGAGCTTTTGTATTGGCCACCCAGCCACACCCACACATTATGAGAACTCCAGTAAGTGTGATTGTGACAGATGGATTAGACTTTACCCACGATCGTTTTGGCCAATAAATGTTGTTAATCTGTACATATTTATAGCATCCATCAACATCCTGTCCCAGGTTATATGGCTCTCACATGCGCTACCCCATTTCACAAGTCACCTGTAATGTCACCACTCATAATCTATATAGAGATGAGCGAATCGAAGTTGACTAAATGGAATTCGATCCGAATTTCAGAAAAGGGAACCAAATCCACAACTAGTGTACTTGTTTGGCATAAAACATCACCAGGCTAGAAATAATAAACCAAAAGGAGGGCTGGGTACATATGCAAATATAAAACGTAACTTTTACTAAATTTGATTAAATTATCAAAATCATGGCCCACTAAATTCAAGGTACAGTGCCTTGCGAAAGTATTCGGCCCCCTGGAACTTTTCAACCTTTTGCCACATTTCAGGCTTCAAACAAAAAGATATAACAGTTTAAATTTTTGGTGAATAATCAACAACAAGTGGGTCACAATTGTGAAGTGGAACGAAATTTATTGGATCATTTAAACTCTTTTTGTAATAATAAAACTGAAAAGTTGGGCGTGCAAAATTATTCGGCCTATTTACTTTCAGTTCAGAAAACTCACTCCAGAAGTTCCTTGAGGATCTCTGAATGATCCAATGTTGTCCTCAATGACTGATGAAGATAAATGTGTGTAATCAAGTCTCCGTATAAATGCACCTGCTCTGTCATAGTCTCAGGGTTCTGTTTAAAGCACAGAGAGCATCATGAAGACCAAGGAACACACCAGGCAGGTCAGTGATACTGTTGTGGAGAAGTTCAAATCGGATTTGGATACCAAAAGATTTCCCAAGCTTTAAACATCCCAAAGAGCACTGTGCAAGCGATCATATTGAAATGGAAGGAGTATCAGACCATTGCAAATCTACCAAGACCCGGCCGTCCCTCTAAACTTTCATCTCAAACAAGGAGAAGACTGAACAGAGATGCAGCCAAGAGGCCCATGTTCACTCTGGATGAACTGCAGAGATCTACAGCTGAGGTGGGAGAGTCTGACCATAGGACAACAATCACTCGAACACTTCACAAATCTGGCCTTTATGGAAGAGTGGCAGGAAGAAAGCCATTTCTCAAAGATATCCATAAAAAGTCTTGTTTACAGTTTGCCACAAGCCACCTGGGAGACACACCAAACATGTGGAAGAAGGTGTTCTGGTCAGATGCAACCAAAATCGAACTTCTTGGAAACAATGCAAAACAATATGTTTGGCGTAAAAGCAACATAGCTCATCACCCTGAACACACCATCCCCACTGTCAAACATGGTGGTGGCAGCGTCATGGTTTGGGCCTGCTTTTCATCAGCAGGGACAGGGAAGATGGTTAAAATTGATGGGAAGATGGATGGAGCCAAATACAGGACCATTCTGGATGAAAACCTGTTGGAGTCTGCAAAAGACCTGAGACTAGGACGGAGATTTATCTTCCAACAAGACAATGATCCCAAACATAAAGCAAAATCTACAACGGAATGGTTCAAAAATAAACGTATCCAGGTCTTAGCATGGCCAAGTGAAAGTCCAGACCTGATAGAGACATACCCCAAGCGACTTGCAGCTGTAATCGCAGCAAAAGGTGGCGCAACAAAGTATTAATGCAAGGGGGCCGAATAATTTTGCATGCCCCACTTTTCAGTTTTATTATTACAACAAAAGTTTAAATGATCCAATAAATTTTGTCCCACTTCACAATTGTGACCCACTTGTTGTTGATTGTTCATCAAAAATTTTAAATTTTATATCTTTTTGTTTGAAGCCTGAAATGTGGCAAAAGGTTGAAAAGTTCCAGGGGGCCGAATACTTTCGCAAGGCACTGTATATAAACACACAAGGTGAAAACACAAAACAAAAGATTGTAGAATAATCTCTTACCACCTCCTATGTACCAGTCTGTTTTCAAGGTAGATGGTTATAGATGAACAATGTCGCTTCAATATCCTTCTTGCTAGGGGCGACAAATGCAAGGATCCAGGCAGGATGTAAAGGGGACACAGCAGGGGCGACCCCGTCTGGAACCTGTCCCTGATGTGACCTAACCTCACACCATGGGTGATTAGCCTGAGGACACCATACTCTTCAGGGATTCCCACCTCCGGTCACCTACATTCAGGGTTTAGCAAATACGGCTTATTGTGAGGTTGCTGTACACTTGGATGTTTAGGCAGATTCCACTTGGATATATAGCCATTGCAACATATTTTTGGTATGTCTATAGATAAACTTGCCCTGGTCTGCATGTGAGTTAGTCCCCTACTAGTTTGGTTGTTTTAACCTGTTTTCTCTCCATTACAATCATGTGAATTCCACTGATTTTAAAGCGATCATGTTTTAATGGTACTTAAAGGGGTTTTATCATCTTGGACAATAGGGGCATATCGCTAGGATATGCCCCCATTGTCCTATAGGTGCAGGTCCCACCGCTGGGACCCGCACCTATATCGAGAACGGGGCCCTGAAAGTGAAGGAGGGCGCACCACGCATGCGTGGCCGCCCTCCATTCATTTGTATGGGGCCACTGAAAATAGCCGAGTGCTGGCTCGGCTATTTCCGTTGGCTCCATAGAAATGAATGGAAGCGCAGCGCGCATGCGCGGCCCGGCTCCCATTCATTACTATACAGCCGACGGAAATAGCCGAGCCAGCGCTCGGCTATTTTGGGCGGCCTTTTACAAATGAATGGAGGGCGGCCGGGCATGCACGGTGCACCCTCCTTCACTTTCGGGGCCCCGTTCTCGATATAGGTGCGGGTCCCAGCGATATATCCTAGCGATATGCCCCCATTGTCCAAGATGGTAAAACCCCTTGAATAAAGGAAATATAATTGTATTTCTTTGGACTTATTTTGATTTGGGCTATAACACCTCTTCTGTCTGGTGCACAAGCGGTGCAAGGGTTCATGGAGGTAGTGGTAGCAGGCAGTCAGCATGGAGTGGTTGGGGGAAAATGCCATACTCGGCGGTGTGGCAATTTTTCATGAAGCCTCCAGAGGACGTCAGCATAGCCATTTGCAGAATCTGTGAGCAGAAGGTGAAGCGTGGCCAGGGTGACAATGTTGGCACCATGGCCCTGCTTTAACATATGCAGCGTCACCATAAAGTGGCCTGGGAAAACCGTGGGGCTAATGCAGTGGTACAGCCTGATGCAGCAACTGCTGCATCACCCAGTGTCCTGCACCCCTTTTCCTGCAGTCAAGGTTCCACCACCTCAGCAGAAGGGAGCTGTGTTTCCTTCCCATCTACTGATCATGATGCTCATGCTTCTCCTTCTATAACTACAGTCAAGGACGATATATGTCCTCAATGGCACACAGGGTAAATGTGGTTCCTGCCCAGTCACACCAGCAACTTGGCCAGGTGAAGGCACTGCCCCCTCCACGTTCTCAAGCTGTGGGTCCTGCGCCAATGTCCTCCTCTGCCTCCTCATCCTCCAGCTTGTCCTCAGCCTCCACTGCAGGCACAATTCCGAGTGCTCCTCTACCATACCACATGTGCAGGGCATGACGGTGTCACGCTGTTCTGCACCTAGTTTGCCTAGGCGAACAGAGCTCTGATTTTTTATTTTTTTTTTATAGAAAACGTGCTGCTGGCCAGGGCTCATTTTCCAACTACACAGAATGCTTCCACCGGACTGGAGGATCGGGTCAACTATCAAGTTTTCACCACGACACATCAGCATTGCGGACTCTCCTCTACAAGTACAGGTAGGCGTGACAGTGTCACATATAGATAAGAATTATAACTTAGAGGACAGCAGATGTGGTAGTCACTGGTACTTAGGTGCAGTTGAAGATTAAGCACAGAAATTCTTTTACTATTGAGACCTCCTATGCAGTCAGTTGGCCACTGCCTATGTGCGCCATCGCCCAGCCTCACAAAGGTCTGACAGGGGCGGCCCTATGTGCTCACGTTCCACTGTCATGGCTGCTGGAGAGGGTGGGGGAGCAGGAGCAGTACCAACTCCATCAGAAGCATCTTAAGTCTAGGGTCTCTGATGATAACTTTTCTTCACCTGCCTAGTGAAGTAACCACCCAGCAGCAGCAAGACATGGAACATAACCTGAACCAGCAGGTGGTGGCATACTTGGACGACACCCTGCCATCCCACATTGTCGATCTCCTGGACTACTGGGCAGCCAAACTTGATTTGTGGCTGCAACTGGCGAAGTTTGCACTGGACAAGCTTTCCTGCCCGGCCAGTAGTGTGGCATCAGAGCTGGTGTTTAGTGCCACGAGGGGCATAGTTACCCCAAGGAGAACTCTCCTTTCCACCCAAAATGTGGAGAAACTGACCTTTGTGAAGATGAATAAGGCGTGGATCAGCCAGGATTTTAACATGCCAGTGCCTGATGCATCAGACTAGATCATTCTGACTGCCACATCCAAACTTTGTCAAAAGAGACCCGTTTCTTCTAGCCACCTGCTTGAGCCACTATTCGGATGCTGCCACCCGCCTGATGCCACACACATGCTCCCACCATCTTGTGCTGTTAATGGAACTGCTTTTGCCCACCACCTCCCTACTCTGACAGGGCCACTCTGTTGACTCCTCATGCTGTTGCCACCCTTACCACTCTGTCACTGGGCCACTCTGTTGACTCCTCATGCTTTTGCCACCCTCAGCACTCTGTGACTGTGCCACTGTGTCGACTCATCATGCGTTTACCACCCTTACCACTCTATGACTGGGCCACCTCACCACTCTGTGACTGACCACTATGTTGACTCCTCATGTGTTTGCCACCTCACCACTCTGTGACTAGGCCACTGTGTTGACTTCTCATGCGTTTGCCACCCTCACCACTCTGTGACTGGGCCTGGGCCACTGTGTTGACTCTTTATGTGGTTGCCACCCTCCCCATACTGTACCTGGGCCATGGTGTTGACTCCTCATGCATTTTCCACCCTTAGCACTCTATGACTGGACCACTGTGTTGAAGATAGATAGTACACAGCACTCAAGCCCGTTTGCGCTGCAGCGGGATGTAGTATGCACAAAGTAGAAAGGATGTTCCCAGCAGCGTTATCTCTTCAAGGTATTTATTATGGTTAGCAGTACATTCTTCAAAGATTACAAAAGCAAAAGGATGTGTTTCGGCCCGCCCTGGCCTTCCTCAACTTACATAGTATGAAAATAACATACTGGGCATATATAACAAACAAGAGGGGCTAATGAGGTGGAGATATAAAGGAGGATACAGAGCCTAACTGGAAAAATACCCTGAGGAAGAACACCGTGTTGTTTGAAACGCGTAGGTTAGTAAGTTTGGCTCAATTACCTATCCGTAGCACAGGTGACGTCACCGCACGCTCTGAGTGAGCGTGAGCTACAGACAAGCAAGCGGAGCTGAGCCACCGGCCGGGGCTCGCTCCAGAAATTGAGAAAGTCCCTAGGAAGAACCGGGACCGTATCCTGAACCACCGAACACCCTGAAGACCTTGTGCATGCCACTAGAAAGGTAGGAACACATGTGTAACTAATCCAGTACGCTATGAATACAGCGTTTTGAGTGTACGGAACATTGAGACATATGTGCTAACTCCGCTCCAGAGGTGAACTGAGTTGTATACTAAATCTTACAGAGGAAAGTTATTGAATTAAAAGTACCATCTAGGTGAATAAGGGATATCAATATACCAGTTGCGCGGTGCCATTATATAGATATATACGTATTTGGTTTTCCAGAACAGCAGGTGTGCAGTACTGCTGCGGTAACAGCAGCAACAAAAAGTGTCTCTAAAGGTAGCGCTAGTGGATAGTTTTCTGGATACATTCTCCCTACTTATAGAATATAGAAAAATTCAATGGAACGATGTGCTCTGCAAAATAATAAATAAAGTAATAATAAATGTACATATCACTTAAATCGGACCAACATCAAAAACCCTGTTGAGACCCCGTGGATGTAGGGTCCCCAGGGTATAAATCCAATATGCTTCCCTTCTCTTAAGTAACTCTTTTATATTACCTCCTCTTCTGGGTAAATGCACCTGCTCAATTATTTGAAACCTTAATTGGGAAATGCGATGTTTCTTCTCATTAAAATGAAATGGGATAGGTAGTAAAGGCTTTTCAGTCCGGTATCTAATTGCCTGTATCATTTCACCCACATACAATAAGCCGCAGGGACATTTTATCAGGTAGATAACATTAGTCATGTCACACGTATAATACCCCTTGATACTATACGGCTTACCTGTATGTGGGTGATGGAACTCAAATCCTTTAATGACATGCGAGCATTGACTGCAATGTAAGCATGGGAATGTACCACTCTTCCTGGGTATCAAAGTGTTTTGACGTGATTTCTTGGGGGAGGGACCAATATCAGCCCAAACCAGTTTATCACGTAAATTCGGGGTTTTTTATTGCAAAACAGGGGAGGTACATGAAATTCACCAACCTCTGGATAGGCTTTTTCTTAAATATGTCAATTTTGTTTAATGACCATATCAATCTGTGTATTCAAAGGGTGAAACTTTCTGACAAAAGCAATGCGTGGTTTGCTACTCCGCCTCTTTTCAGGAGTGACTTGTTCCCCCATTGCCTTTTCCACGAGTTTCCCCGGGTAACCCCTCTCTAAAAAGCGTTCTTTCATCTCCTTTAATCTGTCATTGCAAACTAACGAGTCAGAGACTAATCGCCTCACTCTCTGAAATTGCGCTTTACGAATGAATTTTTTTAGGGTAGGGGGATGTGCACTGGAAAAATGCAAAATGCTGTTTCTGTCAGTCTCTTTTCTGAATAAATCTGTTGCCAGCAGGCAGTCCTCTATTTTGTAAACCATTGTATCGAAAAAGCTAACGCGATATTGATCATGTGTCATGGTGAATTTCAAATCTGGGTGTACCATATTCAATCCTTCAAAAAAGCCAAGAAGGGACTCAAGTGGCCCCGCCCATATGCAAAATATGTTGACAATAAATCTTGGAATAGCTGCAAAAATCATTATTCGTGTATACATACTTTCCCTCAAATGACGCCATAAAGGCATTTGCATAGGGCGGGGCCACATTCGAGCCCATCGCGGTCCCCCGTCGCTGTACATAATAGGTATCTCCCATCAAAAAATAATTTTCATTCACAACCAAATGCAATAAATCCAGAAAAAATGTACATTGCACCGGAGAATATTCACTTGCACTTAAAGGGAGCCTGTGAGCTGCATAAGCCATTTCACGCCGCCAGCAATACCTTCAAGTAGCCGGCAGCGAGTTTCTAATTATGTTTTTCTTAGTGAATTCAGAGGAGGCAGAAGTATGGAAAACGATCCTTTATCCTCCGTCCGCGCTACTTCCCAGTCAGGCTTGAAGTCAAGGGGGCAGCGGCCTCCATGCTTCAAGTCAAGGAAACCGCGCCCCCTTCCCCGCCCCTTCGCTGTGACTGACAGCCGGCTGTTCTGCAAATCCAGCGAGCTGTCGGGCATAAGCGCTGTCAGTCACAGCGAAGGGGCAGGGAAGGGGGTGCGGTTTCCTTGACTTGAAGCAAGGAGGCCGCTGCCCCCTTGACTTCAAGCCTGACTGGGAAGTAGCGCGGATGGAGGATAAAGGATCGTTTTCCATACTTCTGCCGCCTCTGAATTCACTAAGAAAAACATCATTAGAAACTCGCTGCCGGCTACTTGAAGGTATTGCTGGTGGCGTGAGATTGCTTCTGCAGCTGACAAGTTCCCTTTAACAAGTCAGAGACTGCTTGTATACCATTTTCATGGTTAATAGAAGTGTACAGACTTACTACGTCTATCGTGACAAGCCAGCTATCACTGGGTATAAGACCCAAAGAGCTAATCACTTGTAAGAACTGTGACGTATCCAGTAAGAACAATGATATATTTTTAACTAGAGGGGTCAAGACCTTTTCCAATAATATTGCCAATAGTGACAGAATCGAATTCACAGAGGCCACGATTGGGCAGCCTGGAGGGTTATTAAGTGTCTTGTGCACCTTCAGCAATATATAAAAAACAGGAGTTATGAGTGATTGATTTATCAAAAATGCAGACGTCTTTTGATCAATAATGCACTTCTCAAAATAATTGTCCACAGTTTTCATAATTTTGTCCTTAATAGTCCACACAGGATTACCATCAATTGCACAATAGGTATTCACATCCTGAAGTTGTCTGGTAATTTCTTTCATATAGTCAACCTTGTCCATTACCACAATCGAGCCCCCCTTGTCAGTGGGTTTTATTATAATTGAGCTGTCCTTCATAAGTGATTGAAGGGCTTTATTCTCATCTGCCATGATATTATAATTCAACCTCCATTCCTCCTTCTGTATTGAATCAGTCACTTGCTTAAGGTCTCTGGTGACTATATGTATAAAAGTCTCAGCGGGGTGATAACATCTCGGAGGTGCATAAGTACTCTTATTAAGCAGACCAAAATCACTCAAAGATAGTCTTCCCACTGTATCATCTAGAACAGCTTTATGGGGCTCGATTGTGACTTCCTTAGTGGCAAAATGTGCTTTCCATCTTATTTTGCGGAAAAAACGCTGTAAATCCACCTCCATCTGGAAGCCATCAAAGCTACTGGTTGGGCTAAACGAAAGCCCTTTTTGTAGTAAGCACATCTCTATAGAATTAAGTATTCTGGGGGACAGGTTGATAATTAATGAAGAGTTTGTTACTGTGACCGAGTCACAATGCTCCCTGTGGCTCCTGTGGTGCTTGCTCCCTGCCAGCCTTGATTTCCTGGCGGGCGCCATCCGCGCTCTCTCCTGTGAAAAAGGGGACGCCGATCTTGTATATCAGTGGGAAAATCACTCCCCGAGCTTGATGAATAATATCCACCACCAGAGCCTTTCCTGTAATTTAACTTCCCGCGTTGTGATGGGTCTTGCCACTCGTAAACTCTTTTTTTGTAGATAGTCCTCGTTGTCCCTGAGGAACTTGGAACGTTTCTTTTCTTCCGTCTCCCGCCGATAATTCTGTAGATGTAGATAGTTATCCACTGATTCCTTTAGCTTGGTGAATTCATCCAAGGAGATTGAGTTTTTTAATTGCTGTTCTCCCAAGGGGATTAAGGGCCCTTTTACACGACCGTATACGCTAAGATCATATGAGTGCGGGACAATAGTCCCGTGGGCGGCCCGACATGCACAGCATCATAGTAATCTATGATGCTGTGTGCTCCCGTGCCCATGATCTACAGTATGCCGCTCCGGGACATATGGCCCGCATGTCTCGGAGCGCATATGGTCGTGTGCAAGGGCCCTAAGGGTTCACTTACGCCCAACATTTTTTACAGATGATGTGGACTACTGTAATGATTTTGAGAAAATAATCAATAAATGTTCTTTGGATCTGATGTTGCTGACGATCGACCGGCTACAAAAATCTATCACAGATATCACCAAACAAGTGAAGAACATAGAACAGCAATTAAAAAACTCAATCGCCTCGGATGAATTCACCAAGCTAAAGTATTCGGTGGATAACCATCTACAGAATTACCGGTGGGAGACGGAAGAAAAGAAGCGCTCCAAGTTTCTCAGGGACAACGAGGACTATCTACAAAAAAGAGTTTACAAGTGGCAAGACCCATCACAATGCGGGAGGTTAAATTACAGGAAAGGCTCTGGTGGTGGATATTATTCATCAAGCTCGGGGAGTGATTTTCCCACTGATATACAAGATCGGCATCCCCTTTTTCACAGGAGAGAGCGCGGACGGAGTCCGCCAGGAAATCAAGGCGAGTGGGGCTCAAGCACCACAGGAGCCGCAGGGAGCATTGTGACTCGGTCACAGTTACAAACTCTTCATTAATTATCAACCTGTCCCCCAGAATACTTAATTCTATAGAGATGTGCTTACTACAAAAAGGGCTTTCGTTTAGCCCAACCAGTAACTTTGATGGCTTCCAGATGGAGGTGGATTTACAGCGGTTTTTCTGCAAAATAAGATGGAAAGCACATTTTGCCACTAAGGAGATCACAATCGAGCCCCATAAAGCTGTTCTAGATGATACAGTGGGAAGACTATCTTTGAGTGATTTTGGTCTGCTTAATAAGAGTACTTATGCACCTCCGAGATGTTATCACCCCGCTGAGACTTTTATACATATAGTCACCAGAGACCTTAAGCAAGTGACTGATTCAATACAGAAGGGGGAATGGAGGTTGAATCACGGCAGACGAGAATAAAGCCCTTCAATCACTTATGAAGGACAGCTCAATTATAATAAAACCCACTGACAAGGGGGGCTCGATTGTGGTAATGGACAAGGTTGACTATATGAAAGAAATTACCAGACAACTTCAGGATGTGAATACCTATTGTGCAATTGATGGTAATCCTGTGTGGACTATTAAGGACAAAATTATGAAAACTGTGGACAGTTATTTTGAGAAGGGCATTATTGATCAAAAGATGTCTGCATTTTTGATAAATCAATCACCCATAACTCCTGTTTTTTATATATTTCAGAAGGTGCACAAGACGCTTAATAACCCTCCAGGCTGCCCAATCGTGGCCTCTATGAACTCGATTCTGTCACCATTGGCAATATTATTGGAAAAGGTCTTGACCCCTCTAGTTAAAAATACATCATCGTTCCTACTGGATACGTCACAGTTCTTACACATAATTAGCTGTTTGGGTCCTATACCCAGTGATAGCTGGCTTGTCACGATAGACGTAGTAAGTCTGTACACTTCTATTAATCATGAAGATGGTATACAAGCAGTCTCTGACTTGTTAAGTGCAAGTGAATATTCTCCGGTGCAACGTACATTTTTTCTGGATTTATTGCATTTGGTTGTGAATGAAAATTATTTTTTGATGGGAGATACCTATTATGTACAGTGACGGGGGACCGCGATGGGCTCGAATGTGGCCCCTCCCTATGCAAATGCCTTTATGGCGTCATTTGAGGGAAAGTATGTATACACGAATAATGATTTTTGCAGCTATTCCAAGATTTATTGACAACATATTTTGCATATGGGCGGGGCCACTCGAGTCCCTTCTTGGCTTTTTTGAAGGATTGAATATGGTACACCCAGATTTGAAATTCACCATGACACATGATCAATATCGCGTTAGCTTTTTCGATACGATGATTTACAAAATAGAGGACTGCCTGCTGGCAACAGATTTATTCAGAAAAGAGACTGACAGAAACAGCATTTTGCATTTTTCCAGTGCACATCCCCCTACCCTAAAAAAATTCATTCCTAAAGCGCAATTACACAGATTGATATGGTCATTAAACAAAATTGACATATTTAAGAAAAAGCCTATCCAGAGGTTGGTGAATTTCATGTACCTCCCCTGTTTTGCAATAAAAAACCCCGAATTTACGTGATAAACTGGTTTGGGCTGATATTGGTCCCTCCCCCAAGAAATCACGTCAAAACACTTTGATACCCAGGAAGAGTGGTACATTCCCATGCTTACATTGCAGTCAATGCTCGCATGTCATTAAAGGATCTGAGTTCCATCACCCACATACAGGTAAGCCGTATACTATCAAGGGGTATTATATGTGTGACACGACTAATGTTATCTACCTGACAAAATGTCCCTGCGGCTTACTGTATGTGGGTGAAACAATACAGGCAATTAGAGACAGGGTATGTAAGCACAAATTCACAATCCGAACTGAAAACCTTTTACTACCTATCCCATTTCATGTTCATGAGAAGAAACATTGCATTTCCCAATTAAGGTTTCAAATATTTGAGCAGGTGCATTTACCCAGAAGAGGAGGTAATATAAAAGAGTTACTTAAAGAGGACCTTTCATGCATCCTCACACTGCTAACTAACTAGCAGTTTTTACAGGGCATGGGCCGGGGAGTTAGGAGCACTTACAATTTTTTCGGGGCGCAGCTCAGTTAGCCCGCTGCGCCCCTGTGAAGATCCGGCGCGCGCTATGCAAATTGCATAGCATCGGTACAGGGAGGAGGAGACGCCAGGGATTCTCAATGGGCGTCTCCTTCTCCTTGGCTGTAGCGCTGTCAAATCACAGTGGAGAGCGTCACAGTCAGGGAGAAGGTTTCCTCCCTGACTGTGACGCTCCCCACTTTGATTGGACAGCGCTACAGCCAGGGAGAAGGAGACGCCCACTGAGAATCCCTGGCGTCTCCTCCTCCCTGTACCGATGCTATGCAATTTGCATAGCGCGCGCCGGATCTTCACAGGGGCGCAGCGGGCCAACTGAGCTGCGCCCCGAAAAAATTGTAAGTGCCCCCAACTCCCCGGCCCATGCCCTGTAAAACTGCTAGTTAGTTAGCAGTGTGAGGACGCATGAAAGGTCCTCTTTAAGAGAAGGGAAGCATATTGGATTTATACCCTGGGGACCCTACATCCACAGGGTCTTAACAGGGATTTTGATGTTGGTCCGATTTAAGTGATATGTACATTTATTGTTACTTTATTTATTATTTTGCAGAGCACATGGTTCCATTGATTTTTTTTCTATATTCTTTAAGTACCCAGGATTGATAGTGAATCCATTCCCTGATGACAGTCCGGAGATTGTATGTATCTGATCTTACGTCACAGGAACATGTTTGTTATATATGCCCAGTATGTTATTTGTATACTATGTAAGCTGAGGAAGGCCAGGGCGGGCCAAAACGCGTCCTTTTACAAAGTAACATAGTTTATAAGGCCTAATCCATCCAGTTCGGCCTGTTTTCCTACAAGTTGATCCAGAGGAAGGCAAAAAAAACCCTGTGAGGTAGAAGCCAATGTTCCTCACTTTAGGGGAAAAAATTCCAGGCAATCAGAATTACTCCCTGGATTAACGACCCATCTCAAGTAACTATAACCTGTAATATTATTACACTCCAGAAATACATCCAGGCCCCTCTTGAACTCTTTTAGTGAACTTACCATCACCACCTCCTCAGGCAGAGAGTTCCATAGTCTCACTGCTCTTACCGTAAAGAATCATCTTCTATGTTTGTGTACAAACCTTCTTTCCTCCAGGCGCAGAGGATGTCCCCTCGTCACAGTCACAGTCCTGGGGATAAATAGATCATGGGAGAGATCTCTGTACTGACCCCTGATATATTTATACATAGTTATTAGATCTCCCCTCAGTCGTCTTTTTTCTAAAGTGAATAAGCCTAATTTTGATAATCTTTCTGGGTACTGTAGTCCACCCATTCCAGTTATTACTTTAGTTGCCCTCCTCTGAACCCTCTCCAGCTCTGCTATGTCTGCCTTGTTCACAGGAGCCCAGAACTGTACACAGTACTCCATGTGTGGTCTGACTAGTGATTTGTAAAGTGGCAGGACTATGTTCTCATCACGTGCATCTATGCCTCTTTTGATGCAACCCATTATCTTATTGGCCTTTTGCTTTTGTTATCTTTGAAGAATGTACTGCTAACCATAATAAATACCTTGAAGAGATAACGCTGCTGGAAACATCCTTTCTACTTTGGACCACTGTGTTGACACCTCATTCGGTCTCCACCCTCACTACTCTGTGACTGACCACCATTTTGACTCCTCATGCGGTTGCCACCCTTCCCATACTGTATTTGGGCAACTGTGTTGACTCCTCATGTCTTTTCCACCCTTACCACTCTGTGACTGGGCCACTGTGTTGACTTCTTATGCGTTTGCCACCTCACCACTCTGTGACTGGGCCACTGTGTTGACTCTTTATGAGGTTGCCACCCTTCCCATACTGTATTTGGTCCATGGTGTTGACTCCTCATGCTGCTGCCACCCTAACCACTCTGTGACTGGGCCACTGTGTTGACTCCTCATACTCTTTCACTCTATAGTAAAATCTTTTGGCCACTGCATGGTTCTTTATACCTGATACTAACATTGACCTGCTATGCTGCTTGCTGCACTAAGTGGCTTTTGAATAAGTTGAGTTAAAGAACCGGAGTTTAAGACAAGGAGCTAAAGACAAGGCACAAAGAGCCTGTAAGTAATCTACTTTTTTCATCTTCATTGTTTCTTTTAACAACTGGGATAATGGCTAGCAACATTGGAGATTTCCTTCAGTGCACAGTCTGCCATATGTATGCACAACTGGAGCAGGTGTTCCAGGGTGAATACCGCTGTAAAAGATGCGAGTATGTTGCCCATCTGGAAGCTTGTGTTAGAGATCTGGAAGAGCAAAATGCAACACTGTGGGTGACTGACAATCTTGAGAGGAGCGTGCTGCTCACTGAGCAAGCAGTTAGTGGGTTAGATATGGAAGTTGGAGATCAGTTGGGTTAATATATTTAGAGGGAGTAGAAAGAGATGCAAGAAGATGAAGGCCAATTCTGTTTCTGAGCTTCCAAGAAAAATTGCCTAGTTGGGCAATGATGCAAGGGTGTCCGTTTCAGAAATGGCAGCCCTAGCGGATACTGTTGTCCCTAACAGCTGGGAGAACAGCCCAGTTAGTAGTCGGGGGATGGTAGTGCACGTAGGTCTAGACAGTTAGTGGTTATAGGGGATTCTATAATCAGTAAGACAGATAAAATAACTTGTCGCCAAGACCGCCTCAATCAAATGGTTTGCTGTCTCCCTGGTGCCAGGGTTCGGCATGTGGTGGAACGGGTGGATAAATTACTGGGGGGGCTGTGGATGACCCAGCTGTCGTGGTCCATGTTGGTACCAATGACAAAATAAATGGTAGGTGGAAGGTCCTTAAGCATCATTTTAAAGAACTAAGCTCCAAACTGAAGGAAAGGTCCTCCAAGGCAGTGTTCTCTGGAATACTGCCAGTGCCATGCGCTACACAGGGCCGTCAGCAGGAGCTTAGAGAGTTAAATGCATGGCTTAAGTCTTAGTGCAGAGCAGAAGGGTTTGGGTTCCTAGACCAATGGGCTGACTTTTCACTGGGGTACAAACTGTTTTCCACAGATAATTTGCACCTCAGTGGAAGGGGAGCTGCTGTGTTGTGGGGAGAGAATTCTGGCTGGGGTGGCAATGCATTTAAACTAGGTATGAGGGAGGAGGATATGGATATATTGGTGGGGGAAATGGATGGTGGGGGGAGCATTAGAAAACTGGATAAGGAGATCCTTCAGTCGCAAACTAACTCTGAAGGAGGAAAAATTATCATAAAAAATCCAAAAATACATTTCATAAAAGTGAAAAATTTGATGACAACTTAAAATGTATGTTCACAAATGCCAGAAGTCTAGCAAGCAAAATGGGGGACCTTGAGGCCTTGGTACTTGAGAAACATATTGATGTAGTTGGAGTTGCTAAGACATGGCTGGACTCTTCTCATGACTGGGCTGTAAATCTTTAAGGGATACAAGCAAAGGTGGTGGTGTATGTTTGTATGCCAGGAGTGATATGAAAGTAAGTGTGAAAAAAACAATTGTGGATAAAGGTTATGGATGCGTTGAAACCTTGTGGGTGGAAATTCAGAGGGAAAAATATAAGAAATAATTCTTGGTGTGATCTATAGACCCCCAATATCACTGAGGAGATAGCAAATCAACTGTATGTGCAAATGGAGCGGCAGCGCAGGCTAGCACAGTAGTGATAATGAGAGATTTTAACTATTCGAACATAGCTTAGGAACATGGTTCTGACTCTGCTGCAAAGCCGAGAAAATCCCTCAGCTTTTTGCAGGATAATTTTATGGGCCAGTTTGTAGAAGATCTTACTAGAGGCAATGCTTTTCTGGATCTAGTAATTTCTAACAATGCAGAGCTTGTGGGAAATGTCACTGTCCATGAAAGCCTTGGTAACCGTGACCACAATATAATTATATTCCAACTTAACTGTAAAAACAACCTCAGGTTGGTAGGGCAAAAACACAATTTCAAAAAGTTAAATTTCCCAGGGTTGAGGGCTGCACTTCAGGATATAGACTGGGAGCAACTAATGTCATATAAGGTCACTAATGCTAAATGGTAGTGCTTTAAATCTACTGTGGATAAGTATATTGTTAAAAACACTCCTAGAGGCAACAAGTACAAGCGGATAAAATTATACCTCACATGGCTTACAAATAATGTAAAAAGTGCAATAAATGACGAAAAGAGGGCCTTTAAGAAATACAAATCGGAGGGGGTCAGCTGTAGCCTTCAAAAAGTATAAAGAACTAAATAAATTATGTAAAGGGGTAATAAAATCAGCAAAAATACATAATGTGTGGCCAAAGAAAGTAAGAGCAACCCCAAAACATTCTTCAAATACATAAATGCAAAAAAACAAGGTCAGAACATGTAGTACTCCTAAATGATGGTAACGGGGTGTTGGTCACTGGGGATCGAGAGAAGGCAGAGCTTCTGAATGTTTTTTTTTTTAGCTCTGTATATACAAAAGAGAGGGCATCTCATGAGGATGGTGCCACTGGTGGAAATACCTCAAATAACATACTTAACTGGCTGAATGTAGATATGGTCCTTAATATGCTAAAAAAAATTAAAGGTAAACAAGGCCCCGGGTCCAGATGTATTACACGCTAGAATTCTAAAGGAGCTCAGTTCAGTTACTCTATTTATAATATTTACAGATTCTTTAATGACAGGCATTGTACCAAGAGACTTGTGCAAGACGAATGTGGTTTCCATTTTCAAAAAGGGTGCTAGGTCTTCACCAGAAAATTATAGACCAGTAAGCTTAACATCCATAGTGGGAAAAATGTTTGAGGGCCTTCTAAGGGACTACATACAGGATTATGTGACTGTCAATAATATAAGTGATAGCCAATATGGTTTTACTAAGAACAGAAGTTGTCAAACTAACCTGATTTGTTTTCATGTGGAGGTGAGTAGATGCCTAGGCAGAGAGAAGGCTGTCGATATTGTGTTTTTGGACTTTGCAAAGGCGTTTTATACTGTCCTACATGGACAACTAATGGGTACATTGAGGTCTATTGGTTTAGAAAATATAATTTGTAATTGGATTGAAAATTGGCTTCATGATCGTATGCAAAGAGTTGTGGTCAATGATTCCTACTCTGAATGGTCCCTGGTTCTGTGCTGGGTCCTCTATTATTTAACTTATTCGTTAATGACAGAGGATGGTATTAATAGTGCTTTTTCCATTTTTGCAGATGACACCAAACATTGTAATACGGTACAGTCTATGGAAGATGTTAATAAGTTACAAGCTGACTTGGACAAACTTACTGTTTGGGCCTCCACTTGGCAAATGAGGTTCAATATAGATAAATGTAAAGTTGTGTACTTGGGGACTAATAATCTGTATGCAGCATATGTCCTAGGGGAAGTAAAACTGGGAGTCACTTGTTGAGAAGGATCTGGGTGTATTAGTAGATCATAGACTAAATAACAGCATTCAGTGCCAGTCAGCTGCCTCTAAGGCCAACAGTATCTTGTCTTGTATTAAGAGGTATGGACTCGCGAGACATGGATATAATATTGCTACTATAGAAAGTGTTGGTGTGGCCTCAACTGGGATACGCAGTTCAGTTCTGGGCACCAGTATATAAAAAGGAGTTAGAAAAAGTACAGAGGAGAGCAACTAAACTCATAAAGGGCCTGGAAGTTCTTAGTTATGAGCAAAGATTAAGTTAACTGAATTTGTTTAGCCTTGATAAAAGACGTCTAAGGGGGGACATGATTAACCTGTACACATATATAAACGCCCTCAAAAAACAAGGGGCCACTCCCTACGACTGGAGAAAAAAAGATTCTGTCATAAGAGGCGACAAGCATTCTTTACAGTAAGATCTGTGAATCTCTAGAATAGCCTGCCGCAGGAGCTGGTCACAGCAAATACAGTAGATGGCCTCAAAAAAAGGTTTAGATGACTTTTTGATTCAAAATATCATTGAGGCTTATGACAATACAGTATATAGAAATCTTGTTCTACACACCCTTTCCCTTTGGGCCAACTCCTTTTTAAATGGAAGATGGACATTGATCCAGGTATCAATATAGCAGGATTACAGGTTGGACTTGATGGGCTTTTGTCTTTTTCCAACTTTGAGTTATTTGGTCAGTTCTGGCCCCATAACTGACCAAATAAGTGAAGTGTCAAGTGATTCTAAGAGTGACACCTGTTATCTGCATGTCATACTGACTCACAGTATTGTTTCACTACCACAGCGGACTCCCTATGCATGTTTCTGCAATGCACAGTGTACTGCACCACTATACAGGCTCACTGCAGCCAGGAAACAGCAGTTTTTTTTATGTAATTTGTCACAAATAAATTTGGATCGAAAGAATCTTTTTGGAAAATTCGGCGAACTGTCCGAATCGAAATTTTTGAATAATCTCAAAATGTATATTTTAAACATGTCACCAATATTCCAGGTGTTTAGCCCACCATGATGCATATAATACTTAATTTCCCGGCTGGCATCTCATGGCAGCAAAAGGCACATTAATTGGTCTATCATACATAGCATCTTAAAGTGTGTCATTTATACATGAGAAAGTCACCTAATACACCTAAATAGGCACATAACTGTCCAACATTTCAACATGGGTGGTACTGCCACTGTAATGGGATCAAAAATAACAGCATCTGAACAGTAACAGAAAACTTTTTTGTAAGAGGTGCAAGTATTTTCAATCCTCTTATGTGTACATATGACAGGTGCTACACCAATGATGCATGCATGCAGTATATGGCCAAATAACTGAAGACACCTGACCATCATACCTACAGTATATGAGCTTGTTGGATATTCTATTCCAAGACTTTGGACATTAATATGGAATTGGTCATCTCTTTTGAAGTTATAACAGCTTCCACTCTTCTGAGGATTTTCATTCAGCCAAAACAGCATTAGGGCTCATGCACACACACGTATTTTCTTTCCATGTCTGTTTTTTTTTGCAGACCATATGCGGAACCATTAATTTCAATGGGTCAGCAAAAAAATAGAACATGTCCTATTATTGTCCGCATAACGGACAAGGATAAGACTGTTCTATTAGAGGCCAGCTGTTCCATTTGGCAAAATACGGAATGCACACGGACGTCATCTGTATTTTTTGCAGATCTGTGTTTTGCGGACAGCAAAATACATTAGGTCATGTGCATGAACCCTTAGTAAGGTCATGCACTGGTGATGGAGAACATCTGGGTTATCCCATTACAAACACTTAGCTAGGTGTCTGATCAGTGTGGGTCCAACCACTGACCACCTATCTCAGACAATGGGGGCATATCTCTAGAAAATGCTCCCATTGTCTGATAGGTGTGGGTCCCATCACTGGGACCTGCACCTATATCGAGAACGGAGCGGGAAAATGTACGGAGGGCGCACTGCGCATGCACAGCCACCCTTCATTCATTTCTATGGGGCCGCCGAAAATAGCCGAGCGCTGACGCATACACGGCCACCGCTCCCATTCATTTCTATGGGAGCAGAGGGGAGCTGTGCCTGGTGGTGGCCAGGATCGGCACAGCGCTCCCTGCTCTATTCTCGATATAGGTGTGGGTCCCAGCGGTGGGACCCACACCTATCAGACAGTTTACCAGTGCTGTTCCAAAAAACCTCTGCGCTGCCCTGGAGCACCAGCAATTGGTTCTTTAACCCCTTCTCTGCCATAGGTCACCAACAATATGCTTATTTATTCCTGCACTACCATAGAATACAAAATATAATAAAACCTGTGGGTCTTGCCAAGAATTTTGCCCCTTATCCAAGACAGTTTAGGTCCTAGCCAGATGAGTTAGACCTGCAAATGCATTCTCTTTCCATTAAATTAAATAGTAGTTTTGGAAAGTGTCATGTGCATTCACTGCCCACATATGTTGGGGCTAAAACTGCAAGTTGTCCTGATTGGAAGGGACGTTCAAATGGTTGAACAAATGAATCAATGATTTTATAACATACACATTTTTAATGATTAAATAATATGCAGAAATCCTCCTAGCTGAGCTATGAATTAAATCTAGCTGATAGTAAATTGTTGTATGTATATGTGATGTTAGTCTGTACTTAAAGCTTCTGTTTTGGCACAAGTATTTTGTGTGTATGGCAGGTTTGATGTGTAGCTTTGTGTTTGGAGTGTGCATTAATCATGTTATTTGCAGGATTAGGGTGTAAATCCTCACAGATAACAAAGCTTCTAAGGATAAACAGACACAATTAGAGAACTGATAATATGTGCCTATTGCAGAAAGCACAGCTACCCAGTGGGAGAGAGTACAGTCAGAGAGAGTAAAGTGTGAGGGATCCAGTTTGAAGTAAGAAACTAATAGATATAAACAAAAATAGATTAATTTAAAAAAACGTACATTTGATCAGAAGGACAGGTGACTTTGATTTTACAGGACACAGAATGTCTTCTGTTGTCCATACTCTGGGAGCATCCTTTCTAATAGATTCCTTAATGGGATGGACGACAGTGCAGAACAAAGATATTAATGACAAAGGAAGAATGTCAGAAAATATGCAAAGTAAAGAAGAAGAAGGAGCTAATTTATCTGCAGATTTGTTGGTGAAGTCTGTTACCAACCATAAAGTACAAGAGAAAACCAGAGTTACTGGGGATAACCAAACAAGACACAAGATGGAACATTCTGTAAATAGCCAAGAAAACCTAATGATATCTCACAAAATCATCCCTAGTAATAATACAGAGGAAAAAAAACTGGAATCCATGGGCAGAGCAACTAAAGAAACATTAGAGACAAACAGTCCAATAAATGAAAGAACTAGTATGTTTAAAAGCAATCAAGAAGACAAGAATGGGCTTCTCGAGAAACCAAATCAATCATACATAGCCCTGATTTCAAGAGCAATCTTGTCTACACCTGAGAGGAGACTGCAATTAAGTGATATATACCAATGGATCATGGACACCTACCCATACTACCACAATCAGGTAATATGTTTAATCTGCATAAAATTAAGCAAAATGTTACATATAACCCCTATTACAATAGTAATTAACAAACGTGAATGAAATTGGTGAGGAAAATTAGAGCAAAGTTTGGATTTAAAGCCTAGCATGTTTTTGAAGACAAAATTAGGAACGTCTCATACAAAGAGGACACATAAAGAAAAGGCTGAAAAATCTTCTCTTTTAGAAGTGTAAGTGAAGCACATCTATTTGGTAATTTTTCATGTAGAATTTGGAGCAGATGGACATTTTAAAATATTGTTCAACTGATTTTTATTTTATGTGTGCATGTGCCATCTGCCATTTGCTGCAACGAAAGAGGAGAAGCACATAAAAGCATAATCAAGTTGGAAGAAGCATGAACTTTTTCTCTGTCTGACATGCATTTTAAACATTTTGTTTATCATTAACAATGAAAAAGATTTACAGGTTTCCAAGTGTTAGAATGGATTATTTTAGTCCCATAGGTAATATTATTTATTAAAATAATTATGGCTGTATATCTTTACTGTATAAGCTGTATAAAATAATGAAAGCTATGGTTTTCGCTTTTTATTGTTATAATTGTTGATTGAAAGTTTTCTCTCTATTGTCTAATGGTAAATTATTCTAAAAGTAACACTATAATTGTTATTTGAAGTGCATTAAAAATGACAACATTATTATTATAATAATAATAATAATAATATTATACATCTACCAGGACAAGAGCTGGAGGAATAGCGTGCGCCATAATCTTTCTCTTAATGAGTGCTTTATTAAGGCTGGTCGAAGTGATAATGGAAAAGGACATTACTGGGCTGTGCACCCTGCAAACCTAGAGGCATTCTCTCGTGGAGATTATCAGCGCCGCAGGGCTAGAAGACGAATTCGCAGGTACATATATTCTATTTAATAATTTTAGTAATTTTAATTCGATAAAGATAAGTTCTTCAACGCTTATCTTATCTGTAACATATGTGTTACAGAATATATTAATAATGCAAATCCTTATTTTTTTCATTTGCACACTCTGCAGAAAGGCACATCAATCCCTGTCCCGCCTGGAGCTCACAATCTAAGTTCAAAATTAACCTTTCTGAATGTTTCTGAAGTGTGGGAAGAAACCCCCACAGACTCCAGAAGAACACCAAAACACAATGCAGATTTTTTCCTTGGTTGCATTCCAACTCAGGGCCCTGCACTGCAACCACCATCCTGACAGCAGTTTTTTTATTTCTATGGGAATTCACATGACCAGGAAAATCATTCTTCTAGAATAAGTACAAATAACAAATTGTACTAACACTGACATATCTTGTCAGTATTATGCCTCAGTATTTGTAAGCTGAAGTTAATGTATACCTGTACTTTGTAATCTGATATATCATATGGATCAGTAAAACAAGCAGACAGAAGTGTTGAGACAGAGCAGTGTCTGTCTTTCTATCGGGTCCATCATCAGCAAGGAAGAGAGAAAGTTCTTCTTGTTTTAGTGATCAGTGGGGGTCTCGAGACCAGCGCCTTTGACATATCACTATGACATATCAAACATTTACAATTACACTTTAAATACAAATGGTGCAATATAGATTATCTGTGAGATTCTCTTTCTTAATCTCATCGGTACATGGTATTGCACCTGCTCAACAGTGCCCTGTACTTCCTTTCAGGATGCCAATACAAAGAACATAATATATACAAATCTGTTTGTTGGCTCCATTGCCCTAGAGGCACCATGTACAGGTAGTTGGTGTATTTAAGGAAAATATTTGGTCTGGAGTCTCTGGACTAATGTTATACTTTTGGATACATTTTCTCTTTATTCTTTAGCACTACTTTCTCATCCATAAAGTAAAAACCAGCAGGGTGCGTTACGGTGCTGGTTTTTACTTTATGGATTACAAAAGGTCAGGAATCGGACTATAACCGTGCATATCTGGTACAAAAAATGAACAGGTGAGCTGGAGCTTACTTTTGCACTACTTTCTCACTTTCCTTCACTAACAGGGTGTCATCTGTGCTTGGAAACTCATCTCAATTTCCTCTGTACAATCTGCCTTGTTTTCACCAAAGACTCTGCATCTGCTGCTCTCCTCTTTATAGTCATTCCAGTCCAACTCGTATGTGTCCTCTCCTGGAAAATCCTCATCAACGATTACACCGCTCCCTTGCCATACCACGTCTATTTCCCTGGAACCAGCCTTACATATAATTAAAACAATTAACAATGAAGAGTTTGGACAAGTGTGCAAAAACTTTTGGGATTGCAGGATGCAATGTGTGAAACCCCCATTATGTATATCTTATTTGCTTTGTGTTGGGCTTCTCACCAAATAAATATATTTTGCACTTCTTTGCCTCGTGGTAAAAATGCACAAATCAATACTGTATGCTTTGTTTCCCTCCTCATATACATCATTTCAACTTGCTGGGTACTATGAGCATATCTTGGTTTAGGTGTCAGAACACAGATAATATGACTTGGATAGTGCATTCTTATTCAATTTATAGCTTCTTTTTTATATCTTTTAAAGGGAAAATCAAAGTTTAGCGGCATCTTTATGTACAGAGCAAGTACACACAATTGTATAATGGTTTAAATTAAAATACTGTTTTGCCATAAATATAAATGCTGGAGGAAAGGAAAATAAATATAGCAAATAGGGAAGGATTACAGTAGAACCTCTTCTCATCTAAGTTTTAGGCTTAAGGACCGGATCACATTGATTTTTTTTGGCGTTGCTTTTGGCGCATTTCCACCTCAAAATCAAAAAATGCCTCTAAACTTAAATGGGAAACAGCACTTGCAAAAAGATGCAGCATACCCTATCTTTGGCAGAATCCAAACTGAATCTCCCATTAAAATGAATGGGAAGCTTCAAAAAAACAGCTCTGTACATGTCAATGCAGTAAAAATGATTCCTTAACAAGTTCCTGCAACATGGCCCCTGAAAAAGAAGATTCATACAGAATATAAACACTTTTTACTAAATGCTGTTACTGCGGTTTCTTCTTCTTTGTTGTAATTATTATAGGATCATAAATATATTATAGATTATAAATATATTCTTCACTATATGATTTAAGCTGCAGCAACATGACTTTTACCTGTGTCCTAAAAAATTGGCTGGTCAGGAACATGCCCTTTTCAACCCTTATACAAGTAGAATATAGGTCTTAGGCTGGTTGCACACTAGCGGCGATCCAGCAGGCTTTTCCGGCAGGGAAGAGCCTGCTGGATCTCTGTGCACTCTGGCATTCCTGGAGATTTGTAAGGCTTCATCTGGGCCCATTCACTATAATAGGGACTGGCAAAGATCTGGCTGTGGAGAAATTGCTGCGCCCAGCGGTTTTCTTCTAGCTGATTCTCAGTATAACATGCCCACCCGGTCCCGATTAGGCCCCATTAACATGACCGTGTGAATGGGGCCATATCTATTCCGCAATATTGTGGAATAGATGCGGCTCCATTCACCTCTATGTGAGCGGGCAGCTGCGGCACGGAGCCAGCTCCGTGGCACGGCTCCGCTTAAAAATATAAAGCATGTCCTATACTTGTCTGCATGCACGGACAAGTATAGGCATTTTGAATGGGGCGCCTGGCCATGTGTTCCGAGCGGTGCGGAAAACACGCCGGGCGGCAGCCGTAGTATTGCGGGTCCGGATTATTGCGGACCCGCAATATTACGGCCGTCTGAATGGGGCCTTATTAGAGATGAGCGAACGTGCTCGGTACGAGCACTGTAGCGCTTGTCTCCACTGCGAAAGAATGCCTGCAGGCATTGCGGATCCGGCCTCAGCTGCATGTAAGTGAATGGGGACGGATCGGTTTGGTATGACACTCATACCAAACGGATCCGTCCCCACTGACTTTCAGTCGGGTGAGGAGGACGGATCCGTTTGGTATGAGTGTCATACCAAACCGATCCGTCCCCATTCACTTACATGCAGCTGAGGACGGGTCCGCAATGCCTGCGGGCAACGCGCAGAGGAGCCGAGCGCTACAGTGCTCGCTCATCTCTAGGCCTTATAGTGAGTGGGGCTGGATGGAGCTTTACAAACTTCCGGCCATTCCGGAATGCAGAGTGATCTGGCAGGCTGTTCCCTGCCAGATCGCCACTGCTGGTGTGCAACTAGCCTTAGAAGATGATTGGTCAATTGTTTGACTTCATATAATCTGCTGAGATACAGTCAGAACCCTCACTTTAGCTTCAACATTAATGGGAATGTGTCATCAGAAAAGGGTCTGTTGTTTTTATCTACTTTATGTTAATCCTATCTTTAAAGAATTTTGAATAATTTTTTTCATAGTGCCAAAAAAAATGAAATAATGCAGGCTCCTAATAGTCTGACACTTCCATGTTCTGTAGAGATCATCTCTTTCTCATCACACACAGGATGACACTATATACAATAGCTGATCACAGGTCACAAAGCATGCCTAGAACACTCTCCTACAGAAGTCAATAAATCATCTCCAAACTCCAGGTTTCATGGTCCATGTGGCTTCTGTAAAGCAATATCCCTAAATGGTGCTAACAACAGCTCAGAGAAGATGGTCTCCCCCATAATCATGGACAAAAAAATAAAATATTAGAAAAAATGTGTTTGTATATGGTTTTAATTGGTAAAAAAAAAATAAATGTGCTATATGCCCTCTAGGACTGATTCAGATGCAAGGCAACTCTTTAGGCATATTTACTGGAAAGTGAAGGAACTGGAAAATGGTAGAGACTAAAAAGTGAAATATATTATGGGACTGAATGTCATAAATTAACTCTGATTAAGAACCCAAATTGGTGACAGATACACTATAACCTGAAAATCATATACTGTAATATGATGTAATGAAGCATGAGTGAATTCTGTGTACAGCACTACAAGATATGTTGCCAGTATATAAATATCCGGAAATATTGCCTGTCTAGTAGGAAGAAAATGGTAATTGCTACATTATGAACGAATGAAAATGACTAGAAAAATCTTACATATGATACTTGCTGATTTGGAGATTTTTCTTGATATTTATATCATTTCATGGTCTCATTTTTCTGACCAACTTTTTTTCCCTATCTGGCTCCATTTACAGAAATGCCAGGATCACCGAGGCTTTACCCATTCCTACACTGACCTATCACACCACATATTTCAAACCGTGCCCTAATTTCTGGCTAATTGCAAATAAGGCTCTTAACAAGATCTTCAGCTTTAAGCTTGTAATTGTTCTGTAGTCGGATTTAGTCCTCGCTGTTTTAGTGTTAATCTGAAGGCTTAATCGGTCGGAATCTGCTGAGCTTCGAAAAATAGTCAGCTTAAGACAGGCACCTCATCCCTTGGAAATTTCAGTGTTATACATGCATATGGCTTTTCATGCATTCTGTCTTCATGACTTTACATATGTGCCATTCTAATATTGTGTTGGTATCATGAGAAAGTTAACAAGGTTAACTGTACTAAAAGACACTTATAGCATAAATTCAGTAAAAATAGATAGATGAATGTACAAATTTTTACAACTGGGTCAGACCTGGTTCATAAGTTTTGCGTATGACATACGTCTTATATATGTTTCTGTGTGCCTGTTCCATTTAAAGTATGTCTTCTTTAAATGTAGCAAGTGGTCACTAAATTGTATGCACTGGCTACAACAGTTCACCTGGCCTCTTTCTATTAGAGAGGATGATTTCAGGATTTAGGAATTGCTCTTGTGGCTGCAGGTACAAAAAGCATGGACAACAATATCAAGTAATAAAGCTATGATTCTACAGAGATTTTGTTGGAGAGTACCTTACAAAAACATCCTATTACACATATCACTTTGTAAACACATTCAGTGTATATACCAGGAGAGCTCCTGCCCATATGCCAAATGTACTGTATTTATAAGGTCCCATGCAACAAGCATATGCCAAAAGATTGTCTTTTTGGCATGGACTGGGCTAGTACACATTGGCATACCATTTTTTCCAGTCTCATTAAAGAGTAACTAAACTTTTGTATACATTTTGTTAACCTATTCCTAATGCCCTAATAACACTTTTTGTACTATAGTTTATTAAAGTTTTTTGTATTTTTACAGGTTCACAGAAAAGCAGAAAATTTTAAAACTTAACTTTTAATCTAGAAAATAGTAAATACAATGTGCTCATTAATCAATCAAGAGCAGATATATGTCAAAAACACCCCACACCACTCAACACAACGATATAATGAACAATTCCAATACCAAAAAAGATATCGCAAAGGGTAGACAGGTCAAGATATCTTAGCGAGGGTACGGGAATAGTGATCCCTACGATGACTCTTATCACTGCCCCTCAACCCAAGGACGGATCCTAAAGATGGATACTCCCTGGTCTCGAACCTACCCTGTCTATCCCTTATATGTCCCTAAAAAATTACCATATAGCTAACCCGACGCATTGCAGTTATGTGGCTAGATCAACAGGAGACAATAGGATTTTATTTACTCTAAGGAATACAGTTTCATATTTTGGTTATATTGACCAATACATTTTGTGATCCTGTGATCTGCTGTATCTTGCGCTCCAGCGTGTATCGCAGTGATAAGTGAATCAGCTGGATGCGCGTCACGTGGTCTACTGCGATCACGTGACCGGAAGTAGCACATGTTAGCAGGTGGAACGCATCCTGGGCGTGCGTTCCACGGGCAGGAAGGAGTATGGGTCAGCGCTGGTGCGCGCTTTATTTATTGCACAGCTCGCACAGCACACTACCCCCCCTGCTTCATATAACATTCAGAGACCCTCCAGACCTGTCACACCTGTGGATGCCTGTGTTGGGTTCAAGTAAGAGGTCTACGGACCGCTATATTATTGGTTATCTACCCCTTGCATTGGTTCACCTGAATACAGGCATGTAACTGATTATGTTACGGCTATTGACTATCTGGCAGTTTATATCTTTCTGCATTTAGCACCACCAGTTAATCACCGTATTGCGGCCGCTTTACCTGGTGATCAGATGAGGTGATTTTTGTGGTGTGCGGTCTGGCGCATGAGTAATGATCTTGGGGCATTCATATTTTTTGTTATCTGATTTAATATATGTCTCGCCGAATTATTGGTTCTATTTAGACTATCTCTAATTCATTTTTTGTGTCTATCAATCATGTTTTTTGATTACCCTACCTTAACCCCTGATGAACCTCTCACGAGAGAAATGCGTCGGGTTAGCTATATGGTAATTTTTTAGGGACATATAAGGGATAGACAGGGTAGATTCGAGACCAGGGAGTTTCCACCTTTAGGATCCGTCCTTGGGTTGAGGGGTAGTGATAGGAGTCATCGTAGGGATCACTATTCCCCGTACCCTCGCTAAGATATCTTGACCTGTCTACCCTTTGTGATATCTTTTTTGGTATTGGAATTGTTCATTATATCATTGTGTTGAGTGGTGTGGGGTGTTCTTGACATATATATCCCCCCATCTTCTGGACAAATCATCCTACCACCCCTAGTACTGTGCCACTAGTACCACACAGATAGTGCCCTTCAATAATTATTGGCACACAGTGTCCTACAATAACTGCGTCCAGCAAAAAGTGCCCGACAGTAATAGTGTAAACATAACGTCCCCCAGAAATAACTGTGCTGATACTGTGCCAGGGTGCCCCCCACAGTAATAGTGCTCCCCAAAGTCCAAACTAATAATTCTCTGCCAGAGTGCACTTGTTAGTAATAGTGCCCACAACAGTACTTATGTCCCCACTGTGCCCCAGAAGTAATAATGCTTCCAATGTGCCAGTAAGAAGTGCCCCCATAGTGCACCCCAATAATATGCCAGTAAGAAGTGTACCCATAGTGCCCCCAATAATGTGCCAGTAAGAAGTGCCCCCCAATAATGTGCCAGTAAGAAGTGCCCCCAAAATGTGCCAATAAGAAGTGCCCCCATAGTGCCCCCCAATAATGTGCCAGTAAGAAGTGCCCCAATAATATCTCCGAAGTGCCCCCAAAATTTCCCCCCAATAATGTGCCAGTAAAAAGTGTCCCACCCCCATAGATGCCCCCATGTGCCAGTAATGAATGCCCCCATGAGCCAGTAAAAAATTTCCCCCAGTGCCCCCATGTGCCAGTAAGAAATGCCTCCAGTGCCCCCATGTGCCAGTAAGAAATGCCCCCCAGTGCCAGTAACAAATGCCCCCAGTGCTCCCCCCAATTGAGCTCCGGTCTGTGATTGCTCCAATAAAAAAAAAAAAAAATAAACACTTATACTTGCCTCCATCAGCGATGCGATGCAGACCTCTTCCGGCCTGTGTCCCTTGCTGTACGGCTCAGACGGTGCGATGACATCATCGCGCCGCCTGAGCAGGCCTCTGATAGGCTGCAGGCCTAGTGCCTGCCTAGACGCCCCTCCCTCCCGTCCCGCAGCACAGGCATCTGTTTCGCTGTCCTGAGGACGGCGATACAGATGACTATGGAGATGAGCGCTTCCACAATGGAAGCGCTCATCTCCCTCTGACATGCCGCCACCGTCGCTTCGATTTTGGCGAAGGGAAAAACAAAGGTAACTTCAGCACCAGTTTCATAAAATTGTGAATCCTTTATTGGAAAATCATTAAAAAGGTTGCAAAAAACAGTATAGATGCTGACATGTCCTTACTCATGGAATATCGGCATCTATATGGTTCTATGCAACCGTTTTAATGATTTTCCAAGAAAGGATTCACCATTTTATGGAACTGGTGCTGGAGTTACCTTTGTCTTTTTGTTTGATTTACATCAATTGAGCCATCGAGCAAATCCCGCACACTTAATTTTGGCCAACACAGAATGAACTGATCCCTTTTTTTTACTGATTAATCTTAAAAATATTAAAATAGACAAAACGCCAGGACCGGATGGCATACACCCCAGTATCCTAAGAGAATTAAGTAATGTCCTAGCCAGACCCTTATTTCTGATATTTAAGGACTCTATACTGACAGGGAGTGTTCCACAGGATTGGCGCATAGCAAATGTGGTGCCAATATTCAAAAAGGGTCCAAAAACAGAGCCCGGGAACTATAGGCCAGTAAGTTTAATATCTGTCGTGGGTAAACTGTTTGAAGGTTTTCTAGGAGATGCTATCTTGGAGTACCTCGATGAAAATAAGCAAATTACTCCATATCAGCATGGCTTCATGAGGGATCGGTCATGTCAAACCAATTTAATCAGTTTCTATGAAGAGGTAAGTTCTAGACTGGACCACGGCGAATCAATGGATGTCGTATATCTGGACTTCTCCAAAGCATTTGACAATGTACCACATAAAAGGTTAGTATATAAAATGAGAATGCTTGGCCTGGGAAAAAATGTCTGTATGTGGGTAAGTAACTGGCTCAGTGATAGAAAAACAGAGGGTGGTTATTAACGGTACATACTCAGATTGGGTCACTGTCACTAGTGGGGTACCACAGGGGTCAGTATTGGGCCCTATTCTATTCAATATATTTATTAATGATCTTGTAGAAGGCTTGCACAGTAAAATATCAATTTTTGCAGATGACAAACTGTGTAAAGTAATTAACACAGAAGAGGACAGTACACTGCTACAGATGGATCTGGATAGACTGGAGGCTTGGGCAGAGAAGTGGCAGATGAGGTTTAACACTGACAAATGTAAGGTTATGCATATGGGAAGGAATAATGCAAGTCACCAGTACATACTGATTGGTAAAACATTGGGTAACCGACATGGAAAAGGACCTAGGAATTTTAGTGAACAGCCATCTAAGCTGTAGAAGCCAGTGTCAGACAGCTGCTGCCAAAACCAATAAGATAATGGGTTGCATCAAAAGAGGCATAGATGCCCGTGATGAGAACATAGTCCTGCCACTTTACAAATCACTAGTCAGACCACACATGGAGTACTGTGCACAGTTCTGGGCTCCTGTGAACAAGGCAGACATAGCAGAGCTGGAGAGGGTTCAGAGGAGGGCAACTAAAGTAATAACTGGAATGGGTGGACTACAGTACCCTGAAAGATGATCAAAATGAGGGTTATTCACTTTAGAAAAAGACGACTGAGGGGAGATCTAATAACTATGTATAAATATATCAGAGGTCAGTACAGAGATCTCTCCCATGATCTATTTATCCCCAGGACTGTGACGAGGGGACATCCTCTGCGCCTGGAGGAAAGAAGGTTTGTACATAAACATAGAAGAGGATTCTTTACGGTAAGAGCAGTGAGACTATGGAACTCTCTGCCTGAGGAGGTGGTGATGGTAAGTTCACTAAAATAGTTCAAGAGGGGTCTGGATGTATTTCTGGAGGGTAATAATATTACAGGTTATAGCTACTAGAGATGGGTCGTTGATCCAGGGAGTTATTCTGATTGCCTGATTGGAGGCAGGAAGGAGTATAAGGATTAAAGGGTGAAAACCAGGGGTGATCATTGAAAATGCCCTTAGGAGTAGCCCCAAGTCAAATCTGTTAAGTAGCACACCGGATCCACATCTGCTTTTATAGCACTGCTGTATAAAATCCACAACAAATCCATGTCAAAATCCAAATGAGTCATATGCACATTACTTTACTATCTTCTTAAAACTAAAGAATAACACTCACCCATATTCTCATTTTGGAATAAAGGGCAAAGACACGCACATTTTTCTTTTATCTCATTGATGTATAACATTGCATCCTAAAACACTGGCAAATTGTACATAAAAACATAAAAAGCCTAATAAACGAAAGACGTTTATTCCAACTTGCGTACAGTTGTTCCAGGCTTACTGACCTTGATCAGAGCAAGATATAGAAACCATGACGTTGTGGCTTGGAGGTCTCACTCTGAACCTTGTTGCATACCATTAAACCAATAAAACACCAGACACATGCGTTTCAAAGACCTGTTTTATTTACAGGAGAACATGATATTCTGCATATGATTTAACCTGACAGTGCCAGGTAGGAGTACAGGGAGAGTTGTTCTGACTACTCTCAACCTGGAGTCCTTTGGAATGCATGAGGACAAAAGGTCATACACTGCAAACAATTAACCAATGTTAAAACAAAGGAGTGAAACTGGTTCAATAAGCTTTATTGTGTGATATTGAGAAGCATTTATCATAGATATAATATACCCCATATTTATTTTTGTTCATTTACTTCTGTGGAATGTGCAGCCTGAAGGGCAGGTGTTATAACTCAAGTATAGTTTATGAACATTTCTTGCCCGACAACTTAGGGCCTATTCACACAATTTTTTCCCCTATCCTATCTGTGTGTACAACAGACTGCACATGGATAGACCATAGACCTATAGAGCATGTCCTCTTTTGGACCATGTCTCATGGAACACGACCTGGAGGCTACTGTCTCCAGCAGTCAACAGGACACGCATACCTCACTACCGTATTCAAAATCATCCCTATGTTGCGGACACAACACAATTTTTAATATGGATGTGTGAATAAGCCCTTAATATGAGGAAGTTATTCTACATATAACAAAAAAGATAGATGTTGTTACAAGATTTTTAAACAGAAAATTAAGTTGACCCAATAATCTCCATTCACTTTCTAGGAAAATGGCAATATCTTAAATTGTCCTGGTATCAACCAGCAATGTGTTTCATTAGAATGACCAGACTTGGATTTAACCAGTACCATGAATCTAAGATGACTGCAAGTGACTTCTGTATAGGTCAATTTTTGTAAACTTGCAATTTATAAATCATCATGAGATATTTGTTGTAAGTGCATACTTTAAGTCATAAAAAAATTAGTCTATTAAGTTACAAGCTGCAATTTTTGAGACAATCGCTGAGTAAAGCTCTTGCAAGTACCATAATGAGATTATAATTACATATGACATGACCAAAGGCTATCTAGATTCATTACCCCATTTTCCTGGATTTATGTAATCTAATTTTCTATAACTAGTGCAACTTGTGCTATCCAGTGTAAAATGCAAAAGCATAACAATGGGTACAGATAGTAACAAAGTAAACTATTAAGCAGGTATTCTTATCTTAAGATATTCATGGCATATCTATATGAGATGTCATATGTGTCTGATAAAAACAGGCCACCTATCTCTAAAAAGGGGTTCCCCCAAGCCTGTCCCAAGCCACTGCTTGAATAAATGCAGACATGGGCAGGATGACAGAATCATTATAGTTCACCATGCTGTGCTGTTTCCATAAGTCCCAAGTTACAGAAACAATGTAGCTCACTGTGCTATGCTGTTTCTGTAGCTTCCATTCACTACTATACAATTTATGGAAACAATGTAGCATAGCATTGTCTCGTTTGTGTAATCCCGACCATCTCTATTCATTCAAATGGACACCAATGCCATTTGGATATACCATAAATGTTTAAGATGAGAATAGCCCTTTGAGTGCTAGTGAAGGTACTAGCTGTCCACAGCTGGCAGTTTTGCCTGCTTGGCCCTGCACTTAATGCTGGACTCAACTTGCTTATCTACTAAAGATAATATGAATGAACTGGGCAAGCAGACCAGTGAGACATTGGTGAAAGAATGTAACATTTCATCTCAAGGGAACGTGGCTGAAACTGAGAAACATTGCAGAAGCTTCAATTTTAACTTTTACACTGCACAGTGCAGACTGCACACACACCACATAATAATCCGTGTCTAAAAGGGAAGATTTTGTACTAAGTGTACAGGTCTTGGTTTAGAGATTCTTATTTAACACGGTTAAGAACTACTCATGTAGCACACAGCAGTCAGTAGAGCTATGTACAGTTCTGGTTAAATCAGGCCTTGCTTGGGACCAAGTTTAGGAAACTTTTACGTATAAAAGGGCTCTCGTTACAGGACAGTCTCCCTTTACATGCCCTAAGAAAGCTGAACTAATTGGCACAATTGCACCCAACAATCAATGGGCCAGAAGTGAAATTCTTGTATACTGCTAGCGTATAATGACATAACATAAGTGGTAATAGACCACTTGGCTGCCCTGAATAGCTTAGAGCGGAGGGATATTACCTGGCTAGCTCTTTACCAATTCTCTGATCAGGACATTGGGAGGCTAAGTAATAGTAAAATGAATCTACTAAGGGTATATAACAAACCAGGGCCATTAACTATATCACTCTGGTCCCCTAAATGAAAGTTTCCAATGTTCTCTATAGACTACAGGCACTTAACACATCAGGAAATGACAAAATGGCTGAATGTACTAGATACACTTGAAATCACCCATTCTGCTGAAGCTGCACCTCATACTTCCTGCTCTGCCCCCTACTGCATGCGTTCTGTACATAATAATAGTGACACTAAGAGCGATCCATTTCAGCTGCATCCTTTTGCATAAAGCTGAGATAATTAGCAGAGAGCAATTAATAGTACTACCTAGAAAGTGAAAGCAGGAGAGTGAGTAGAGGGAGTGGGGAGCTTCTGTAAAAACTGCAGAGCTCTGAGTGATGTTACAGAATTTGCTATTATTTTGACAAATTCTCCTGCACAAGTTAGTAGCATTCAGCCATTTTGTTGTATTTGTGATGTTGAATGGGTTTCTGGGATTATAATATTAATGATCTATCCATAGGATGTTACAGTCCTGGAAAACCCATTGAAGGGCATTTTCACACATTATTTTTTGTGGACTTCTGTGCTTTTAGTTTTTTTTTTTCTGGCATTTTTGCAGCATTTCATGTGTCTATGGGAAATATTAAAAGCAGTACAACATGCCTTTAGTGGTGTTTTTCTTTACTTGGGCTGTGTTTTTTGCCCGCTTGAATGGAAATATGTGTTGGGTTTCTATAGTTTTTATACAGGAAGTGATATCAAAGGGGTGTGCTTTGCATTAAAAAATGCATGAGTAGCAAAAAACAAAAAATGAATGTGCTAAAAACACACAATTGGTAACCCCCCCCCCCCCCACAAACGTTAGTGTATAAGGTATCTTCAAAAATGTGCATTCAAGGGACCAGACGGATAGATGTAATGGCCTTGGTATGGTAAATGACCCTAGTAGATCCAATTTACTAATGATAACATTGTAGACAGAATTTCACTGTAAAGGTTATATTACACCCACTAGTTCAGTGTTGTAAAGTACCCAAATGCAAAATTTTCTGGTGACAGTTTAACTTGTAGGGAATAATTACACGGGCATACATGCCGCAGATTTTCCACTGCAATTTACGTCACATGTGGACATACTGTTTAAGTACAACTTGTACTCTCTGCTAAAACATAACTGAAAGGTCTTAAAATTAATATTCCGAGGGCAACAGCATTCAATCCAAGTATTTGTTATAGTTCCATTTGCATTGCAAGTTACATGAGCATCTCTTGAAAACTGCATGTAGATGAAGTTTAATATATTTGTCATGCTATAAAAACTCTGTGTAGCCCCACCCCAAAAAGAATAGACGGAAACTTCACTGTGAAATACATTGCATTCTTGTAGATGGTGGATTGTTGCAGTGTATAGTGCCTCACATTGTCCTCAAAGATGCTGCAAACACACAAAATAATGTTAAAAAAAAAAATACAAACATATATTCCTGTCTAAAATTCAAGCTTCCTTTACAAGTGCAATCAGCTGTGAGGGCTCAGGGGTTAATAAGCGCCTAGTTAGCACTATCCTCATTATCTCCCACAACATGCCATTCACATCCCCCAGAACATGTAAACATTACAGGGATTTGTAAGGTGCTTCGCATATCTTCTACTCTATATAGTAGTACCAAGTGCTTTGTTTAATATCTCGAGATTCTCTTGTTGCTTGTTCTCTTATTCTCTCCTGAGTGTTCAGTACAAACTGTAGTGATGAAGATACAATGGCTTGTTCTATACGAGTACCTGACAGCATGTGGAACACTGATCCCTACATTTGCAGCTTGCATTTCCACATAGATTTCATGTATTAGGCTGGTGTCACATAGTTTGTTTGTTTTTTTACATTTTTTTTAGCCAAAGCCAGATGTGGATTCAAAAGCAATAGGGCATACTGTAATAAGGAAGGATAATCTTTGGTTGTGCAACGAGTTTCATGATCACCACATAGCCACATCTCCTTCATGCTCAATCCAAATCTGTGCACAACTACTGCATTAAAATCTGCATTAGGCTTCCTTCATATACAATTTAATTGTGACTCTTTTGCTGGGCTTCTGTTTTTTGATGGATTTTATTTTGCTCACTTATTTTTGACATGCATTTTTTCCTAAAGAGAAATGCCTATTAAAAATGCCATAGCTGGAGCATGCTATGAAAAAGGTGCCACTACAAAAAAAATGCATGCTTGTACTGCATTTCAAAATTCCCATAGGCTTATAGCTAACATCTGGAAGTGGCATTTTTGCCTAAAACTGCTGCACAAAAGGCAACAATAACAGCAAAAGTAGGCAAAAATACCACAAAAAACTGTGTGTGAGACCATACTAACATTTCTCTTGGTATGGAAAACATTCTATAAATGGCTGTATATCAGATGCTTTGGTAAAAAGGGACAACCTGGGCAATAGTCTTTTTCATACAAGCAGCATTGACAAGCAGAGCAACATACTAGTTCTGATTGCTGTATGACAAATACCCCACACAGGCATTGGATTCCTTAAACTCTCTGCCCAGATGCCTCTACTTGTGCCATATACAGCAATGCCATTTGCAAAAAATTATGGGAATGCACAAAGCATGCATGTTCATGTAAGATCTACATTTTTTTCTCCCTGGGCCAATTCCAGAATCTCTAGTCATATCCTAGGGGTGCCTACACACGCAGCAGATTTTGTTGCAGAAATTTTCTGCAACTGAATACCAATTCCATTCACCTGAATGAGGCTTGCAGAAATACATGTGCTTCCTGCCAAAACAACCCCAATCAAATGAATGGAACTGATTTTCAGTCGCAGAAAATTCCGGCAACAAAATGTCATGTGTAAAGACACCCTAAGAGCTCGTGCACGCTAACATGGTTTGGTTCCGCACCCGAGCTGAATTTTTTGCAGCTTGGATGCGAACCCATTCACTACAATGGGACAGCAAAAGAGCATTCATTGCTCCGTTCTGTGGGGCGCAAAAAAAAGAGAACATTTCTATTATGTGCAGCCTGTTCCGCGGAAGGCACATGGGCGGCATCCGTGTTTTGTGGATCCACAATTGTGCGGACAACAAAACACTGCACGTTTGTGTGCATGAGCCCTAAGGGTGTACCCATGGTGAAAAGGGTGAACTCATGATGAAAACATCATTGCAAACAATGCTAAATGTACGTTATAAAGTTTATATGTGGTGCTATAACTGTTATTAATGAAGTTCTATGGTTTTAGTAATCAGCATTCACTGAACTGAGCGCTAAAATTACAAGAACTGTGCAATATACTTGATTCTGTCTCAAAATATGTTTTTGTTACACAGATGCACAACTAAGGGCTTATGCACATGACCGTTGGAACGTCCCGCCATCCAGACAAGAATAGGATATGCTCTATTTTTTTGCGAGTGCTGTGGAATAAACATATAGATGTGGACAGCACACATTGTGCTGTCCGCATCTTTTGTGGTCCCATTAAAGTGAATGGGTACGCATCCAACCTGCAAAAAATGCGGATTGGATGTGGACAAAAAACACAGTCGTGTGCATGAGTCCTAAAGACTCTTTCACATGTCAGTGAACCACAGATATGTGCTATCCATGTTCTCCAAGGAAGGCACACGTATACAATGATTTGAATATATTCACACATCAGCTTTCCATGGACCATGAGTCCACGGTGACACCACGGAAGCATGCCCTATTTTGTCCATGATTATGGTTCCCACTTTACAGTCCATGGATACAGCAGGCATGCCATCCATGTTTGGTCAGTGGTTTTCAAGGGTCATTGATAGAATATGCTCTGGGAATCAAAGGAGTGTTCCAGTTATGTAAAGTTACCCCTATGAACAGGATAGGGATAACACTACATAACTAAAACACCTGTTTAATTTGCAGCCGAACAGTGTTGTGGAACATAGATGAAACACGGAGGGGGAAAAAACAGACATATGGACCAAACACGGCTTCTTCATGGACATATTCACAGATGGACTACTGACCATCTAGTTACAGATATAATCATGGACATGGATGTGTGAATGAGGCCTAACTCTCAGCAGAGTTTTCACTATTAAACTAATGCAATGATGTTCCAGTGAATGTCAATATTTTTGTAGACTTTCCCCTGTGGAAATAGGCGGTTTTAGTACCGAGAGTACTGCTCACCCTCATAACTACTGGAGAGTGGTATACTGTCACAGGCCCAAGCCACTTGGCATTTGGGGAGGGAACCCCTGCGCTGGAATGAAATGTCTAAATGAAAAAAAAATATATATATTTTTGGGATGGACTGCACTATATCTTTTTTGTTGATCTCATTTGTTTATTTATTAGGCACACGGTATGTTTTTTTTTTTTAAAAGAATTGTAAGTCTAAATTCTAAGGCTATAACCATATAACATTTTAACTAGCTAACCAAGCACCCTACTTTGTATTGATGAGTGGCAAGAACTCTAAAACGGCTGTCTACAAATGGGTCCCCTTTTCCCTTTGGAGAAAGCTCTTGGTTCGGCTCATGTACTTAATCATGTTGCAAGGCCTGGTAATGGGTTCAACATACTGTGAGCTAAGTAATTTGCAAATAAATAAAAGGAATGCTTCAGTGTTCCACATGACATGACTAAAACTGCAATGCTAACAAAATGCATACATTCAAGCTTAACAAAGCACTCCAGGATGTTTTTACCATTGCCCCATAGGGCAGTTTAAAGATATGTTACATTTTCATGAGGGTCAAATGACAACATAGAGAACATGCTCTCTTGTGCAAATATAACTTTCCACTGTCCTAAAGTGCATACAACTGAAGAAGACTTTGTACAAAATGATGCTTATAAAGTTATACTATGGAAAATATTTCATTTGAATATGACTATTATAGGTTATTTACATATATTATTTGAATATGACTTGTATAGACTTATTTTATATGCATTTTTTAATGTTTGAAAAAAGCTGATGCTAACATAAAAGGGATGTAGTCTCAACAGTTTTTTTAGGTCACTCTCAACCCAACTTTTTATTCTAAACAGGGCTGTGGAGTCGGTAAGCCAAAGCCCCGACTCCAACTCCTCAATTTCCCCCGACTCCGACTCCCAATCCGACTCCCTCATACATGGCGCATATTTAAGTGAAAACTTTGCATAAATCAATAGTACAGATATGTCATGACAAAAAGAGTTTGTAATATATGTTTTACTAGATAGCTTTACTCTGAACATTCAGTATCAGGCTTTTCTCTGGGTACAGCTCACTAAGGGCCTGATGTATTAAAACTGTCTAGGTCTAAGAATTTATTTTTTGCCCATAGCAACCAATCACAGCTCCTCTTTCATTTCTCCAGAGCACTATATGAAATGAAAGGGGAGCTTTGATTGGTTTCTATGGGCAACAAAGAAACTTCTACACCTAGACAGTTTTCATACATAACGCCCTAGGTGTTTTACATCAGAGGAAAAGCAAACTAAAACATAAAGCAGAGAGAACATGCACTGGACAATTGATTTATGCACAGTTTATTGAAAGTTTAGATATACTAAGAAGTACTTGCCTTAAAGGGGTTTTCTCAGCACATTGATTCACTGGCTAACAGGCAGTTTGCACTCACTCTGTCTCCTCAGGCTGTGGGTGGGTCTCCGGCAGTTATTAGCATATATTAACTTACTCTGACAGACAGTGGCGTAGTTCTACGGGCCCCAGGGCAAACTTTGGATTGGGGCCCCCACCCCTGTTATCCTGCCCCCTGTATATATTTCATTTGGCCCCGACTCACTCTGTATATATTTCATTAGGCCTCCACCCAGACTGTATATATTTAATCTGACTCCCCACTCCCTCAGACTGTATATATTTTGTAGTATTTGGCCCCCCCACTTCCTCAGACTGTATATATTTCCTTTGGCTCCCTTTATCTAATTTAATGATTGGTTCCCCTGCCCTCTCTCACTCTGTATAGATTTTATTTATTTTTTTGTGGCCCATATGGCCGTTGTGGGCCCCCCGGCCCTTTTTAAGTTCAATTTGTAGTGCCGGGTGCCCCCAGTATGGCGCGCAGCGTCTGCATACCTAAAAAAAAAACAAAAACTTACCCCTGCTCTGCATTCGATCGTCCCGTCTGACTGTCAGCCAGTTGCGAACACATTCTCTGCGGCGCCGCGTCATCTGTGACCGGGTCTCACTGGCATTGATCATGATAGCGTGGCGCAGAAAGGGTGTATGTATGGGGATGTGCGCAGTGCACTTCTACATACTTTTTTAAAAGCGGAGGGGGACTGGGCTGGCTAAAGGCACTTGTGGGCCCCCCACCCCTGCCGGGCCAGGTCGCGGTCGCACCCTCTGCGACCGCGATCGTTACGCACCTGCTGACAGAGCAGGAGATTGTGATCTCTAACACAATTACAGGTAAAACCATGCTTCTCAGTCCTCACAAGACTTGTACCTTTTGCTTACTGCAGATAATTCACTCACAGCTCAGTCCCATCATTCCGTGGGGGTGAGGTCACTCCTGCTCTCAGCCAATCAGATAACAGTCTTTCTGGTCTGCAGGTTACCATAGAAACCTGTGTACAGTGAGATACCTGCTGAACTGTCTATAGTTCATGACTAAAGTAAAAATCTACTGACCACTGTATTTAGAAAATGTCTTCTTTTAACTGTCCCTTTATGTTGAAAGCTAATCTTTGTAACTAGTGAGAAAACCCTTTAATCCTGTTTTCTCCAGATCTGAGATGAGTGCTGCCATTCCTTCCCAGTGCCGTTTTCCTCTGATCTGTAGCAGAGGAGCTTCACTTCTGAGCATGTACATAAAGGAGAGCACTAGAGATGAGGGAACGTGCTCGAAACGAGCACTGTACCGCTCGGCTCCCCTGCGCTCGCATGGGCGCAGGGGAGCCGAGCAGTACAGTGCTCATTTCGAGCACGTTCGCTCATCTCTAGAGAGCACACATTCATCTCAACTGAAAGCCTAGATGCTTACACCAGGAATAGAACAGACATTTATAGAACATTTCATCATTTTCCCAAATTCTTATGAAAATATATTCAGCACATATTGCATTGAACTAAATGTACCAATTTATTATATATTTTAGGAGTTGGAGTCGGTCCATTTTATACCAACTCCGACTCCACAGCCCTGATTCTAAACAATAATTAATTTCATTTAAATTAAATTGTCATTTATTAGATACGTTACAATGCGGCCAACATTAAATTATTATTGCTATGTATTATAAAATTTTAGAAATGGCTAAACAATTTTCAAATCATTATTATTGAGTGCATTAATTCTTGGGAAGAACATGCGCCTCTCAGCCCACTGGCCGACTGATTTGGCTCACTAATTCTCTGTTCACACTAGCATTATAGTTTCCAATGGTCGTTCCAAGTGAATTTTAATGTACTCAATAGGTATAGAGAGGCAAGCTGCTTTGAACGGAACAGAACTGCTTTGTGTGCACCAGTAACTGTGTACTACATTAGGCAGTTACAAAACGGAACAAAAATAATCAGAAACATTGGGAGAGATTTATCAAAACTGGTGTAAAACAAAACTGTCTTTGTTGCCCAGAGCAACCAAACAGATTCCATCTTTCATTTTCAAGGTTCTGAAAAGAGAAAGGTGGAATCTGATTGGTTGCTATGGGCAACAAAGCCAGCTTTAATTTAGACCAGTTTTGATAAATCTACCCCATTATCTTTGTAAAAATAACACTTTTGGTCTCTGACATTTTGGGTCTTGTGTGAACTCATTCAAGCTTCATAAGCCAGCACTGAAGATGTACTTGTAGCTACTATAGTACTTAGGTGATGCTGCTGCAGTAACAGAATTTTTGCTGCAACATTGAAAATTGAAAATGTTTTTAACCCCTTCAGGACCTTGCGATTTTCTGTTTTTGTTTTTTATTCTCAGCCTTCCAGGAGCCATAACATTTTTACTTTTCACTTAGCAATATGAGGGCTTGTTTTTTGCGGAACAAGTTGTACTTTCTAATGGCATCATGTAATATTGCATACAATGCAGTGAAATACAATGCATAAAAACCAACAGTTCCACCAGTTTTATGGGTTTGGGTTTTTTTGTCAGATGATCTGTAGTTTTATTGATACTATTTTGGAGTGTGTATGACTTTTTGATCACTTCACTATTCAATAGTTTTTTTTCCATTACACTGTTCGCCGTATGATATAAATATTTGAATAGTATGGGCATTTTTGGACAGGGCAATGCCTATGATGTTTAATTTTTGATTGTTTATTGTTATTCTGGAGAAAGGGGGTGATTTAAATAAATATCTATCTATCTTATATTATAAAAGTTGTTCTCTACCAAACTACTGGACCGATTTTCACCAAATTCGGTACACAGGTACATCAGGTGTCCGGGAAGGTTTTAGACCAGGTCTCAGCTCTCTAGGACATACCGTTCCCGAGATATTCCCAAAATATGACCTACAATAGCCAATATTAGCCTGGGAGCTTTGGTTTCAAACCCCAACTGCCATTCTCTCCACATACACACAGGTTTCCATAACAACCTAGCCAGGTAATTAGCAGCCAGCTGAGGAGCTCATGTAAATAACAACCCAGCCATTTCTCTTCACTGCTTTAACCCCTTCCCGCCCAGCGCCGTACAGGTACGGCACTGCGGGAAGGGACTTGCCGCCCAGCGCCGTAGTACTATGGTGCGCTGATCGGGCGGGTGCAGGAGCTGCGCCACCTGATCAGCGGCGGGGGTCCGGCTGTGCCCACTTGCCGGACCCCTGCTGAATGCACTGGCATGAGTGACAACACAGATGCCGGCGCATTAACCCTTCATGTGCCGCGGTCAGCGCTGAGGTGTGCAGCATGTCAGGATGGCGTGCGGGGTGTCCATCGGGTCCCTGCGCTGCTGTGACAGGGACCCGATGGCTTAGATGGCAGCCAGATGCCTTCCTTAGGCATCCGGCTGCTATCTATGGAAGCCGGTGAGATCCAGCCCCCTGGATCTCACAGGCAGTAAGCTGGAAGTGTATTACTGTGTGTAATACACTTCCAGCCAATGCATTACAATACATAAGTATTGTAATGCATTGTAAAGGGGATCAGACCCCCAAAAGTTAAAAAAAGTGAAAAAGTGAAAAAAAGTTAAAAAATAAAGTTAAAAAAAAAAGTTTCAAGTAAAAAACGCCATTTTCCCCCCAAAAAAGTAAAAAAAAAAAAAAATTGTAAAAAAAGGGAAAAAAGAAACGTATACATATTAGGTATCGCCGCATCCGTATTGACCGGCTCTATAAAAATATCACATGATCCACCCTGCCCGGTGAACGCAGTAAAAAACAAAAACAAAAAACAGTCCCAAAACAGCCATTTTTTGGTCACTTTCCCCCCACAAAAAGTGTAATACCACGCGATCAAAAAGGCGTATTTACCCCAAAATGGTACCACTCAAATCGTCATCTCGTCCCACAAAAAATTATACCCTACCTAAGATAATTGCCCGAAAAATAAAAAAAAATATGGCTCTCAGAATATGGCAACACAAAAAAAGATTTTATTTTGTTCAAAAATGCATCCAATGTGTAAAACTTACTAAAAATAAAAATTTTAGACATATTGGGTATTGCCGCGTCCGTAACAACCTGCTCTATAAAAATGTTACATGAGATGACCCCCAGGTGAATTCTGTAAAAAAAATTTTTTTAAAAACTAGGCAATTTTTTTCCGTCTTGCCTCACAAAAAGTGTAATACCACGCAATCAAAAAAGCGTATGTACACCAAAATGGTACCAATAAAACCGTCATCTCGTCCCGCAAAAAATGAGACCCTACCTAAGACAATAACTAAAAAAAATAAAAATCAATGGCTCCCGCAAACCAATCCATCAAAATCTGTGCTGCAAAATCCATATGGCGCTCCTGTTCTGAATCCTGCCATCTGCCCCCACAGCACTTTAGCACCATATATGGGGTGTTGCCGTATTCAGGAGAAAATGGGGAACAAATTATGGGGTGCTTTTCTCCTGTTACCCCTTGTGAAAATGAAAAATTTGGTGCTAAAGCAACATTTTATTGGAAGAAATGAAACTTTTCATTTTCACAGCCAAGTGTTTCCAAACGCTTAGGGGCTCAAAGTGCTCAGTACACTCCTTAATATATTCTTTGAAGGGTGTAGTTTCCAAAATGGGTTTTTTTGAGGGTTTCCACTCTAGGGGTACGTCAGGGTCTCTCAATTACAAAATGGTGCCTAAAAACCATTCTAGCAAAATCTGCCTCCAAAATCCGTATGGCACTCCTTTCCTTCTGACCACTGCCACAAACCCATAGAGACGTTTACCACCACATATGGGGTATTTCTGTAAACTGTAGAATCAGAGTAATGTATATTGAGGTTTAGGTTTGCTGTGTTGCAAAAAAAAATTGATTAACATGAACAATCTGCATAAAAATGAAATTTTGAAATTTCGCCTCCATTTTCCTTTAATTCTTGTAGAACACCTAAAGGGTTAACAAAGTTTGTAACGTCAGTTTTAAATAATTTGAGGGGTGTAGTTTCTAAAATGGGGTCATTTATGGGTGGTTTCCATTATGTAAGTCCCTCAAAATCACTTTATATCTGAATTGGTGCTTAAAAAAATGGTTTTGTAAATTTTGTTGAAAATTTGAAAAATGGCTTCTAAACTTTGCTTTCTCACGCCCTAAAAAAGTAAAATGACATTTATAAAATGATGCCAACATAAAGTAGACATATGGGGAATGTAAAATAACTATTTTTGGAGGTATTACTATGTATTTTGAAATGAGAGAAATTGAAATTTGCAAATTTTTCCAAATTTTTGGTAAATTTGGTATTTTTTTTTATAAATAAAAATGAAATATTTTGCCACAAATTTACTACTGTCGTGAAGCACAATATGTGACAAGAAAACAATTTTAGAATGGCCTGGATAAGTAAAAGCGTTCCAAAGTTATTACCACATAAAGTGACACGTCAGATTAGCAAAAAATGGCCTGGGCAGGAAGGTGAAAACAGGCCCGGGTTGAAGGGGTTAAAGGGGCAGAGCGCTGTGGATGACACTGTTAAAGGGGTATTCCGATTACCATAAATATACTTTATGTTTTAGACTAATTTTAGACTAAGACCGTTCAGTAGTAATAAAAGATGCTTTCTTCCACTGCTACCCATTGCGTGTCCTCATAAATTACTATGGCATCGACCTGTAATTCAGGCCACCCTCAAAAGAAGGACTTAAAACCCCTGCCCCAGGTCTCGCTAAGCCACTCCCCCGACTTGGTCAGGCCATGCCCCCTCCCACTCCGCAGCCAACGGGGATTGAAAAAATGAAGCTAAAAATCAACTTCTGTCAGTTGCAGAGATCGGTGGGTGAATTTCTCTCTGCAACGACACACAGAAACATTGAAGAGGACCTTTCACCACTCCTGACATGCCTGTTTTAATAGCTTCATGCATTCCCCATGTAATAACAATTCTGGAACATCTATTCTTATGTCTGTATGTTGTGCCATTCCTTTATTATTTGCACTAGAAGTTATGAATGAATTACTATTTGTCTTCAGTAAGGGAACAGAGGGGAGGTAACAAGTTTGGGGTGTGTATCTGCACAGTCTGAACATGACAGCACTGATTGGCTAGAGTCAGTCTGTGCAGGTACACACCCCCAACTGGTTACCTCCCCTCTCTTCCTTTACTAAAGGCAAATAGCAATTCACTCATAACTTCTAGTGCAAATAATAAAGGAATGGCACAACATAGAGTCATAAGAATAGATGTTCCAGAATTGTTACATGGGGAATGCATGAAGCTATTAAAACAGGCATTTCAGGAGTGGTGAAAGGTCCTCTTTAAATAAAATAGATTAAATATACCCGCGCGAAGTGATGTTTTCTTCCACTGCTACCCATTGCGTGTCCTCATAAATTACCATGGCATCGACCTGTAATTCACACCACCCTCAAAAGAAGGACTTAAAACCCCCGCCCCAGGTCTTGCTAAGTCACGCCCCTGACTTGGTCAGGCCACGCCCCCTCCCACTCCGCAGCCAATGGGGATTGAGAAAATGAAGGTAAAAATCAACTTCTGTCAGCTGCACTGACTTTCTCTCTGCAACGACACAGAGAAACATTAAATTAAATAGATGAAATATACCCAGGCGAACCCGGGTCCTTCTGCTACACTATATATATATATATATATATATATATATATATATATATATATATTTGGTCTGTACTGTGTGTGTATATATATATATATATATATATATATATATATATATACACACACAGTACAGACCAAAAGTTTGGACACACCTTGTCATTCAAAGAGTTTTCTGTATTTTCATGACTATGAAAATTGTAGATTCACACTGAAGGCATCAAAACTATGCATTAACACATGTGGAATTATATACTTAACAAAAAAGTGTGAAACAACTGAAAATATGTCTTATATTCTAGGTTCTTCAAAGTAGCCACCTTTTGCTTTGATTACTGCTGTGCACACTCTTGGCATTCTCTTGATGAGCTTCAAGAGGTAGTCACCTGAAATGGTTTTCACTTCACAGGTGTGCCCTGTCAGGTTTAATAAGTAGGATTTCTTGCCTTATAAATGGGGTTGGGATCATGAGTTGTGTTGGGCAGAAGTCAGGTGGATACACAGCTGATAGTCCTACTGAACAGACTGCTAGAATATGTATTATGGCAAGAATATATTCTAGGTTCTTCAAAGTAGCCACCTTTTGCTTTGATTACTGCTTTGCACACTCTTGGCATTCTCTTGATGAGCTTCAAGAGGTAGTCACCTGAAATGGTATTCCAACAGTCTTGAAGGAGTTCCCAGAGATGCTTAGCACTTGTTGGCCCTTTTGCCTTCACTCTGCGGTCCAGCTCACCCCAAACCATCTCAATTAGGTTCAGGTCTGGTGACTGTGGAGGCCAGGTCATCTGGCGTAGCACCCCATCACTCTCCTTCTTGGTCAAATAGCTCATACACAGCCTGGAGGTGTGTTTGGGGTCATTGTCCTGTTGATAAATAAATGATGGTCCAACTAAACGCAAACCGGATGGAATAGCATGCCGCTGCAAGATGCTGTGGTAGCCATGCTGGTTCAGTATGCCTTCAATTTTGAATAAATCCCCAACAGTGTCACCAGCAAAGCACCCCCCCACACCTTCTCCATGCTTCACGGTGAGAACCAGGCATGTAGAGTCCATCCAAAGATCTCAAATTTGGACTCATCAGACCAAAGCACAGATTTCCACTGGTCTAATGTTCATTTCTTGTGTTCTTTAGCCCAAACAAGTCTCTTCTGCTTGTTGCCTGTCCTTAGCAGTGGTTTCCTAGCAGCTATTTTACCATGAAGGCCTGCTGCACACAGTCTCCTCTTAACAGTTGTTGTAGAGATGTGTCTGCTGCTAGAACTCTGTGTGACCTGGTCTCTAATCTGAGCTGCGGTTAACCAGCGATTTCTGAGGCTGGTGACTCGGATGAACTTATCCTCCGCAGCAGAGGTGACTCTTGGTCTTCCTTTCCTGGGGCGGTCCTCATGTGAGCCAGTTTCTTTGTAGCGCTTGATGGTTTTTGCGACTGCACTTGGTGACACTTTCAAAGTTTTCCCAATTTTTCGGACTGACTGACCTTCATTTCTTAAAGTAATGATAGCCAGTCGTTTTTCTTTACTTAGCTGCGTTTTTCTTGCCATAATACATATTCTAACAGTCTATTCAGTAGGACTATCAGCTGTGTATCCACCTGACTTCTGCCCAACACAACTCATGATCCCAACCCCATTTATAAGGCAAGAAATCCTACTTATTAAACCTGACAGGGCACACCTGCGAAGTGAAAACCATTTCAGGTGACTACCTCTTGAAGCTCATCAAGAGAATGCCAAGAGTGTGCACAGCAGTAATCAAAGCAAAAGGTGGCTACTTTGAAGAACCTAGAATATAAGACATATTTTCAGTTGTTTCACACTTTTTTGTTAAGTATATAATTCCACGTGTTAATTCATAGTTTTGATGCCTTCAGTGTGAATCTACAATTTTCATAGTCATGAAAATACAGAAAACTCTTTGAATGAGAAGGTGTGTCCAAACTTTTAGTCTGTACTGTATATATATATATATATATATATATATATATATTTTTTTTTAATATTATTTTTTTTTACTTTTGTTTTGGCCCCTAAGGGCCTAACAACATGCACCTGTTAGATTGCAATGTCTATTTATCAATGGAATTAAACACATTGCTAAATGCTAAAGGCCTGCAGGTGGCAGCACTACATTGGAATATACATGTGAAAGACCTAGTAGTGTCTAGCAGGCTCAGGCCTTCCACAGCGAATGAACAGCTTCCCCGATCGGTATGAGGGGGAGCTATTCCAGGCCCAGAAGTGAAGGGCTTCTGGGTTTTCATCTCTAAGATATAGTGGTCACATTTGGCCACAGCATCTGAGGGGTCAAATGTCTGTTATCAGAGTTATTGTCAATCACAGATATTAGCCCTGGGTGCCATTTTTAAAGACCCGACTTCCGCTATACATGTACGGTAGCGGTCCAGAAATGGTTATAGCGCACTGCTTTACCACTGACTTTACCATTCCCCCTCCTCATAAGTGACATGCCAGGCATCATCACTACCTTCCTGCCTGGTCCTGCATTGATGCAATGAATAGATCAGATCTTGGCACTGACAGACCCAGGTAGGAAGGCATTGAGGCTACCTGGCCCTGACACTCAAGGCTCCAAACACCGAATTACATATTAAATAAAGTGCATAAAAACTGGCCACAGATTTGAAGTATTATGGGATCATTTAACTCAGCAAGATAAACCCTAACAGGCAGCATGGGCCTGTTAATTTTTTGGTGTGAAATATTTGCAGCATGTTAAAGTAGCACCAAATTGAAATTTTAACACTCACTGCAGAAAAAAATCTGTGCAGAAATTGATCTGCGGTGTGGATTTTAAATCTATAGCTTGTTAATTTCTGTCGTGGATTTCACTGCAGATTTCACCCTCTGCCATGTATAGAGTGAAATCCACTGCATATTCCAATTAAAGGGAACCTGTCATATTGAACATGGTGTCTGAGTTGAATGCAGCATGTTATAGATTGATGTACAGTTTTTGGGAACAGATTCACTAAAATGTATTTTATCCATTTACATCCCCGCACATTCTGGGCTTTGACGTCAAGGAGGCAGTCTTATTCAGTGACTGACAGTCTTCACTCAATCACTTTGCATGGAGACACAGCTGTCAATCACTGATTGGACTATCTCCTTAATTTGAATAAAATGGAAGCTTTACTGAAACTTTTCTCACAAAACTATATCTTTCTATCTGCTCAGCTCCTCTTGTTCTAGGACATGTTTCAGGATGACATGTTCACTTTAAGCACATATGTATTTTGCTGCAGATTTGTGGCAAATTCCACAGCTGTTTTTTATGCTCAAATTATGTCCCAAAACATTATAGCTAAGCCACTCTTTCACTTTCACAGGGCAAAGACTAAATTTATGATCCTATCCCTGTATCTAAATACAGGGGCCAAGCCAAGGTAGCATATGCCTGGCCAGTTCCTCCTAGCTACACCGCTGTATGGTGTCCTAGTAACCAACTAAAAAACCTGTCATTGTTTCAGGCTGATTGTCAACTTGCGGCCTTTATCTACACTAAACTTTAAAGCTACTGTAGATAACACTGTCACATGGGTGTTAAAGGGATAGATCCTATTTGGCAACTGAATGTTGGTTAACAAATCCTTTACCACATATTCTAGTAAGTTAGAAGTTGTTGCGTTGTACCCGTCTAAATTTTCTTATAGTATACTATCGGAAGCCAATTGTCCTCTAATATATACTGTACATTTATGGCATGCTATATCTCCGTGCAGACAAAAGACCCAAAAAGAAAATGGTAGATACTGATTTCAATAAACCAGTATATAATGAGAAGTGTATCTCCTTTAGTTACCACTATGAACACTCTTCGACAACTCAAGAAGTGTAAGTTTTCCTATAGCAAGAGTTGTGTTGCTATATGAAATTATAAAGTTTAGTTTAAGCAGAACTTCAGTGTAGCTGCTCTTAATAGCAGGTATATAAATAGTGCAACCTGCCCAAATACATCTCAAGCCTTTTTGCTTTTCTTATTACCCTTCGGTCATTCATTCCAAGCATTCGACCTCCGATAATCCCAGGAGAACACGGTTCCCCTCCCTGGTCCCCTGTGCTGAGTATATACTCGAAGTCCCAACCCTCCCATGAGGATAGTGATAATTAGGCAACCCCAAATATACTTTGATATAATCATTTATCTATATATATATATATATATATTGATTTAGAGAAATTTCTAGTTTGTTTTTGGTTTTCTTTAGGAGGTGCTTCCAGCTCCCAAACTGGGACATTCAGCCTGAATTTCTCCCAGACTGTTGCCATTCCCTGGAAGTGGAGCAATCCCTTCTCGAATCCGGGGTTTACGCCCTCTGCGAGAGGGGATCCCATTGCAGCCATCCTTCTTTAGGTGTCTATGGAGATGGTCTGAACGCACAAAGGTTTTGTGGCATGCCTGGCATTGGTAAGGACGCAGCCCAGTGTGTACACGAGTGTGATTTTTCAGGTCGTAGTTATGAGCAAAAGCTGCACCGCACTGCTGGCAAAGGTAAGGCTTCTCTCCTGTGTGTTTCCGCATGTGGACCTTTAGCTTGTCCTGCCTTTAAGAAACAGAAAAAGTTTCATAGTTAGCAATGTAAAAAGTACAAAATATTCCAAAGTCCATGAACTTCCAATTCTTTCATCATGAAGTAGACTGATTAATTCTTATCCCAATTCAGTGTACTCTTCTCAAACAGTCAAGTTACCAAGCAGTATCAAATGAATGAGTCCAGATTATGTGAGACTAACTACTTTTTGGAAAATAAACAGTGTATCTGAAAAGATGGTAGATTCAGGAAGAGGTGTATAGAAACACAGAGATGCTTAAAAAAATAATAAAATATTACTAATATACTGGATCAGTCTTTGAAACACCCTAGGTCCCCTAAGTTGGATCAAGTGAAGATCATGTCCCCAGGATTATTTTTTAAAATTTCACTACATTTCTTAACAACTGCCAATATTATTATTGATAACAATTAATTATTAATATATTAGATTCTTTCATTCCAGCTTACATCATGCTCTTTACGGCATAGGTCCTTATCACCACTGCATGCTACTGGCTTGTACAGAAGTTACCAAAATAGCGCCACCTTCTCTCACATCACGATAGGTTGGAGCTTAGATCCTGCATACACTCCGTACATAAGAGAAAGCCAGTCTATGAGGAGGTACGGCCCTCATTCCTCCTGTTTTAATTGCTGACTAGTTTGTTGCTATGTAATTAAGGCTTATATTACACACGCAGATGAAGCAAGAGAAAGCGTTCCTTCCCAACAATTGTCTGCTCATCAGTGGAGGAGACCGCTGCTATTACATGCCGCAATCTCCTCCACAGTATGGGGAGGAGTGATCACTAATGCCATTGCTCGTCCCCACACTGGCAGCAGATTGTGATTAGATAGCACGGTCTGCTACCAGCAAGTGATGATTTTTAAACCTGTTTGCTCGTTCACTGGCTAATCTGCGGTAGTATTACACTGCCAGATCATCTCTAATGAGTGTTACTACGAGTGCTTGTTAGCAATGATCTAGTGTAATATAACCCTGAGCTCTCATTGTAAAGCGCTGCGGAATATGTTGGTGCCATAACGATTATTCTTTTTTTTTTACATTTTTTCTTGCCTTTATTTGTATTTTAAAATAATCTTGAAATCTTGCATTTTTCACACTGATCACTTAATAACAAGGTGACACTACCTGTTCTGCAGATATCACTTTTTAGTAGTTGTCTCAATATAATCACAGGCAGGAATAGACAGATATCATCTATATGCAAATAAAAAATCCATCATTCACAATAGGTGATGTCACAGTTTATCTTCCATTTGCCAGTACAATGACCTCTGCACAGGTCAACATCTCCTGTCTACTGTTTCCTATGGTGTATGTATCTAAATGCTGTCAACAGCAGCTAGGGCAAGATGGCTGCCTCTATAGTCATGTGCAATATCCATGTAGTAGTGCTAAAAGAAACAAACAGATCCTTCCGTATAGTTGTTTGTTATGACAACTTCAATAAATTGTTCTTATTTGACAAAACAATCTCATAAACTATTAAAGTCTCCAGGCAGTAATGGGTACAGTACCTTACCCAGTGCCAGCTGAGGTGGCGGGGGATATTTCTTCTTTTGCTTTTATTATTTTTTTTACCCATTCTGAGCCTTTTTTTCATACTTTTTGCTGGACAACCATTTAAGCTTGTGATTTTTTAATGAAATGAAATGAATTATACACACAGCAGCATTATTTCAATGACAACAACCATGTTTAAATTGACTATAGGTTACCCACATGCAGAATAACAAGTAGCCTACTCAGAGTTCCAGATGGCGACCAAAATAGTCAACAATGTGGTGGTCATTTGCAACTATCTCCGCCAACACACTGCAGTCCCTCACAGCAACCAAGTGGCGTCCATTTATGGTGCTGGGTGCTGGCACTGATTTGCCCAAACACTGTTCAGACAGGCAACAAAGGACACGGCTGTCTGGCAGCAAGGAGTAGGGGTAAGGGCTCATGCACACGGCCAGTGCGGGCCCGTGGCCGTATTGCAGCCCACATATGCCGGGTCCGCAATACACGGGCACCGGCCGTGTGCAGCCCGCATCACGGACCCTATCACTTCAATGGGTCTGCAATCATGGAGATGCGCAACGGAGGCACGGAAACACCACGGAAGCACTACAGTGTGCTTCCGTAGTGTTTCTGGCTGTGCCTCTGCACCGCAAAAAAGTAGCGCATGCACTACTTTTTTGCGGTGTAGTGCATGCGCTACTTTTTTGCGATGTGGACCGTCGGATGCGGATCGAGGACCCCATTCGAATGCGGTGGCCCCACTATCAGTGCCCGTGCGTTGTGGACCGCAAATTAAGGTTCACAGCATGGGCACTGAACGCACATGTTCGTGTGCATGAGCCCTAATACTGAGGGCTCTTAATTAGGGTACAATTGAGCTACAGCTGTGTTATTGGTGTGGTTTTAAAGCTGACAATCAAACCTGCAGCTCTCACTCTGACCCGATTTCTAAAGGCCATATCTCCGGTGTTATGGTAGTCAACACTGCAATCCTGGTCCTATTTTAAAGCATAGATTGTTAGATTGTGTAATATGCAAGTAGCAGATATTTCCTCCTATAACTAATGGTGTCCAGACACTAGATAAAAATTGTCTGACATTGTCAAATTGTGGCCACCCCACGTTTGAAGATTCAGCTCAAATATCGACAAATTCAGCCAATTTTTTCCTGTTTTGCAAGGCTGCTGATTATGTATGGCCAGCTCAAATGGGTTTTCAGTCTTAAAATAGGTCACCAATATCAGATTGGTTGCGGTGTGTGACACTCCCACTAATCTGGCACTCCCACTAATCGGTTGTTTCCAACACAGTAGACAGAGCCGGAAGCAGAAAGCTCACTTCACTGTGTAGTGGCCATGCCGGCTTACTGCAATTCAGCTGCCATTTGGTTTCTGGAAACAGCTGATCAGTTGGGGTGCCGGTCTAAGGACCCCACAATCTAATACTGCTGACCTACCTGGAGGATAACATATCAGTATCTAGGCACTTAAAAAACCCTTTAAAGAGGCTCTGTCACCAGGATCAACCCTATTAAACCAGATATACTGCCCGGTAGGGCTCATCATGCTGATTAAAACAATATCTTTCTTTTGTCTGTCTGATAAACAGCTGCAGAGAAATCAGAAGTTTTATTTATATGCAAATGAGCAATTGGAGCACCAAGAGGCGGGGCTGAATGATCTGAGCACTGCTATACAACACCCCCTATGCTCTGCACACTCCCCCCTCCCCTTGATTGACAGGGCTAGACATCAGGCTGTGGGCAGAGCGTGCAGAGCACTGCAGGTGTTACATAGCAGTGTTTAGAATATTCAGCCCCGCCTCTTGGTGCTCCAATTGCTCATTTGCATATGAATAGAACCTCTGATTTCTCTGCAGCTTTTTATCATACAAACAAAAGAAAGGTACCGTTTTAATCAGGATAATGAGCCCTAACAGGCAGTATGTCTGGTTTAATAGGATTGATCCTGGTGACAGAGCCTCTTTAAGTGATTACAGTCAGTCAGAAAAGCTAAGAGGTAGGCACTATAAAATCAACCTATTACAATCCCATTTTGAGGGGTTGCTAAATTGATTGCCAACCTACCCACTAGCTCGCCTCTAGTATATTATACATGTATATCCTTATTTGAAAGGCTATATTTGTGGTGAGACTACATGAAGAATATTGGAAAACCACCTGCTGCAGAAAGTCAAGATTATTTTCTTTTATAGTAAGAGCTGCATTTGTACCAAAGATGAAGGTAAAATACCCTCCTCCACAGACAGGAGATGAGATGGGAATACGGAAGAGGTTTAGCCAGGTAGAGGAGGAGCAGGAAACAGTCTAGCTTATTTTTTTAACCTTTGCTTAACATATACAACAGGGAAATCTGCTGGTCCCAGCATATGCCACTGTATGCCATAACATATGTCTCCTATTACTCGTATTCCAAGATATTTAACTGATGTTACCCATAATTGTGTATGTACTAGAGGGTCAACAGATTTATCCTAGTTGATAAACAATCCCAACCACTGGCCAAATTCTTTAATGATGCTCATTACTGGCAACTAGGGAAGTTACTACATTTCCCAAAAAGAGTAATGTCATCTGCATATAGGAATACCCTTTTGTCTACTGGCCCACATTTAAAATCCTGTATGGAAGCTGAATTCCTGCTCAAGCAAGCTAAAGGTTGCAAAAAGTTGGGGTGACAAGGGGAATCCCTGCCTTGTACCCCTCTCTAAAAGGAAATAGTCTGACACTCGGCCCTTAACCCTGACCCTAATGGAGGGAAGCATATATAAAACTTGAACATAGAACAGAAAACAAGACATAATTAAACTCAAAGCTGTCAAAGGCTATGGCAGCATTGAGGGAAGGGATCGCCCATGCACTCTTGGGCAGAGAAGTGGCAGATGAGGTTTAACACTGACAAATGTAAGGTTATGCATATTGGAAGGAATAATGCAAGTCACCAGTACATACTAAATGGTAAAACACTGGGTAACACTGACATGGAAAAGGACCTAGGAATTTTAGTGAACAGCAAACTAAGCTGTAGAAACCAGTGTCAGACAGCTGCTGCCAAGGCCAATAAGATAATGGGTTGCATCAAAAGAGGCATAGATGCCCGTGATGAGAACATAGTCCTGCCACTTTACAAATCACTAGTCAGACCACATATGGAGTACTGTGTACAGTTCTGGGCTCCTGTGAACAAGGCAGACATAGCAGAGCTGGAGAGGGTTCAGAGGAGGGCAACTAAAGTAATAACTGGAATGGGTGGACTACAGTACCCAGAAAGATTATCAAAATTAGGCTTATTCACTTTAGAAAAAAGACGACTGAGGGGAGATCTAATAACTATGTATAAATATATCAGAGGTCAGTACAGAGATCTCTCCCATGATCTATTTATCCTCAGGACTGTGACTGTGACGAGGGGACATCCTCTGCGTCTGGAGGAAAGAAGGTTTGTACATAAACATAGAAGAGGATCCTTTATGGTAAGAGCAGTGAGACTATGGAACTCTCTGCCTGAGGAGGTGGTGATGGTAAGTTCACTAAAAGAGTTCAAGAGGGTCCTGGATGTATTTCTGGAGTGTAATAATATTACAGGTTATAGTTACTAGAGATGGGTCGTTGATCCAGGGAGTTATTCTGATTGCCTGATTGGAGGCAGGAAGGAATTTTTTTTCCCCTAAAGTGAGGAAAATTGGCTTCTACCTCACAGGGGTTTTTTGCCTTCCTCTGGATCAATTTGTAGGAAAACAGGCCGAACTGGATGGACAGATGTCTTTTTTCGGCCTTGTAAACTATGTTACTATGTTACATGAGTTTGCAATGAGATTTGAGTGACATACTGTAGTTCTGCAGATCACTGATCCTGCATGAAGATCTAATGAAGTACAACTGTGAAAGAGTGGGGGCGTGGCCTGGCTGGCAATGTGAAAAGGCGCGCTTCTGTGAGCTCCTGAGCAGCGCTCCATTAAATCCTGCTCCAACCTGCGGCTGGAGCCTCCTGATCGGCTGAGGAGTGGTGGAGGAAGGGGGACAAGATCCCTGTGGCTATTTTCAGGTATGACCCACACTACAAAGAAGGAGAGGGAGGGCTGAGAGGGACCGGGACCTGCTCCGGCAAAACAAAATGGCACCGCCACCTCATCCAGAACCGCGGATGTGGCGGCTCGTTTACAGCAGTTCGCTTGGGTCCCCCATGCAGACGGAGGCACTGTTGAAGAGAACGGAGGATCTGGAGGTGAGCTCCCTCACTATTAACCCCCAGGTAAAAGGCGTCCGCCAAAATGGCGAATCCCACATGGAGGAGACAGGATCTGGTGAAGGGGGTGCCCATAAAGATAAAACTTTTATTCTAATCATATTAAAGGACCACAATCGGATGTGCACATAAATCCATAACAACCACAATATAAATATATTAATAATCAAGAGTCTCCCAAAATAATAGGGCTAGTGGGCAGAGGAAGGGGGAACTGACCCTGGTACAGTCGCTATACTACTATGCCCAGGGGAACATCCCAAAGTTGGATGGCCCCTGTCCTCGTACCTATTCCTATATCGCCCTAGTACACCCTATTGGGAAGGAAAACAACAAACTACACAAAAAGAGCAAGCTCTAGAATCCAAATCTCAACGCGTTTCCCCCTGCAATAGGTTCATCAGGAGATTAGTTAACGCAGGGCAAATGGTGTAATCACAATGTTAATACAAAAAGATAAACTTAAATAAATGTGTACATAGATAACAGTACATACATCAATATAAAATGCAGTAAGGTAGGAGAGAACCACAGATGAAAGGGAGCTGCTGGGACACTATACATCCATGGTACATTATATATATATATATATATATATATATATATATATATATATATATATATATACACCCCCCACGGTATTAAATATTATTGTGGTGGTACTAGGTGCTGTGTATATCCCTATCACACAATACAATATAGATATCTCAAGGGGACAGCCAGGTTACAACAATAGATGCAGCCCCTATATCACAGATCTCCTAAGAGATACCATAAATGTGGATATACAGCAACAGAAACATATACTCATAGTACCATGTCCTAGATGACCAAATATAAGATATATACATCAAGGTACAGTACAGACCAAAAGTTTGGACACACCTTCTCATTCAAAGAGTTTTCTGTATTTTCAGGACTATGAAAATTGTAGATTCACACTGAAGGCATCAAAACTATGAATTAACACATGTGGAATTATATACTTAACAAAAAAGTGTGAAACAACTGAAAATATGTCTTATATTCTAGGTTCTTCAAAGTAGCCACCTTTTGCTTTCATTACTGCTTTGCACACTCTTGGCATTCTCTTGATGAGCTTCAAGAGGTAGTCACCTGAAATGGTTTTCACTTCACAGGTGTGCCCTGTCAGGTTTAATAAGTGGGATTTCTTGCCTTATAAATGGGGTTGCGACCATGAGTTGTGTTGGGCAGAAGTCAGGTGGATACACAGCTGCAAGTCCTACTGAATAGACTGTTAGCTGCTTTTTTCTTGCCATAATACAAATTCTAAGTAAAGAAAAACGAGTGGCCATCATTACTTTAAGAAATGAAGGCCAGTCAGTCCGAAAAATTGGGAAAACTTTGAAAGTGTCCCCAAGTGCATCATTTATTTATCAACAGGACAATGACCCCAAACACACCTCCAGGCTGTGGGCTATTTGACCAAGAAGGAGAGTGATAGGGTGCTACGCCAGATGACCTGGCCTCCACAGTCACCAGACCTGAACCCAATTGAGATGGTTTGGGGTGAGCTGGACCGCAGAGTGAAGGCAAAAGGGCCAACAAGTGCTAAGCATCTCTGGGAACTCCTTCAAGACTAATGGAATACCATTTCAGGTGACTACCTCTTGAAGCTCATCAAGAGAATGGTAATCAAAGCAAAAGGTGGCTTCTTTGAAGAACCTAGAATATAAGATATATATAAGATATATTTTCAGTTGTTTCACACGTTTTTGTTAAGTATATAATTCCACATGTGTTAATTCATAGTTTGATGCCTTCAGTGTGAATCTACAATTTTCATAGTCATGAAAATACAGAAAACTCTTTGAATGAGAAGGTGTGTCCAAACTTGTGGTCTGTACTGTATATTTATGGGTAACAGTGAACCTGTACAGATGAATGCAGCCCCTATAACAGTATTGCCCTGAAAAGTGAGTAAGATTCGCAAAGATGAGGTAACCATAGGTAACAGAAACCTGTAGGGGTTAATACAAACCTTATACCATTATTACCTCATACAGTGGCTCAGACACAGAGGGGTTAAATGACAGATAACAGAGGCATGCAGACAGGTTACAATATAACCCAGAATTAAATAACCATTAAACTGATAAATTCAGCCAGCAGCAGAGATAATAAGCAGCAATGTTAAATAGGTCTCTAAGGACCACTCACGTGTCCCCCATAGGTAGCGGCATCCTGTCTCTCCTCTTTTGGTAGCAGCCAAGTTAGGAGTGACATGTGCAGGTTTAAATACCTATTTGGGGAGGAGTTCCAGAGCAGCATGGTAGCACCAGCCGGAAGTGAAAAGTCATGTGACCGGAAGTTGGTGCATTCCACCATGTGTTCCAAAGACAGGAAGCTCAAGTTTTATGTGTTCCAAAGAGAGGAAAACCAAATATTATGCAAGTCAACAAATAATTCATCAAAGGAATGGCCAGAATTAATACTTGGTGATAACAAGGTTATTCAAAATAGCAGCACAGATAGTAATAGTGCTAGACAAGCATAACATTATATATGGGATGCATAACAAGGATCCACATGGCAAATAATGCCATATGGTTACCATATAGAAATAGATGTTGGAACAAACCACAGTGAACTGCAATGACGATATTCATATGCAGGATCATGGAACAGATCCCAAGCAAGTATTATACCATATTTAGAATACATATGTTTACATAAATTATTAACTACCCAATACAGATAAAAATTGGGCATATAATGTATTACTGATGATGCTTCACGCATCGATACATGGCTGGAAATTAAAGATGCCTAAGCGTTACTGAAACAGAAAGAAAAAATATAAAAAAACAAAACAAAAAACCAACAACTCAAAATAAAGATTAGATAAAACAGGAAAAGGTCATCCTTTCATTTAGACCTAGGGGGATTGTGACCGAAAACGATAAATCCATTATGTCTCTTTTTGCAGAATGCAGCGATCCCAGTCACCCCTTTTGATAGGCATGGGAACCAATTCTAATGCAGAAAACGTCAACACATGGGCATTACCTTGATGGTATTCCAACACATGGCCGGCCACCGGTGTGGTTTTTCTTTTTCACATCATTAATGTGTTCACAGATGCGCCGTCTCAATTCTCTGAATGTTTTTCCAACGTAATCCATGGGAGAGTCACATTGGCACAAATAAAGCACACCTTTACTCCTACAATTGATAAAGTCTTTGATAACATAAGAATGACCGGTGGCCGAGCAGGTGTTGATTTTCTTATTGCGGATAAAAACGGCAAGCCAGACACGAGCCACATCTGAATATCCCCTTGGATTTCCGATCGAGCCAAGTACCAGGTGGTGTACTGACTGTGAACAAGCCTGTCTCCTAGGCCCCACCCTTTTCTATAAGCAATACCTGGTCTTGGTGTTAACGTATCTGAGATATCGGGGTCGGATAGAAGGATGGACCAATATCTGTTTAAAATTTCCCTTGATGGTTAGCAGTGTCAAACGTGGAGATGATCCTTGTCAAAGGAACACTGGGGCCACTCGGTGTCTTGGGGACTAACAGTGTGTTCCTGTCCTGTATACTTGCATGTTTGAACGCCTTATTAAGTACTTTAAAGGGGTAGCCTCTAGCTTGAAATCTGTGGAATAGGGCCCTGGACTCGGCATGAAAGTTCTCCAGGTCGGAACAATTTCTCCGAACCACCGGGAGATATTGTCCCTTAGGACACGTGGTGTACAATTTAAAACACATAATGAATTTGTCTTGACCCTTTTGGAGTTTACATTAACTCATAAATATTTCCTGTTTGACTCCTTCTTCTTCCACCAGCTCAACTATATCTTGAAGTTCTTGAATATCTCAACTATATTTAGTGCATAGAGTATATAAAACCCCTGTATTTTTTATATAAAAAAGGGCACTGGGCGAACTCGTGCTGCCCTCGCTGTGGGGCGGAGGAGGCTTACCTGATGCACATGTTCTGGGAGTGTTCTGTGATAGGTGTCTATTGGGAGGCCGATTTGCGGATAATTGCCCAGACAGATACAGTTGCCGAGAGATCATAGAGTATGCATACTAGGGCTTGTTGAATTGTCAGGGAGCGACAACAGAGTATCTGAGTTTTAACAGAATGTTCTTCCAAGCTAGAATATTAATAGCCAAATATTGGATAGATCAGACCCCACCCACTAAACGGGAATTTATAAATCGGCTTAACATGATACTGAGATATGAAAGAGGAGTATATATGAAACAACGATGTCCGGCTACGTTTATGACTATTTGGCGGGGATGGTTTGGGGTTCCTGGACTGGCGTCTCGGGCACTAGAAAGAGATTGTTCACGAGGACAGATGTCTGCACTAGGGCAATTGATGTGAACACTAAGGTCCCCTGCTGCTATACTTGGTGGCAGTGGGCAAATCTAACAGTATGAATCATGCATTCAATTATGCAAGCAGTATTACATATACCAGCCATGTTTCGTAATGCTGTAACCTCCTGATACAGGTTAAGGTGGTCGTCTCTCCGCGGGGAAGTTGGGGGAGTATTTCTAAAAAGTAAACATTGTAGGGGGAATTTATCATTAGGAGAATATTTGAAATCAGTTTTGCTTCAGTCTGTGTTGGAGTACTTTATGCCACATTTATGAAATGGCGCATGTTGTTTGATAAATTTGGCTTGTCCTTAAACCTAACACTTCTGTCCAGAGAAGCTACTCCAGTTTTCCTACTCTACCATCCTCCTGGAGTGAGATTGCGACTATTTTGCGACTTTTTAAAAAAGTCGCAATGATAAATCTGGAGTGAAACTCGTTAACATTTCAAGGAGGAACAAAAATACCAAACTTCAAAAAAGCAAAATTTAGTCAACTAAGAGAGGCCATAGGCCTAACTAACTGGGACAAAGTCTTCAAAAATAAAAATACAGCCACAAAATGGGATATTTTTAAAAGCATCCTAATATCTAATTGTGAGAGGTACATACCTTATGGGAATAAAAGGTTAAGGTTAACAAGAAAAAACCAATGTGGATAAATAGAGCCGTAAAGAAAGCAATAAATGACAAACAGAAAGCATATACATCACTAAAACAGGAGGGGAGCGAAGAAGCATTGAAAAACTATAAGGAAAAAAATAGAATATGTAAAAGACAAATAAAAGCAGCCAAACTAGAGACCGAGAGATTAATCGCCAAAGAGAGTAAAACTAACCCTAAAATGTTCTTTAATTATATAAATGGTAAGAAGTATAAACCTGAAGGTGTCGGCCCCTTACAGAGTAATGAGGGGGGAGTTGCAGAAAGCAATGAGGAGAAAGCAAAGCTACTAAATAACTGTCAGATGAAATGCAGAATATAAAAGTAAATTCCCCATTAAAAATGCCCTGTCTGACCCAGGAAGAAGGAGAGCTGAGTCTTATAAAGATTAAAATAGACAAATCGCCAGGACCGGACGGCATACACCCCCGTATCCTAAGAGAATTAAGTAATGTCATCGCCAGACCCTTATTTCTGATATTTAAGGACTCTATACTGACAGGGAGTGTTCCACAGGATTGGCGCATAGCAAATGTGGTGCTAATATTTAAAAAGGGTCCAAAAACAGAGCCCGGGAGCTATAGGCCGGTAAGTTTTACATCTGTCGTGGGTAAACTGTTTGAGGGTTTTCTAAGAGATGCTATCTTGGAGTACCTCAATGAAAATAAGCAAATAACTCCATATCAGCATGGCTTCATGAGGGATCGGTCATGTCAAACCAATTTAATCAGTTTCTATGAGGAGGTAAGTTCTAGACTGGACCGTGGCGAATCAATGGATGTCGTATATCTGGACTTCTCCAAAGCATTTGACACGATACCACATAAAAGTTAGTATATAAAATGAGAATGCTTGGCCTGGGAGAAAATGTCTGTATGTGGGTAAGTAACTGGCTCAGTGATAGAAAACAGAGGGTGGTTATTAACGGCACATATTCAGATTGGGTCACTGTCACTAGTGGGGTACCACAGGGGTCAGTATTGGGCCCTATTCTCTTCAATATATTTATTAATGATCTTGTAGATGGCTTGCACAGTAAAATATCAATTTTTGCAGATGACACTAAACTGTGTAAAGTAATTAACACAGAACAGGACAGTACACTGCTACAGATGGATCTGGATAGACTGGAGGCTTGGGCAAAGAAGTGGCAGATGAGGTTTAACACTGACAAATGTAAGGTTATGCATATGGGAAGGAATAATGCAAGTCACCAGTACATACTAAATGGTAAAATATTGGGTAACTCTGACATGGAAAAGGACCTAGGAATTTTAGTGAACAGCAAACTAAGCTGTAGAAGCCAGTGTCAGACAGCTGCTGCCAAGGCCAATAAGATAATGGGTTGCATCAAAAGAGGCATAGATGCACGTGATGAGAACATAGTCCTGCCACTTTACACATCACTAGTCAGACCACACATGGAGTACTGTGTACAGTTCTGGGCTCCTGTGAACAAGGCAGACATAGCAGAGCTGGAGAGGGTTCAGAGGAGGGCAACTAAAGTAATAACTGGAATGGGTGGACTACAGTACCCAGAAAGATTATCAAAATTAGGCTTATTCACTTTAGAAAAAAAGACGACTGAGGGGAGATCTAATAACTATGTATAAATATATCAGGGGTCAGTACAGAGATCTCTCCCATGATCTATTTATCCCTAGGACTGTGACGAGGGGACATCCTCTGCGTCTGGAGGAAAGAAGGTTTGTACACAAACATAGAAGAGGATTCTTTACGGTAAGAGCAGTAAGACTATGGAACTCTCTGCCTGAGGAGGTGGTGATGGTAAGTTCACTAAAAGAGTTCAAGAGGGGCAGATGTCTTTTTTCGGCCTTATGAACTAGGTTATGTTACTATGTAACATAGCTAACCACACCCACTTTTCCACCCATATTACAAAACTGGAGTGAGTGGTGTACACATGCAAAAAGTCACAACATTTTGGTGTAAAAAGTCGCAAATTTTTGCGCAATCGCATACATTTTGCGCAAGGGACTGCAAAAAAGTCGCAAAAGCCCTGAGACTTTTTGATGCCAAAATTCTGGACTGAAGGTATGATAAATCAGGGCCTAAATGTTCTGATAATTCTATGGAAATTGATATAATAACGACAAAATATGTGAGTATTTGTATAATTGTACTACTTTACTATGATTTGTCTTTACAACAGTGAAATAGCTATGTAATAAGGACAATATGTGTGTCCCCAGCTTTCTGTAACTACCCTCTCCCATCACCTGAGCACAATTTAAAGATATGTGTGGAACGTTCCTGAGCTCTAAGTATAGTTGCTAGCACTCTATAGTTGATAGCACTCTCACCAGCCTCAAAGTATTTTTGTTTGAGGAAAAAGTGTTTATTCTCAGCTACCTGTAATAACTGGTCTTTCAAGACAACTTCAATCTTTACATCAGGCGTACTACAAGAGTATCTGAAGAAACAGCAAAATAAATATATATATCTAAATCTTCAGAATAATACAGATAAGGGATGTGAAAGTTTTACGGTCTCTAAATTGATATTATCTCAGAGACCTATGTCTATAGCAGACTTTTTACATCTTGTAGTGCAGTGTTCCTCAACTCCAGTCCTCAGGGCCCACCTACCAGTCATGATTTGAGAATATCCCACACAATGAATACCTGTGGTAATCCCTGATGCACGGACACTAATTATATCATCTGCTCAATACTAAGGAAATCCTGAAAAAAACAACAAGAAGGTGAGCCCTGAGCACTGGAGTTGAGGAACCCTGTTGTAGCGTGCCATAAATTCCTGGGACAAGACGCACCGGCCCATAAGACGCACCTAGGTTTTAGAGTAGGAAAATAAGAAAAAAATATTTTTCATCAGATCCTCTTATCAGACTGCCCATAAATTTCAGGACATCACATCAGACCCCCATATCAGCCCTCTATGTCAGAACTCCATCAGCACTCCATGTCAGACCCCCAACAGACCTCAGATCAGCCCACTATGGCCCCATATCAGCCCACTGTGCGCCCACCAAACCTCAGATCAGCCCACTGTGCCCCCATCAGACCTCAGAGCAGCGTCTTGTGCCCCCATCAGACCTCAGATAAGCGTCTTGTGCCCCCATCAGACCTCAGACCAGCCCACCCACTTATAAAAACCTTAGTTACCTGTCCTGCGCTGCCGCTGCCCTCCGGTCCCGCACTCCGCTCTCTTCCCTGCCGGCGCGCACTATGACTTGACGCTGACGCTGCAGCGTCAGGTCATAGTGCTCGCCAGCAGGGACAAGAGCGGAGTGCGGGACCGGATGGCAGCGCCAGTGCAGGACAGGTAACTAAGGTTTTTATAAGTGGCTGGGTGGGCTGATCTGAGGTCTGATTGGGGTCCCTACCTACAATGGAGAGCTTTCTTACGGAAGCACTCACTTGTATTCGCCCTATAAGACGCACCGCATTTTCCCCCTACTTTTGGGGGGGAAAAAGTGCGTCTTATAGGGCGAAAAATATGGTAAATGTGTCAAGCAGTGTTATGAATTTGTATTCCCAAATTCTTCATTGTGTCCCAGGCTACAAAAATACTTGGCTACAGGAAAATTTACCTTTATTGCTTTAATTGTGTGGCAGTGGGACCTCATCCTTACTTTGTTTCTGTCCAGTTTCTCCAACATAGAGACCCCCATCAGGACATTTAGTGCAGAGAATCAGATACATAACATTGGATATAGAACATGTGAATATGCCAGGGATCTCATACTCCTGCTGTGTGTTGGGGATGTGGACCTCGTCTCGTCTGATTAGGAGTGAAATATTCTTGTATATTCCTCAATAAAGAATCCCCTCCAATTTGCAACCAAAAGGGTGTAATGCCATAAACCTCCAGCAGGAAACATCAAATCTTCTAAATGAATCAACACCCTAAATGGAGAATGGTCCAAAATACACAACGTCAGGTATTCTGCTCCCTCATCATACATTGAAATAGAGTCTGAACCTATTGGTAAATCTATCCTCGACAAAGTGTGACAAGACACAGAATAACAAGAAAACTGCTAAGAATCAGGGATTCTAGTGTGCCAAATGCCTTGAAGGCCCGCTTCTAACAACAGCTTCGCAGGAGAAGCATTCACATGCATGTATGTTACCAGAATTAAACTGATTCCAGTGAGGATGAAGGTAGTTACTGAAATCTCTAGTTATCAGAGTGGGAAACATTGGAGACAAAGTCATAAAAGAAAGTGCTACTAAGGCCACTTTCACACTAGCGGCAGCACGGATCCGGCGGGTGAAGGGTCCCGCCGGATCCGTGCTGCCACAGGTGCACATGTGGGGCCGGAACCGCGCTCCGGCCCCACACGTGTCAGACACAGTCTCACTAACATACATACAGTACATACTTACATACATACTTATATAAAGCCATACTTACTGGCTCCCGGTGTCCTGGTGGCTTCTGGTTGTCAGAGGCCCCAGCAGCTCCGGACAGCACAAAGGAAGGGAAGATTCCCCACAGCGCCCTCTGCTGGAGGGAGGAGGGAGCTGTGGGAAAAGAGCAGGTGACGAATCCGTCATGAACTCCATTGAAAGTCAATGGAGGACACATCTGTTTACTATTGTGTCACACCGAACGGATCCGTCCCCATTGACTTGCATTGGGGGTCATTCCGGATCCGTCTTGGTGCGGATGCCCAGACCGGAGAGCAAACCGCAGCATGTTGTGGTTTGCTCTCCGGTCTGTATACTGAAGAGAACTGAACGGAATGCATTTTGGAGCATTCCGTTCTCTTCAGTTCAGTTTTGTCCCCATTGACAATGAATGGGGACAAAACTGAAGCGTTTTATTCCGGTATTGAGCCCCTATGACGGAGCTCAATACCGGAATTTGTAAACGCTAGTGTGAAAGTAGCCTAATATAAACTAAGTGTTATAAATAGAGCAAAAAATGCATACAAATCTTCTGTCTGTATTTACAGAGGAAGTAGAATATGAAATGGGTATTGAACTATGTACCAACACGATCCCCCCCCCCAAGCCCCCCCACCCCCCAAACAAGAGTTGAAAACAAGGAATGGTACTGGTGAGAGACCCACAAATATTTCAATACAGAATGTATGGGGGGGGGGGGGGGGGGGGGGGGGGGAGTTATCATTCCCTCTAATCCTGAAAAATGGCGTTAAAAAGTTGCAGGTGAGACATTTTCCTGGTGTAAATGAAGACAGAAATCTACAACTCTGAGCTGCCGTAGAATTCTGGTTAGGCGCATGGACCGCAGGAGGATGGCAGTATGGCTCTGGCAGTGTGGGACACATCAAGACAGGCGCAGAAAGTGCCAGTCTTAATACATCTCCCCCTACGTCTAAGGATTAAACAAGGAGCTTAAAATGCTGCTCTGTTCTCAATGTGTGTTCACTGGTATCAAGCCATGACAACACTTCATTAGGTGGTTTGGAAATATGGCTCTCTAAATGCTGCATGTATAGATCACCTCTTTTTATTAGCTAGGAATTGTGCCGTCCTCTTCTGTACTTCTACAGAGAAATCAGGATACATGGAGCTTTTGCTTCCATAAATAAGCAGATCTGGGTGGTCTCTCACCTTGCGCTGTCTAGTGTCTCTATCTTTGTAGTATAAGAACAGAACATGATGGAACGCCGGGGGTAAGGGGCGGGTGTGGACTCTATGTGCCCTCTCTAAAGCAAAAAATGGCGAAAGAGTGTCTTTTCGGAAAGTGGTTTGTAACCAGGATTTAAATATTCAGCAGGGTTGCAGCCCTCCACTTTTTCTGGCACGTCCACCAGACAAATATCATTTCAGGGTAGCATGTTTTCAAGATTGTCTGCCATGTTAATTACCAGGAGTTGCCTCACTTCAGCAAATAGCATTTATTATGTAGATAACGTTAATACAAGGCACTTACTAATGTACTGTGATTGTCCATATTGTCTCCTCATATTGTTAAATTATACACTGCTCATATCCAGAGGTTAAGACCACTGCTGCAGCACAGATATACTTGCACGCGTGCCTATGTGTGCTTCCACAGTCTTGACCACAAGACCTTTAATGTGCCAGCGCAACCACTGCTGCTGGATTGCAGGGTGGTCCTAATCCCTGGAAGCAGGCAGTGTATGATGTGAGTAAAAATGAATCAAGCTAGCAAAGGAGGCAATATGGACAGTCACAATACATTAGTAAGTGCCTTGTATTAACTTTATCTAAATGCAATTTGCTCAAATGAGACAACCCCCTTTAAGAGGTAAACATTCTGCACAACTTTCTTCATATCTCTTTGCATATGTGACATAGTATTTACAAGAGCACTGACCCTTTCTTCAACATCTTAGTAGTTTCAGTTGTCTTTTGCAGATCATGTCATATTATAGACATGTCTTCTTTGAGACTGTCCATATATGCATTCACTTGTGCTAGTGTCACATTACATTGTGACACAGCCGCAAAAATGCCCCTTAAAGGGAACCTGTCATCTCCGAAACACCCCCTGAACTAGAGTAAGCGGTGTATAGTGTAAGTGATGCTGAGTCCGGTTATGTAATTTTATCTTCATGCTCAGTTGCATTCTGACGCTGTGCTCTGACAAACCTGCAGTAAAATGCACTCAGTGGACTCCAGTGCTCACTCACATAATGGAGAGGACTCAAAGAAGAGTCCACTGAGTGCATTTTACTGCAGGTTTGTGGGAGCACAGCGTCGGAATGGAAGTGAGTATGAAGATAAAACTTACATATTCGGATTCAGCATCATTTACACTATACACCGCTTACTCTAGTTCAGGGGGTGTTTCGGAGATGACAGGTTCCCTTTAAGGTCGTTTTTTTTGTTAAACAGCCACCTTGCTCACCAATAAGCTGTAAAGAGAGCAACACAGTCTCATTCTCCATGTGGTCACTAGGTGCCATATTGAGAGCTACATTTTTTGCTGCACTTTCTCCCTGGCACACACCAGCACAATCCGAGTCTTGTCAAGATGCCAGTCATAATTTACTGGTGGAGTAAAAGAAGTGCTCCAAGTGTGCACATGTCTCCACCACTCTGTCTTGTAGCGGTGTATCCTTCTCCTTTGCCATATTGCTAGGTTCCCTCACCGCAATAGCATTCCCTCGCTTTTGTCGCGTCATCAGACATCAAATCTACCTGAATCTCACAGAAAGTACAGTGTGCACAGTAACAGTAGAAGTGTTTGTTTATTAGGGGTCACAGGCATTAGTAAAAGGAAAAACAAGATGGAGAGCAAGAGGTTTTCGGTGTGTCTGCTCAGATTCCCTGTCAGACCACGCCCCCTGATAAAGTGCACTTAAAAAACCTAGAGATCAATGTTATCCCAGCATCATTTTGGTTGAGCCATGATTTGACACTGAGAAAGCCCCTCTACTTTTGCTTACAATAACTACTTGACTTAGGCCTCTTTCACACGAGCGTGATGGATTGGCTCAGGATAAGTTCAGTCAGTTTTGTCTGCGATTGCGTTCAGTTGTTCAGTTTTTTCCACGCGGGTGCAATGCGTTTTGATGCGTTTTTCACGCGCGTGATAAAAAACTGAAGGTTTACAAACAACATCTCTTAGCAACCATCAGTGAAAAACGTATTGCACTTACTTCAGGATGCAATGAGTTTTTCACTGAAGCCCAATTCACTTCTATGGGGCCAGGGCTGCGTGAAAAACGCAGAATATAGAACATGCTGCGTTTTTCACGCAACACAGAACTGATGCGTGAAAAAAAACGCTCATATACACAGACCCATTGAAATGAATGGGTCAGGATCCAGTGCGGGTGCTATGCGTTCACGTCACTCATTGCACCCGTGCGGAAAACTCGCTCATGTGAAAGGGGCCTTAAGATGTAGGGTGATATACGTAACATGCTGCATGTAAATTGCACTAACAAAGCTCTGCCTATACAGAAAGCTACAGTTCTCAAAAAGCAGTGAGCAGAGGAAGGGGAATGACGTGACTGAAGGACCACACAACACACAGGGGGTCATTTACGAAAAGTGCACCATGTTTGACACTTGGGAGTGTCAAGGGTGTGGCGGTTGCTGGGACAAATTTACCAACATTTACTCCTGGAAATAGGCGTAAATTCTGGCGAAAAAACTTCTCCAGTCAGGGGCTGGAGTTGTTTTTACACCAGGAACATGGACTTCTGGAGGTGCTTTTAATTTGTGACAAGGTACATGCCTTGTTATAAATAATCCTCCGGAAGCACAGAGAAGAAACAAAAATTGGCTTAAAATATGGGTCTTTGTAAGACCTCCAAGTGTCCATAGTTTGTTTTCACAACATGTAGATCCACTGCGCCAACCCCCCAGGAGCTGGACCGCTGATCCACAGGGATCAGGGACACTACAGCGCAGTACAAGAGCAACCAGGTTAGCTGATGGTCAGGAACAGGCTGAGGTCAAAGTCCAGGCAGGCAACTATCAGTATGCCAACAGGTAGACAAATTATAGCTCATATAGCAAGGTAAAACTCACTAGCAGGACCTGTATTAATCAGGCAAAGAGTGAGAGAAACATGCAGAGATATTTATAGGGGAGAGGGTGTAACCATTGAAGTGCTAAGCCTGACATGAAATACACTGAATTAAGTAATAATCTGCTAACTGTTCCGAATTTGCCGGGACTGTCCCAGATTTTCAGAGGCAGTCCTGGCAAATTTGCACTGTCCAGAGCCAAAAATGGGCAGGGCCAACACAAACCCTGCCCACATATAGGTGCTTATGGGTGGGTTCAGGGTGTTCAGGGGCATGGCTTATATGCCCCCATTTTACCAACTCAAATGTTGGTAAGTTTGATACAGGTGTATCTCAATAAATTAAAATATCAAATGGTGATGCTAATTTCATTTTCCAGCATGACATGGCACCTGCCCACACTGCCAAGTGTCAATAACTGGTTTAACATTCACGTATCACTGTAGTTGATTGGCCAGCAAACTTTCCAGCCTTACCTAAACCTCAAAGACAATCTATGGGATATTGTCAAGAGGAAGAAGAGAGACACCAGACCCAACAATGCAGACGAGCTGAAGGCTGCTATCAAAGCAACCTGGGCTTCCATAACACCTCTGCAGTGCCACAGGCTGATCGCCTCCATGCCATGCCGCATTGATGCAGTAACTCATGCAAAAGGAGCCATCACCAAGTATTGAGTGTTGAAAACAGTTGAAATAGATCACTCTATGTGTAATGAATCTATGTAATTGATACCAAGGCAACATACTGTTCCTGTGGTATAAACTGAGAACAATCCCACAAGCTAGGGGAAAAAGGTACTATTGACCGTTGTCATCTGATAATTGGTAATAGCTCTCCCTTTTCACACGTAACTTGAGATATTGCTGTTGATAACAATAAGCAATAGCTATCCTCTTTCAATGGAGGTCCAGGTAGGAGACAATATTAATTATTAATATTCAGTATAGATATTATTAATAATATTTCTGTCATTTTTCAGTATTATTATCAATCATTCAATAAGTCCCATGTACCCCAAAATGGTACCAATAGAATCTGCATCTCAATCCAAAAAAAAACAAGCCTACATAATGAAAACAAAGTTATAGCTCTTGGAATGCGGCTACAAAAGAAACTTATTTTTTCAAGAGGAACTGTTAATGTGCACAAGTAGTAAAATGACAAAACAAAACTATTCATATTTGGTATCTCGTCAATCGTACTGACCCACTGAATAAACTTAGCATGTTAGTTGTGCTGCAAAGTGTGTGTTGTAAAGTTAAATCAATAAGTTATATGTACCCCAATAATAGTATCAGTAAAAAAAAATCTCTCAAAAAACAAAGCCCTAATTTGTCTACACTGCCAAAAAATGAAAAAGTTATGTCTTGAACAATAACATTTTTTTAAAGAAATTAATACCTACCTATACAAAGTTAGGAACTGTATGTACACATTTTTAGATATAACCAATGTGCTGTTCCATGTCCTACTGTCACTATGTTTAGACTGTTTAGTCTAGACTCAAGCAGATTGATACATCCTTATTTATGCATATACAATTCATATCAGAGGAAAAACTAAGCCATGAGGAGGAAAGAACTGTCTGTAGAGATCAGAGACATGGTTTTGTGGAGGCACAGATCTAGAGAAGGGTACAAAAATTTTTTTGCTGCACTGGAAGTTCCCAAGAGCACAGTGGCCTCCATAATACTTACATGGAAGAAGTTTGGAACAACCAGGACTCTTTCTAGAGCTGGCTGCCTCTCCAAATTAAGTAATCGGGGAGAAAGGGTCTTGGTAAAAGTGGTGACCAAGAATCCAATGGTCACTCTGGCTCAGCTCCAAAGACCCATTCCACCAATCTGGGCTTTATGGCAGAAAGACGCTAGAAGGACATCTCTCCACAGTAAAATGCACATGAAAGCTTGCTTGGAGTTTGCAAAAAAAGCACCTAAAGGACTCTCAGAAACAAGATTCTCTGGTTTGATGAAACAAGATTTAACCTTTTGGCCTCAATTCTAAGTATCGTGTTTTGAGGAAACCAGACACTACCCAATACCATCCCTAGCATGGTGGCTGCAGCATCATGCTGTGGGGGTGTTTTTCAGTAACTGGTGTCGGGAGACTGGTCAGAGTTGAGGGAAAGCGGAATAAAGCAGTATAGAGATATTCTTGATGAAAACCTGATCCAGAGTGCTCTGGACTTCAGACTGGGCCGAAGATTTACTTTCCAACAAGACAATGACCCTAAGTGCACAGCTAATACAAGACAGGAGAGGCTTAAAGTACATTTTACACGCCAAGGAGCAGCCAATTGTTGGGAAGGAGTCTGCTGCTCGCTCAGTGGATGTGAAGCACTGCATTTACATGTAGCGATAACCTGCACGGTATGAGAACGATGGATCGCTACTGTCATTGTTTATCCTCATACAGCTGCGCTGCTTCTGGGAAGTACAGTACAGACCAAAAGTTTGGACACACCTTCTCATTCAAAGAGTTTTCTGTATTTCCATGACTATGAAAATTGTAGATTCACACTGAAGACATCAAAACTATGAATTAACACATGTGGAATTATATACTTAACAAAAAAGTGTGAAACAACTGTAAATATGTCTTATATTCTAGGTTCTTCAAAGTAGCCACCTTTTGCTTTGATTACTGCTTTGCACACTCTTGGCATTCTCTTGATGAGCTTCAAGAGGTAGTCATCTGAAATGGTTTTCACTTCACAGGTGTGCCCTGTCAGGTTTAATAAGTGGGATTTCTTGTCTTATAAATGGGGTTGGGACCATGAGTTGTTTTGGGCAGAAGTCAGGTGGATACACAGCTGATAGTCCTACTGAATAGACTGTTAGAATTTGTATTATGGCAAGAAAAAAGCAACTAAGTAAAGAAAAACGAGTGGCCATCATTACTTTAAGAAATGAAGGTCAGTCAGTCCGAAAAATTGGGAAAACTTTGAAAGTGTCCCCAAGTGCAGTCGCAAAAACCATCAAGCGCTACAAAGAAACTGGCTCACATGAGGACCGCCCCAGGAAAGGAAGACCAAGAGTCACCTCTGCTGCGGAGGATAAGTTCATCCGAGTCACCAGCCTCAGAAATCGCAGGTTAACAGCAGCTCAGATTAGAGACCAGGTCACACAGAGTTCTAGCAGCAGACACATCTCTACAACAACTGTTAAGAGGAGACTGTGTGCAGCAGGCCTTCATGGTAAAATAGCTGCTAGGAAACCACTGCTAAGGACAGGCAACAAGCAGAAGAGACTTGTTTGGGCTAAAGAACACAAGGAATGGACATCAGACCAGTGGAAATCTGTGCTTTGGTCTGATGAGTCCAAATTTGAGATCTTTGGTTCCAACCACCGTGTCTTTGTTTGACGCAAGGTGAACGGATGGACTCTACATGCCTGGTTCCCACCGTGAAGCATGGAGGAGGAGGTGTGATGGTGTGGGGGTGCTTTGCTGGTGACACTGTTGGGGATTTATTCAAAATTGAAGGCATACTGAACCAGCATGACTACCACAGCATCTTGCAGCGGCATGCTATTCCATCCGGTTTGCATTTAGTTGGACCATCATTTATTTATGAACAGGACAATGACCCAAAACACACCTCCAGGCTGTGTAAGGGCTATTTGACCAAGAAAGAGAGTGATGGGGTGCTACGCCAGATGACCTGGCCTCCACAGTCACCAGACCTGAACCCAATCGAGATGGTTTGGGGTGAGCTGGACCGCAGAGTGAAGGCAAAAGGGCCAACAAGTGCTAAGCATCTCTGGGAACTCCTTCAAGACTGTTGGAATACCATTTCAGGTGACTACCTCTTGAAGCTCATCAAGAGAATGCCAAGAGTGTGCAAAGCAGTAATCAAAGTAAAAAGGTGGCTACTTTGAAGAACCTAGAATATAAGACATATTTTCAGTTGTTTCACACTTTTTTGTTAAGTATATAATTCCACATGTGTTAATTCATAGTTTTGATGCCTTCAGTGTGAATCTACAATTTTCATAGTCATGAAAATACAGAAAACTCTTTGAATGAGAAGGTGTGTCCAAACCTTTGGTCTGTACTGTAGATTGCTGTTTAGACAGCACAATCTGCTGCACAGAAACTATAATTTAGGTGCCTGCACGAACGGCAGTATCACCCGATAAGGGTGCGTTTTGCTGGTTCATCGGGTGATCGGCAGCACCTTTACACGGGCAGATTATCGGGAATAAAAGTTTATAGGAAGGTTCGTTCCCAAAATTCTGCTAGATAATTTCACTGTCTAAATCCACCTTTAAGTGCATCACGGTAGCTCACTGCTGCCTTGCAACGCTGGGGTCCTAGTTCAATTCCAACCAAGGACAACAACTGCATGGAGTTTGAATGCTCTCCCTGTGTTTGATTGTGAGCCCCATTGGGGACAGCTTCATGCTAGTGTCTGTAAAGCGCTGCGAAATATATCAGCGCTATATAAAAATAAATAAAAACTCTGTGAATGTTATTGAGTGGCCCAGCCATGGCCTTGTCTTGAACCATATCCATTTATGGGGAGACCTGAAAATGGCTGTGCACTAACAGTCACCATCCAACCTGACAGAGCTTGAGAGGATCTGCAGAGAAGAATGCAGAAAATCCCCAAATCCAGGTGTGCAAACCTTGTGACCTCATACCAAAGAAGGCTGGAGGTTGTAAGAACTGCCAAAGGTGCTTCAACTAAGGCTACTTTCACACTTGCTTTGTTAATTCTGGTATTGACATTTGTCAGAGGATCTCAAAACTGGAATTAAATGGATCCTTTTTGATTTTACACAGTTGTGTTGTCAAAACTGATTTGCCACTAAAAGCATTGAAAGTCAATGGGCGACAGATCTGTTTTTTTTTTTCTTTTTCAATAAATTAGCAAAGATTTTGAACATTCTGTTTTCACTTTCTCATGATGAAGTATTGAGTTCAGAATGTCAAACAACGTAAAAATGTGAAAAAGTGAAGCCTTTCCGAATACACTGTAGGTTTAACAACTGATTTTAAGAAAAGAATGGATTTTAGCTTGTTTTGGTGACATCTAGTGGAAAAGAGCAATATGTCATAATTTATTTTATACTATGTTACCCTTAGACTTTTTGAATGTAATATCCCATAAAACTGAGATGCACTCATTGAATCCAATTTTGTAGTGGAGCCCACACAATAAGGCTGAGTCATTCAAGTGTTTTATATAGGTTTTGAAGCCAGATCCAGGCACAGATTAAAAACGTAGAACTGTTGTAATAAATATGACAGCTATTTACTGCCCCGCACCATCCACGCCAGTTTTCTGGAGTACAGAGGTTGATAAATGTCCCTCTAAGTGACCATACACATTCTGATTTTACACAGAGGCAGATGGCATTGCTGTATTACAGTGGTATTCTCACAAATCACCATATGGCTAAACTAGAGTAGAGGTCAATAACATGGCCTGTGTACTTGGTCTTACAATATGGTGAAACTTTAAACCTTTGAATACCGGAGGTTTTTTTGGTCTTGCGTTTTCATTTTTCTACCCTACTTTCCGTGAGCCATAGCTGTTTTATATTTTCGTACACATAGCTGTATGAGGGCTTATTTTTTGCGGGACAAGTTGTACTTTTGAATGCCACCGTTAATTATGGCATAAAATGTAGTAGAAAGTGGTAAACAAAATTCCAAATGGGGTGGAATTGGAAAAAAAACGCAATTCCTCCACCGTTCTACAGGTTTTGTTCCCACGGCATTCTGTTTGCGGCAAAACTGACCCATGCCCTTAATTCTCTGGGTCAGTAAGATTACATCGATACCCCATATGTGTAAGTTTCTTATGTTTAAATAGTGTAAAAATAAATGTAAACTTTGAAAAAAAAAATTTTTTTTCTTACATCGTTATATTCTGACCCCCATAACTTTTTTATAATTACATCCACTGAGCCGTTTCGCGGCTCGTTTTTTGCGAGATAATCCATAGTTTTTTTTTTATACCATTTTGGAGTGTGCGTGACTTTTTGATCACATTTTATTACAAATTGGCCATTTTTACCTTTTTTTCTGTTACGCATGCTTACAGCATTCAGAGTGCAAATGCCCCGATTGGTCACATGGGGCATCTGAAGGACACCGGAAGCGCGTGCTTCTGGGTTTTAGCACTATTAGATGCCGTGATCACGGCATCTAATTCCTTAGTTACCGATCACCGACATCGGTAAGTAGCGGCAGGTCTCTGCTGTTTGAAACAGCAGAGACTTGCCGGCCATGACGCCCGCCGCACGTGTGAGCGGGCATCACGTTCCCACATCGCTTCAGCGCTCCCATACAAGTCTATGGGAGCGATTCTTCCCATTAAAATGAATGGGGTAGTTAGGTGTAATTACACCTACTCACCACTACCCCTGTTACGGCCAGCATGTAAACAGTGAAGAGGAGACAGCGCTGGTACGGCGCACGCCTCCTCTTCAAACAGCTGATACCCCCGCCGATCTGATATTGATGAGCTATCCTGAAGACAGGTCATCAATAAATTTAACTTGGAGAACCCCTTTAAGGTTATTCACTTTAGAAAAAGGGGGGGGGGATCTAATAACTCTGTATAAATATATATGGGGTCAGTACAGAGATCTCTCCCATGATCTATTTATCCCCAGGACTGTGACTGTGACGAGGGGACATCCTCTGCGCCTGAAGGAAAAAAGGTTTGTACACAAACATAGAAGAGGATTCTTTACGGTAAGAGCAGTGAGACTATGGAACTCTCTGCCTGAGGAGGTGGTGATGGTAAGTTTACTAAAAGAGTTCAAGAGGGGCCTGGATGTATTTTTGGAGGGTAATAATATTACAGGTTATAGTTACTAGAGATGGGTCGTTGATCCAGGGAGTAATTCTGATTGCCTGATTGGAGTCGGGAAGGAATTTTTTTCCCCCTAAAGTGGGGAAAATTGGCTTCTACCTCACAGGGGTTTTTTGCCTTCCTCTGGATCAACTTGTAGGAAAACAGGCCAAACTGGATGGACAGATGTCTTTTTTCGGCCTTATAAACTATGTTACTATGGGAAAGCCTGATGGGAAGTGAGAGCAGTAAGTGTGCAGCTTAAGAAACTGGCATATAAGATTCCAACTTTCATTTTTCAGAGTTTCTTTGGAAAATGAAAGGATAAATCTGATTGATGGCTATACGCAAAAACAAAATCTCCCCCTTTATGTTTCCATATTATGTGCTACACTATCACTATGAAATAAAAAAGGAAATTGTAGCTTAGTCTCCTAAACACTGGAAGCCCACCATTCCATCAATTCCAGTTTTCACAAATGTGCATTACAGGGACAGTATATACTTATAAAAACCTCTCTTTATGCAAAGTATATGCAAACGCATATGCTCGAGAAAGGGGACATTCCTCCGAAATGTCATGTGGCATGGTGCAGTTTACTGCTCCTACACTTGTGAACTATGCTCTGTGAAGGAACACTTGCCGAGTGCACATATGCCATCATATGCATGATACCGCGGCTATCCTGACAAGGAGTTCGGGGGTTAATTTTTATATTTATTCTCACCATTGATGTGATTTTGTACCATGAACAGTGAAATTAAAGAAAACTTTATATAAGTATATATTGTCTCTGTAATGCACGTTTGTGAAAATGGACACTATCACTATGAACATGATTTGTGAGTTTCTTATCAGAGGTATAGACTCCATGGTCACTGGGAACAACAGATGCAGACACAAGCAGGCATTTACCCCTGAGGCAGGTCACCACTGTGGCCAGTTTCCCCTGTCATTTCTCACATGAGAGCCAGGCTCAAGCTCTTACAGCCCAGAACTGAAAAAAAATCTTTTCAATGGAAAAAATTACAAAAATAAAATCCTAGTCTCCACATATTCGATATCGCCACGTCCGTAATGACGAGTAAGTTATGTGTACCCCAAATGATGGCATTAAAAACTACTTGTCCAGCAAAAAACATATGACTACATTGATGGAAAAATAAAAGTTATAGTTCTTGGAATACAACCGAAAAAAAATGCTTAGTCATTAAAGGGTACTGTAGCTCTGCTATATACCTTTATGTCCAGAATAATGCTCAGAGTCACCCAAAAAACACATTTTTATAAATATGCTATTTAGGTTGAAAAGAGCCTGAGGGGCTGTGCTGGAGCCCAGTCACACCCATTAGCAGGGAACCCAACTCCTGCCCTCTACCACCTAGCTGCAGAGAGGTCATCATGCTGCCGCACCAAATCTCGTGCATGTTGCTGGCGCATGTGCAGTTGACTTGATGAAGCCACTGCTAGTAGACAATAGACTGCACAAACGTTCCCTTTCTGTGCTCCCGCAGTCTGCAAAATATTTGGAGCAGCTGCATGATGATGTTGCCACAGGAGAGGGGCTCACTACTGATGGTTAGGGCTTGGCTTCAGCACGCTTAAGTACAGTCCCTTAGGCTCTTTTCGACCTGTCACATAGGGAACTGCCCTGTCACATGACCCGGATGCGACTGCAAAGGGTCAATCAATTTTACGCACTTAATCTCTCACACCCCTTCATACAGGCCTCAGATTGAACCTAGACCTTTCATACACACCAACACGCTGAAACCATCTATGACATTTAAATTAATATACCAATTAATTAACGGCTCATAGAAAACCCCACAGCGCCCCACTCGCAAGCAGGCTCACAGTAGCACAGGCCACACTTATAGCAAATATACACTAACGCAAACCGCACTCATACACTTAAAAAACTGAGGTTACTGGGCTTGTTCAGGGTATAAGGCAAAACCATTGAAGATGTGCTTTAATGTACTAAAAAGATACAGTACTTGGTTACAAAGAAATAAGACATACATGAACGCCCACAAAACAGAGGTTCTTACTACTTAACGAATTGTGTGTCCATTCTGGTTCCAGGGACAGGAGAATAGACATACGAATAGATGCTCTAGAATTGTTATTACATGAAAAAAGGATGTAGCTATTAACAAATACATGTCAGGAGAGGTGACAGGTCCTTTTCAATGATCTCAGACAACCACTTTAACCCTTTCACTCCGTAGGTTTTTTTGTTTTTGCGTTTTCGTTTTGCGCTCCCTGCCTTCACACAGCCATAACTTTTTCAATTTTCTGTTCACATAGCTGTATAAGGGCTTGTTTTTTGCGGGACAAGTTGTAGTTTCCAACGCCACCATTTAATATGGCATATGATGTAGTGGGAAAACAATTCCAAATCAGGTGAAATTTAAAAAAAAAAACAACAATTCCACCACAGTTCTACGGTTTTTTTATTCACAACGTTCGATGTGCAATAAAACTGACCAGTTACTTTCATTCTACAGGTCAGTACGAATCCGGCGATATCTAATATGTATAGTTTTTCCTGCGTTTTGATTGGTTATAAAGTTGGAATTTTTTTTTCTCGTCGCCATATTTTGACTCCTATAACTTTTTGGTATTTATGTGTATGGAGATGTATGGGGGCTCATTTTTTGCGGGGTGATCTGAACTTTTTATTTATACCATTCTGGGGTGTGTATGACTTTTTGATCACTTTTTATTTAATATTTTTTAGAAAATAAAGTGACAAAAAACAGCGAATTGGCCATTTTGACGCTTTTAATTGTTTCGCTGTTTTCCGTACGGGAAATAAATTTTTATATTTTTATAGTATGGGTGTTTTCGCACATGGCGATACCCATGATGTGTATTTTTTTTATTTTTTAATACTTTTATTTTTATTTTGGGGAAAGGGGGCGATTTGAATTATGTTTTTTTTTTTCAACTTTATTTATTTAATTATTTTATACTTTTTTATAGTTCCCATAGAGACTATAACAAGCAATCATCTGATTGCTGATATCATAGACTCCAATGCAATAGTAACAGGGCTCCATAGGAAATACTATACAGCAGCCTCCTGTCATTCACAAAATTGACCACGGCATCCGAGGGGTTAAATGTCCGAATGTCAGAATTAGCATTACTGCCGATTGCAGACATCAGCCGTGGGTGTCTGCTGTACTAATCAGCGGGCGCCATCCTTAAAGACGCGCCCTAATAGTACGGCGCTGGGCGTGAAGGGGTTAATGCATGTACCACTGCACATGTTTTGACACTTTTTTCATGTAAATTATGTACGTCAGGCATACATAAACTAGATGTGGACAGCGCAATATAATTTGTAGAAGGAATGCATGAAATCTGTGAGGAAGAACTTGGAGATGACAACTTCAAGACATCCCAGTAACATATGGCCATTTTATTTTTGCTGGAAAAAAAATGGTCCTAGTATATTATATGACCGTAGTACAAACATTTTACCAATTCCGAAAATTTGCCCAGAGGTTTACTTTAAAATTCTTTGTTCAACTAAACGGACTATGTCCAAGCTGCTGGTGATGCTGCGGGTATGTTCCTTTCCCCAGCTTACTTACACTGTTGAGTCCACAATATTTTGAATCCAGGGGTGATAACTGACTCCACAAAAACATTAACCCTTTCAGTACCAAGGTACTTTTCATCTTAAATCTCAGGCCGATTTTTGAAAATCTGACATGTGTCACTTTATGTGGTAATAACTTTGGAACACTTTTACTTATCTAGGCCATTCTAAGACTGTTTTCTCGTAACACATTGTACTTCATGACAGTCATAAATTTGAGTCAAGATATTTCACCTTTATTTATGAAAAAATCCAAAATTTACCAAAAATTTTAAATAATTTTCAAAATTTCAATTTCTCTGCTTTTAAAACAGAAAGTGATACCTCATAAAATATTTATTACTTAACATTCCCCATACCCTACTTTATGTTGGCATCATTTTGTAAATGTCATTTTATTTTTTTAGGAAGTTAGAGGGCTTAGAGGTTTAGAAGCAATTTTTCACATTTTCAACAAAATTTCCCAAACATTTTTTTTGAGCACCAATTCAGTTATAAAGTGATTTTGTGAGGCTTACCTAATGGAAACCACTAATAAATGACCCCATTTTAGAAACTACACCCCTCAAATTATAAAAAACTGATGTTACAAACTTTGTTAAATTTCAATTTTTTGGTAGATTATTCTGGTAGATTATTCATGTTAATAATTTTTTCTTGCAACACAGCAAGGGTTAACAGCAAACTAAACCTCAATATACAGTTTACAGAAATACCCTATATGTGGTGGTAAACGTCTTTATGGGTTTGTGGCAGTGGTAAGAAGGAAAGCAGCGCCATATGGATTTTGGAGGCAGATTTTGCTAGAATGGTTTTTAGGCACCATTTTGTAATTGAGAGACCCTGACGTAACCCTACAGTGGAAACCCTCAAAAAGTGACCCCATTTTGGAAACTACACCCCTTAAAGAATATATTAAGGGGGGTACTGGCCACTTTGACCCCCTAAGCGTTTTACGGAATTTGGAAACACTTGGCTGTGAAAATGAAAAGTCCTCCAATAAAATGTTGCTTTAGCCCCAAATTTTTCATTTTCACAAGGGGTAACAGGAGAAAAGCACCCCATAATTTGTTACCCATTTTCTCCTGAATATGGCAACCCCATATGTTGTGGTAAACTGATGTGGGGGCACATGGCAGGACTCAAAACAGAAGGAGCGCCATATGGATTTTGCAGCACAGATTTTGATGGATTGGTTTGCGGGAGCCATTGATTTTTTTTTGAGTTATTGTCTTATGTGGGGGCTCATTTTTTGCGGGATGAGGTGACGTTTTCATTGGTACCATTTTGGGGTACATAAGACTTTTTGATCGCTTGGTATTACACTTTTTGTGAGTCAAGGTGAAAAAAAATAGCTGTTTTGACATAGTTTTTTAAAAAAAATTTTTTTACAGCATTCACTCAAAGGGGCAAATCATGTGATATTTTTATAGAACAAAGACTATCAAAATAAAAATAGAAAAATGGGGTGGAGATCACCAGGTTTGGAGCAAAAGACAATATGAAAGTGAATCTCTCTAAAATGATATACTTTATTGGTTCCTTGTTAAAATATTAACGTACACAAAAAACACATACAAGTGTGATAATAAAATAGCTAATGGTAAGGGGAAAAGATAGAAGGAAGAGGGGATAATCTACTATCCCTAGTAAGTCTTCCTGACTATATACTCAGCCCAGGGACATTCCCTGATGGTGAGAATGCCCTGTCCCCGTACCTGATTCTGCCTGACCCTATTAGACCCTATATAAAGGGTACCTATAGGAAAGAGTAGCGCGAATAGATAAGAAAATTAACTGAACTAGTGGAGACATCAGTTGTGACCCCAAAAGTCAGTAATAACCCCAACGCGTTTCGCCCAGCTAGTGGGCTCCTCAGGGGGTAGATATCAAGATAAACTAGGCGCATACAAAATGGACATACAGTCACTGATAAGACAACAGCAAACACATGGGAGATAAAACAGAAAGTAAAGCTGTACTTATCCCCGCCAAAGACAACAATCTGTCAGATATAAGCAGGGGTCCTAGAAGGAAAAGAAAGATATATATGTATAAGTACTTACAATATATAGAATGTGTCAATCAGATGGATATAGCTAAACTTACTGTAATAGCAATGATAGTATCCGTCCCATGTGGCGCAAATGCACACACAATGGGACGCTAGCCGGATTTAAATACCTCATCATACAAGTTGATATCCGGTCACCAGGGCGCGCGCTTCCAGTGCGTGACACGCATCTGGAACGCAGACGTCATTTCCGGTTGGTCAAAAATGTGTGTACTTCCGGCGTATGGTGCGCTGGTGAAACGCACACGTCACTACCGGTGATGACAAACATGTCAGTATCGCCAGTCATGTGATTCCGATGTACAGGAAACATAAGTGGCCAATACAAAATGAATAGAATGCCAAAGATATAAAATAGAGTAACCGGAATGGTTTAAAAAAAAATCTCTATTTAACCCATGTGAAAAGTAAGTGTAACTGTGTAGTGAAAAAATATATGGCAAACCCATGGTAGGATTATCCCAGGGGTTAAAGACTTTAGAAACATGGAAATAAATCCAGTGTTAGGCTATTCGGGCACTTAACGTACCTCAGGACAAGCTAGAAGGGACGATGATTGATGTAAACTACGAGTTTAATCAAAAGGACATCAAATAAAACATGTAAAGGTAAGTCTTTCATTTAGGCCAAGAGGAGACTGAGACCGAAACTGATAAATCCATCTGGATTCCCTTTGTAACAAGGTTCTGTCCCAGTCCCCTCTCCTAAATGGTTCCGGTATGGTCTGAATGGCAGCAAATTGAACTGCCTTCAGATCACCTTTGTGAAAATTCACAAAATGGTTAGCCACTGGAGTGTCTCTCTTGTTTTTAATATCGCCCACATGTTCCAAGATTCTGCATCTTAGTTCACGTTTGGTTTTACCTATGTAATCCATAGGACATGGGCATTGACAGATGTATATAACTCCCCTACTCCGGCAGTTGATGAAGTCATTGATCTTATATGATCGTCTGGTCACTGAGCCCTGGACATACTTGGTAGACCGCAAATATTTGCAAGCTTTGCATGATCCACATTTGAAAACACCATTGGGTTTTCGGTCAAGCCAGGTTCCCTCTCTCTTAGGTCCCGAATAATGGCTGTGTACCAGCCGGTTTTGGAGACTACGGCCCTTTCTATAAGTGATCCTAGGAGAGGGGGCGATGATAGTTGGCAATTCGTGATCCATGTGGAGAATGGGCCAAAATCTACACAGGATGTCCCTAACTTGATTATGTGCTTGGTCATATGTAGTTATTAATCTGATTTCAGACTGACCTTGCTGATTTTTAGGTTTAGGGACAAGTAGTTTATTTCTGTCCTGGGTTTCGGCATTTTTGTATGCCTCCCAGAGGACTGATTTCGGATATCCCCTCTGACGGAGTCTATCCGACAGTTTTCTAGACTCGCATACGAAAGAATCTATGGTGGAGCAGTTTCTGCGCATTCGTAAGAATTGACCCTTAGGAATGCCACGTTTTAGAGAGTTTGGATGGTGACTGTCCCATAAAAGAATATTATTGGTAGCAGTAGATTTGCGATAGACCGTAGTAATCAAACGATCATTTTGTTTACTGACACTTGGTAAAACCAAACGTGAACTAAGATGCAGAATCTTGGAACATGTGGGCGATATTAAAAACAAGAGAGACACTCCAGTGGCTAACCATTTTGTGAATTTTCACAAAGGTGATCTGAAGGCAGTTCAATTTGCTGCCATTCAGACCATACCGGAACCATTTAGGAGAGGGGACTGGGACAGAACCTTGTTACAAAGGGAATCCAGATGGATTTATCAGTTTCGGTCTCAGTCTCCTCTTGGCCTAAATGAAAGACTTACCTTTACATGTTTTATTTGATGTCCTTTTGATTAAACTCGTAGTTTACATCAATCATCGTCCCTTCTAGCTTGTCCTGAGGTACGTTAAGTGCCCGAATAGCCTAACACTGGATTTATTTCCATGTTTCTAAAGTCTTTAACCCCTGGGATAATCCTACCATGGGTTTGCCATATATTTTTTCACTACACAGTTACACTTACTTTTCACATGGGTTAAATAGAGATTTTTTTTAAACCATTCCGGTTACTCTATTTTATATCTTTGGCATTCTATTCATTTTGTATTGGCCACTTATGTTTCCTGTACATCGGAATCACATGACTGGCGATACTGACATGTTTGTCATCACCGGTAGTGACGTGTGCGTTTCACCAGCGCACCATACGCCGGAAGTACACACATTTTTGACCAACCGGAAATGACGTCTGCGTTCCAGATGCGTGTCACGCACTGGAAGCGCGCGCCCTGGTGACCGGATATCAACTTGTATGATGAGGTATTTAAATCCGGCTAGCGTCCCATTGTGTGTGCATTTGCGCCACATGGGACGGATACTATCATTGCTATTACAGTAAGTTTAGCTATATCCATCTGATTGACACATTCTATATATTGTAAGTACTTATACATATATATCTTTCTTTTCCTTCTAGGACCCCTGCTTATATCTGACAGATTGTTGTCTTTGGCGGGGATAAGTACAGCTTTACTTTCTGTTTTATCTCCCATGTGTTTGCTGTTGTCTTATCAGTGACTGTATGTCCATTTTGTATGCGCCTAGTTTATCTTGATATCTACCCCCTGAGGAGCCCACTAGCTGGGCGAAACGCGTTGGGGTTATTACTGACTTTTGGGGTCACAACTGATGTCTCCACTAGTTCAGTTAATTTTCTTATCTATTCGCGCTACTCTTTCCTATAGGTACCCTTTATATAGGGTCTAATAGGGTCAGGCAGAATCAGGTACGGGGACAGGGCATTCTCACCATCAGGGAATGTCCCTGGGCTGAGTATATAGTCAGGAAGACTTACTAGGGATAGTAGATTATCCCCTCTTCCTTCTATCTTTTCCCCTTACCATTAGCTATTTTATTATCACACTTGTATGTGTTTTTTGTGTACGTTAATATTTTAACAAGGAACCAATAAAGTATATCATTTTAGAGAGATTCACTTTCATATTGTCTTTTGATATTTTTATAGAGCAAGTTGTTACGGACGCGGCAATACCCAATATGTCTACCATTTTTATTTTTGTTAAGTTTTACACAGTAAATGAATTTTTGAACAGAATGAAATTTTGTTTTTGTTTTGCCATTTTCTAACTGTCCTATTTTTTTTTATTTTTCTGGCAATTGTCTTATGTGGGGGTCTCATTTTTTGCGGGGCGAGATGACGGTTCAATTGGTACCATTTTGGGGTAAATACGCCTTTTTGATCGCCTTCTATTAAACTATTTGTGAGGCAAGAGGGAAAAAAATGTCTGTTTTGGAATAGTTTTTAAAAAATTTTTTTACAGCATTCACCTGGGAGGCCATCTCATGTAATATTTTTATAGAGCAGGTTGTTACGGACGCGACAATACCCAATATATCTAACATTTTTATTTTTTGTTAAGTTTTACACATTAGAAGCATTTTTGAACAGAATAAAATCTTTTTTTGTGTTGACATTTTCGGAGAGCCATAATTTTTTAATTTTTTGGGCGATTGTCTTACGTAGGGTCTCATTTTTTGCGGGACGAGATGACGGTTTGATTGGTACTATTTTGGGATTAATACGTTTTTTTTATCGCTTGGTATTACACTTTTTGTGAGGCAAGGTGATCAGAAAATGGCTTTTTTTTACACTTTTTATTTTTTACGGCATTTACCTAGCGGGGTGGGTCGTGTGATATTTTTATAGAGCCGGTCGATACGGACGTGGCAATACCCAATATGCCTACTTTTCTTTTTTTCCCTATTTTTTAAATTTTTTTTATTTTGGGAAAATGAGGCTTTTTTTTACTTAAAACTTTCATTTTTTTTGTAAAACTTTATTTTTTTTTAATTCTTTTTTCACTTTATTTTTTGTCCCAGTCTGGGACTTCAACTTTTGGGGGTCTGATCCCCTGCACAATGCATTACAATACTTCTGTATTGTAATGCATTGGCTGTAAGTGTATTACACAGTGTAATACACTTACAGCTTCCTGCCTGTGAGATCCAGGGGGCTGGATCTCACAGGCTTCCGTAGAAGGCATCGGGCTGCCTTCCCTGCCATTGGGTCCCCGTCACAGCAGCGCGGGGACCCGATGGGCTCTCCCTCCCACCACAGACATCGCATGTGCCGCGGTCAGCGCTGACCGCGGCAGTGTGAGGGTTAATGCATCGGCGTTTTCACCGATGCCGCTGCATACAGCAGGGGTCCGGCTATTGGCCACTGCCGGACCCCTGCAGCTGATCGGGCAAGCGCAGCTCCTGCGCCCACCCGATCAGAGCGCCGTAGCAGTACGGCGTTGGGATTTGTGTCCCAGCTTCCAGCGACGTACATGTACGGCGCTGGGAGTGTAAGGGTTAAATATACACTTACCCCCAGCCAGTATATATTTATTTTGCCTCTTTAGGGATTAGCTATCTTTTAACGAGCATCTTTAATACATTTTTGCTATTTTCTTTTTAACCGTCCTTGTAGGCAGTGAATTATATTTGAATTACGGACGGAAAATGCAACAACGTTTTGTCTGTGAGATACTACCCATAGCAACCAATCAGATTGATCCTTTCATTTTCCAAAGGAACACTGAAAAGGTAAAGCTGGAATTGGTTACTATGGGCAACTAAGCCAGTTTTCCTTTACACCAGTGTTGGTATATCTTCCCCTAAGTGTCTGTTAAATAAATATGATGCTGTACACACATTAGTCCCCTGCAGTCATGGGGACTATTCAGGTCCTTAAGAGTACACTCTGCAATAGAAACACAATGGTCAGGAGGACTTGTAATATGCTGCCCCAAACAAGATCATTTTAACTGACAGATCTGCTTTAAAGAAGAAGTGCCATGGCTGCAAATTTAGTATGGAGTAAGTTTAGAATGTAATTGTAGTCCTGACTCAGGAGCTCCTATTCCTGCTACTAGTTATTACAAGGAACTAGAGATTTTTTATATCTGGATAGTTAGCAGAATAATTTAAAGTACCAAACCTTGAAGCTAGGGGCCAATAAGTATGTCAATTTGTCAAGAATCAGTTTTAGGCAGATACTATAACAGCTTTGCAGATCCGTATACAGAAATAGTAATTACATTTTTCACATGCAGTTTACACATCGAAGTCAAAGCCACGGGCAAATCAGCAACAAAACAGCAAGGCAATGCTGCAGGATGCTGTAAGTCCTGAAAAATGCATGGCTGGCAGCTGCAATGTGTCCTATAATGTAACATCTGGACACTATGATAATTTACTCTGGTGTCAAACAGACAGAGGGTATGTTTCATGAAAGAACGAAGAAGGCCCTTTTCATACTATCCATGGACACTCCAATAACGTTAAAAGATTTTATAAAATGGGAACACAGGCGCACATTTTTTAAAGAAATTTCCAATTTCCAAATTCCTTGAAAAAAAGGCCCATTTTGGTAGACAGCTATTGTGACATCTATAAATCTCTGAATCCTGAACCTCAGCAACACCAACATATTTCTCTCCAATGTGTGCCCTATAACTTTACAAGTGGAAATAATCTTAGAATAGAATGAATAAATTATCAAAGAAAGACAAGAATGATAATTCTTAATGTTTCGTTACCTGGTGAATCGGACCTTGCAGATGATGCACTCATACGGTTTCTCTCCAGTGTGAGTGCGTATGTGCCGAGGCAGCTTTCCTGCTCCCTGAATAACCTTCTCACAGATGGGACATTTTTGAAAGGCTTTAGCCCTCATTTTTTTCTCTACTTTTTGACTCCAACCTGCATAGCCACCTGTCCCTTCTTCACCTTCTTCCTCCTCCTCCTCCTCATGAGGACCACTACGGAAGTATTTCAAGTAATAGTCCATAATTCCATCTTCACTCTCATCTTCTGGGCCCACACCCTCCCTCTGAGATGTACTCATCATGTGCTGCAACAGGGCACTTGCTGTCAGACTGTCCATTTCATCTAAACATGACCCTCCGGCCAGACCTCCAAGAAGTGGTGATCCTTCTGCCTCAGGTGGTTCAGGTCCCTCATCTCGATTCTTGTCATCAGCCATTAATCTGTAATGTCCATTCTGTGAAGGGACATACATTTGGTCCTCATCCTTCTCTTGCCATTCATCTAAAAGCTGCCCTTCTGACCCATTCTTCTGTGATGTTTGGTGATATGCCTCTTCCAATTTAGATGACAGCTCTGTTTCTTGCCCCAATGGACAAGTGCTGTTCCAAGAACTCCCTTCCTGTCCTTTGCTCTGAAAGTACTCCAGATATTCTTGTGCTCGTGCCAAGTTTTGTGGGTCACTTAAGTGTTCAGATTCCTTCCCGCCAAAAAAAGGGCCATCTAAAAGATCAGCACACACATTCCGAACTGTGCCAATGTCCAACAATCGTGAAGCATCCAGAATCTCACCCACATTCCCTGCACTCAATGTTAAGGTGGCTGTATAAGCAAAGTCAAGAAGAGCAGAGAGCGATTCAGCAGTTACAAAGTCCAGTTGATAAACAGTTAGTCTTTCAGCTGTTGGACCTGAGGTAAATAGCTGGCGAAAGTAGAGACTGCAGGCTGCAAGGACTGAACGATGTGCAGGAAAATCCCGACCTTGGCAAAGAAGAAGTACATCACATAATTCTCCTCGCTGACGCTGCCCATTGAGAGCACACAAAACATCACTACCGTGGTCCGGGAAGGGAATTCCAATTGGACCATCAACAGCAGAAGATGCCATACTGTTTCAACCCTGTAAACATATAAGTAGAAGGAATATATATTGTTAAAAATGTTTGGCCGGACTAATCTGTAAAAAAAAGAAAAAGAAAAGAAAGAAAGAAAGAACAGTAAATGAAAATCCTAAATGAGTAACCGCTATGTCCACCTTTGCAACCAATTTTTTAAAATTTATTAGGAAATAAAAAATGAAGCAAATTTACAATGTGTTAACATTTCTCTACGGTTTAGTTTGTACAGCTGCTATGCAGACTATGGCCCAGATCTACTAATTTGTCTGCGCCTAGAATCTGCCTAAAAGGTTGCGAAAAAAGTTTCTACATTTTTCCCCCAATTCACTAGGAAAGGGTTGAGCTTCATTTGAAAGGCCTGTGGCCTAAGAAGTATTATTTTGTATCAAAATTATGGCACAATTCTGGAGTGAGCCAATCAATAGTTGGAATGCAGCTATAGAAAAGTGTCTATCCCTGCATTACATTTATCATCAAGCCTGTCGCCATTTGCTCCTAGACTCGATGGGCATTTACCGATACTAGGCTGCGCTACTGACGCAGTGCGCCCTCCCAAGTAATAAAAACATTGGTGGCGCAGCGCGCCCCCCCAAGCCCCCCCCCACCATTAGTCATTGGTGGCACAGTGCGCCCCCACAACCAACTCCCCCCCCACCACTATAATAATCATTGGTAGCAGTGGCCACAGGGTACCCTTCTCCCCCCCCCTTCCCTCTTCATTGGTGACAGTTCCGATCGGAGCCCCAGCAGTGTAATCGCGAGGTTACCATGGCAATCAGGACGCTACTGAAGTCCTAGCTGCCATGGTAAGCTCCCTGCTGTCCTGTGCACAAAGCCCAGGGCAGCAGGGACAGGGAGAAGTCCTATTCACCCTAATAGATTTCTATTAGGGTGAATAGGACAAGAGTTCTAGCCCCTAAGGCAGTGGTTCTCAACTCCAGTCCTCGGGACCCACCTGCCAGTCAGGATTTAGGAATATCCCACAGAATAAATACCTGTGGTAAGTCCTGATGGATGGACGCTAATTATATCAGCTGGTCTAAACTAAGGAAATCCTGAAAACCTGACTGGCAGGTGGGTCCCGAGGACTGGAGTTGAGAACCACTGCCCTAAGGGGTTAAGGGGTCTAATAGTAAATAAAAAGTAAAAAAAAAAAAAAAAAAAACAAACAAACAAAACACCAATATATTAATTTTAAGGGCCCATTCACACGACCGTGTAAATGTTCCCGCATCTACTCCGCAATTTTGTGGAATAGATGGGGCTGCATTCACTTTAATGGGCGGCGTGCAAACTTGCCGAGCTGCGGCTGCATGCCTCAGCTCCGCAAGAAATTATAGAACATGTCTTATTCTTGTCTGCAACAGCGGACAAGAATAAACAGGTTGAACGTGGGAGCCTGAGCATTTTTGCGGATGCGCAATACTACGGCCGTCTGAATGGCCCCTTGATCACCCCCTTTCCCAATTTTACAATATATTAACAATAAATAAACATTTTACATATCACCACGTCCGAAAAGTCCAAACTATTAAAATATTAAAAAATAGCTTCGGGAAGTTTTTTTACACAGGACGTCACTGACTCAAGCAGATGACACTGCCGGTTTTCTATGTTTCTGTGGTGATCAGGTGGTGACATTATAGAGCAGAAGGGCTGCTGATATCATCAGTATTTTTTTTGTGATCATGGATAAGTGAAAAAAAATCACTGAGACACGCACTACTTTGGTCTGCGAAAAATCAATGATACAACACGGATGACATTTGTGTTTAGTCCATTTTTTACTGACCACTGGTAGGAGATGCTGTGGAAATGAATTATCAGCTGAACTTTGTCCATGGAATACGGAAAACACATGGAGGACAAAAAACAGACACACAGACCAAACACGGATTCTTCACTGACATCTTCATGGATGAAACACAGACAGATTTTTCCACAGATTTCAAAAAGACATAGAATCAGAACAAGGCCTAAGGCTGCTTTCAAACAGTCAGTGTCTGATCAGTAACTGTGAACTGATCAATGACTGTGTGAAAATGGCCTATGTGTGAAATATCGTCAGTCACTGCTAACACCTCCCCTGTGAACAATGCAATCGGAAAGAACAGAGGTCTAAATGTATAAATTACACGTTTTACTGAATATTTTCCAAAAAAATTCTATGTCAGTCTGCTCAGCTCCTCCTGCTTTATAACACCATGCTGCCAGCCGATTGCACTACATTTCGTGGTGACATACTAACATAGGCTGAAAAAAAAACAATGTATGTCCATCCAGTTCAGCCTGTAATCATACAAGTTGATACAGAGGAAGGCAAAAAAAACCAAAAACGTTAGTTAGAAGCAAATTTTACTCATTTTAGGTGAGAATAATTCCTTCCTGACTCCAATCAGAATAACTCCCTGGATGTCCCATCGTCACAGTCACAGTCCTGGGGATAAATAGATGATGGGAGAGATCTCTGTACTGACCCCTGATATATTTATACATAGTTATTAGATCTCCCCTCAGTCGTCTTTTTTCTAAAGTGAATAACCCTAATTTTGATAATCTTTCTGGGTACTGTAGTCCACCCATTCCAGTTATTACTTTAGTTGCCCTCCTCTGAACCCTCTCCAGCTCTGCTATGTCTGCTTTGTTCACAGGAGCCCAAAACAGTGCATAGTACTCCATGTGTGGTCTGACTTGTGATTTCTTATTGGCCTTGGCAGCAGCTGCCTGACACTGTTTGCTATAGTTAAGCGCAGTCCTTTTCCATGTCAGGCCTCTTTCACACAGGCGAGTTTTCAGTGCAGATGCAATGTGTGTACAGAATCCTGACCCATTAATTTCAATGTATCATCTTTGCATTCAGGAAAAATCGCAGCATGTTCTATTCTGTGCATTTTTCATGCAGTTCTGGCTCCATAGAAATGAATGGGGCTTACGTGAAAAACAGAAGGCACTTGGGTGAAATGCGGTTTTCACTGATGGTTGCTAAGAGATGTAGATTGTTATTCTTCAGGTTTTTTTAAAGTGCGTAAAAAACCCATGCAAACCGGACGGAAAAAATGAATACACTGCACGCCATTGCAGAAAAAAATGATTGAGGTTGCGGATAAGGCTACTTTCACATTAGTGTTTAAAACGCTTCAGTTTTGTCCCTATTCATTGTCAATGGGGACAAAACTGAACTGAAGACAACGGAGCGCTCCTAGAAGCATTCTGTTCCGTCTTCAGACCGGAGAGCAACCGCAGCATGCTGCGGTTTGCTCTCCGGTCTGGGCATCCGCACCAAGACGGATCCGGGATGACCCCCAATGAAAGTCAATGGGGACGGATCCGTTCAGTGTGACACACTCAGTAAACAGATCCGTCCTCCATTGACTTTCAATGGAGTTCATGACGGATCCGTCCACAGTACACCACACATGACAGACACATACAGACATACACATAGACATACACACATGCCCCCAGCAGCTCCGCACATCGCAGCAGGAGGAGGAGGACTGTGCGCACATAGGAAGATTCTCCCTTCAGCAGAGGGCGCTGTGGGGAATCTTCCTATGTGCGCGCAGTCCTCCTGTGTGGAGCATGCTGGGAGCATGTAAGTATGTCTGTGTGTATGTCTATGTGTGTGTGTCTGTGTGTGTATGTGACACGTGTGGGGCCGAGCCGCTGCTCCGGCTCCTCACGTGTGCTTGAGGCCCTAGTATATACGGGTGACATGTATTTTTCCTTCCCATTAGCATAACCTTACATTTGCCAGTGTTAAACCTCATCTGCCACTTCTCTGCCCAAGCCTCCAGTCTATCCAGATCCATCTGTAGCAGTGTACTGTTCTCTTTACAAAGTTTAGTGTCATCTGCAAAAATTGATATTTTACTGTGCAAGCCTTCTACAAGATCATTAATAAATATATTGAAGAGAATAGGGCCCAATATTGACCGTGATCCAATCTGAGTGTGTACCGTTAATAACCACCCTCTGTTTTCTATCACTGAGCCAGTTACTTACCCACATACAGACATTTTCTCCCAGGCCAAGCATTCTCATTTTATATACAGATGTAGCAGGGTTAGCACACAAACTCTTAACTCAAATTTCTTAACTCATCACATTATCTTGAAACAAAAGCCATTGAAATGCAATTGATGGTGTTTACTCAATGCATCTAGTTTAGATAACACGTCTCAAAAACCATGTGTGTTAACTCTACTACATCGTACTAACCTTTTATGTGGTACAGTGTCAAATGCTTTGGAGAAGTCCAGATATACGACATCCATTGATTCGCCGCGGTCAAGACTAGAACTTACCTCCTCATAGAAACTGATTAAATTGGTTTGACATGACCGATCCCTCATGAAGCCATGCTGATACGGAGTTATTTGCTTATTTTCATTGAGGTACTCCAAGATAGTATCTCTTAGAAAACCTTCAAACCCTATAGTTCCCGGGCTCTGTTTTTGGACCCTTTTTGAATATTGGCACCATATTTGCTATGTGCCAATCCTGTGGAACACTCCTTGTCAGTATAGAGTCCTTAAATATCAGAAATAAGGGTCTGGCTATGACATTACTTAATTCTCTTAGGATACGGGGGTGTATGCCATCCGGTCCTGGCGATTTGTCTATTTTAATCTTTTTAAGACGCCGCTGTACTTCTTCCTGGGTCAGACAGGGCACTTTTAATGGGGAATTTACTTTTATATTCTGCATTTCATCTGACAGTTTATTTTCCTAAGTGAATACAGAAAAAATAGGAATAAATAGTTAATAAATTTAGTTTCTCCTCATCGCTCTCTGCAACTCCTCCCTCATCACTCCGTAAAGGGCAAACACTTTGTTTTAAATTTTGTACCATTTAAATAATTGAAGAACAATATATGGTTAGTTTTAGACTTTTTTCACACAAGTGAGTTTTCCGTCCGGATCTGACACGTGAATCAAGCACATAGCATCTGGACTGAATCCTGGCCCATTCATTTCAATGGGTCTGTGCACATGAGCATAGTTTTTCCCGCATCATTTCTGCATTCAGGAAACATTGCAGTATGTTCTATATTCTGCATTTTTCACACAGCTCTGGTTCCATAGAAGTGAATGAGGCTCGAGCTGGATGGAATGAATTTTTCACTGATGGTTGCTAGATGTAGATTGTTATTCTTGACACGTGTGTGAAAAAACACATCAAAAACTGAGATTTTCTGTCTCCAGCTTGGTTGCTTTTATCAGTCTCTTAAATATTCTGTTTTTGTCCTTGTAATATTTTAGCGCTTTTTCGCCACAGTCATGTTTTAGTAATTTAAAGGCTTTCTTTGTCATTTATTGCCCCCTTTACATTTCTATTTAGGGCTCATGTGCACAAACGTATTTTATTATAGGCCGACCGTTCCGCAAAATACGGAATGCACATGGCCGGTATCCGTGTTTGGCAGATCTGCAATTTGTGGACTGCAAAACAACAACGGTCGTGTGCTTGAGCCCTTATTCACTTTGTTTTTTCCTGATCCTTTTATTCCCATAAGGTATGTACCTCAACAAGAGTTTAAGATGCATTTAAAAATATCCCATTTTGTGGCTGCATTTCTATTTTTGAGGACATTGTCCCAGTGAGGCTTTAGCTGGTTAAATTGGAAGGTTATTATTTTATGGTCACTATTTCCCAGGTGTCCCCCAACCTGCACATCTGTTGTTTTGTCAGGTCTATTGGTTAGTACTAAGTCCAGTATGGCCGTCCCTCTAGTCGGGTTCTGAACCAGTTGGGAAAGGAAATTGTCTTTGGTTATTGCCAAGAACCTGTTTCCTTTACGAGATCCACAGGTTTTATAGATTCCCAGTCTACATCCAAGAAGATGAAGTCATAAAAACGACCTCATTATGATTTGCGGCCTCCTCTATTTCCTTTGGGGCTCTTTCACACAAGTCCATTCCGGAAATCACACTCCATGTACGAGTGATCCTCCGCTCTGGACACTGCGCGCATAATATTATCATAATTTATAATACTATGCACCTCTGCGTGACCTTACTTCTATAGGATAATATTGACATAAAGCTGTCACTGTGAGTCTGTAGAAATAAGGTCAAGCAGCGGCACATAACATATAAATCATGATAATGCTGTGCGTTCCTGCAAGACAAGCAGTGTCCAGAACGGAGGATCACACTCACACACGAGCATGATTACCACAATGGACTCGCTCGTCTGAAAGAGCCCTTAGTAGTACATTTTCTGTGGACTCTGGTATATTAGGTGTCTTATAACAAACTCCTATCACTATTTTATTATTGTTTTTGGCTCCTTTTATTTCTACCCACAGTGACTCCACATGTTCATGCCCCTCACTTATATCTTCCCAGAGTGTGGGCAGGTCCTTTAATGTGATTGCACACACCCCTCTCACATAGTGCACATTATGTCACATTTGGAGATGTGCTGCCAACAAAGAAGCATTTTTACGTCGGCATAAGGCCTCTTTCACACGTGTGTGACGGATTAGGTCCGGATGCGCTCAGGGTGCGTTCAGGGAAACTCGCACCATTTTTCAAGCAAGTTCAGTCAGTTTTGTCTGCGACTGCGTTCAGTTTTTCCCGCGCGGGTGCAATGCGTTTTGATGCGTTTTTCACGCGCGTGATAAAAAACTGAAGGTTTAAAAACAACATCTCTTAGCAATCATCAGTGAAAAACATATTGCACCCGCACTTGCTTCAGGATGCCAGGGCATGCAGCGTTTTTCACGCAACGCAGAACTGATGTGTGAAAAACAACGCTCATGTACACAGACTCACTGAAATGAATGGGTCAGGATTCAGTGCGGGTGCTATGCGTTCACGTCACGCATTGCAACCGCGCGGAAAACTCGCTCGTGTGAAAGGGGCCTAAAAGATCAGCCTTTTTTTCATTCGGCAGAATTTTTACACGGGGCAATGATCAAGTTAGTCTTCGGCCAGCCATAGACATCAGATGCTTATGCGACTGACAGCTATCTTTCGTCAATCCATACCCGGCTCGGCTGTGTGTGCATGTCTCTGGAATGGGGAGAGAGGAAAAGCTGGTGCCATAGTACCTGACCTGATATACATTAGATGGTTGGCCAGTCCCACTGAAAGTTGCAGGTTCAGCCCACATTTATCTAATGTGTATGGCCAGCTTTAACCATTGGCAACCCACACACAATCCCTTTTAGTCATTCTGATTAACCAAAATATTAGATATATTCATTATCACAGCAAAGGGTATACAAATAATAAATACGGTGAACAATTATCTTCAACTAATGCCTGTTTCACACTGCCGCGGGTTTGCCGGGTAATGGCTGGAACTCTCGTCAGACACTCCTGTAACATCTGGCAACGCCGGATCCAGACCGGAACAACCTACAGGAACTGTGTGAATCAGGACTAAGACGTCATTCTAAGACTCGCAGTGTAATGACTTGGAATCTCTTAAAATGCTACTGACACTTCTTACAGACTTGAGATGGAACAGACTGGTAGCGAGTTTGCTCTTTGGCATGGGCAGTTATAATACACAGCCGTTTATGTTCATTAAGGCCCTGGTGTTTTTTTTACCAGTAAAAAAAACCCCTCAGAATAAGAGTAAGCAGTCTTTGCCATCTGTGGTTTTTGTTGCATTTTTGTGGCCTGTGTCTCTTGCTATTCTCTTCATGGAGTTTATTTCCCATAAACATGTTGGAAAAATGCCAATATTTTGTTTTATAAAAGCCAGAAAGACAGAAAAAAACACCACCTAATAAACAAAAACACCAGCAGCAAACTGTCCTGCATTTCATATTTCCCATAGACCTTCAGTAAACTTCTGCTAAAAAAAAAAGCTGCATAAAATGAAATAAAACAAAAATAAAGCGCAAAACTGAGAAAACAGTCGGGGGAAACCTATGTATGAAAGCAGCATTGGGTTGTGCTGTGCGTTTTATTTGCGAGCAAATTACCTTTCTATATGACATTCAGACACCAGCTGCCCCACCCTGCAACACCCACAGGGCGATATGTGCCCAAGATGCCTCTCCCAAAAGGCACGGCGCAGCTTTTTTTTTTTACTTTTAGCAAATAAATGTACCTGCAGAGGCCTCTGTACAACCTGGTACACTGTCACACGGATGGCTAATTAATGTCATGAGGTAAGTGTCACAAAGCAGCTGGGCAAGAACCAGTTCATTGCTGAACTTTGCATGTCCCATGCTTGCCAATCAGCCGCCTTAGCCCTCACTGTATGTCACTGACAAAACTACTTTCTCTCCACAGAAACACTGGCTTGGCACTATGTCTTAACCTGTCCTGGCACAGCCCTTCCCCCTCACAACTCTGCCACTTGTGAACATAACCCAGAATCCCCCTTGCCCTAGCATACCCCTCTATTCTTCCCACTGTCACACCTGTGTCTGTATCGGATCCTCCAGCTGCTCCCCCACAGCAGGGAGGCTCTCAGCTCACGGACACACACACGGAACAGTCACTGGCAGACTGGCATCTTGCCACCCCCCACCCACCTTCTCTAAGGTGGGGCCTTGAGCTTCCCGCGCATGGGGCGGGGGGTCAGTGCTACAGCTGTATGGTGGGGGTTACAGTAGTAACAGACAGGGTGTCCATTCTGTCATACTGGCACGATATACCTGCTGCCAGTGTGCCAGCAGCAGTCACTTCCAGACCGATAGGTACATGGCCTGGTATAACGCCAGCTATGTATACTTATAAGTTTACCACGACACATATCCACGCTTGTCAGAGGAGAAGGGTTACTACTGCATTATTCGTATACCCGCCACAAACCATGGGTCACCCGCCATTACTAAAACACAGGGTGACAACGCAACTGCCCTGTCAGTACACAAGCAGGTGTTCATCAGGAACCAAGTCGCGACGGCCAGGGAAGAGTTAATGATACACACAAGAAACAGGAACTTAGTATCATAAGGATGAGACCGCTGCTTGCCCCTCCCACTGAGAGATCCTATTGGACGAGTAACAAGCTTATCATTCGTCCCTCCTATCATGTCTGCCATTGACGCTGCTGTCATTTGCATTGCAACTTGGGATATGTAGTCCAGCAGGGCCCTGTCATCTGCAGCGCTCTATCAGAGCGAGGACTACAAGTCCCAGATATTTAGAAGACGTCCCTATATTGCCCGACCCGTACGCGTATTGGCCTTCTCCCCACCACCTTTCACGTTGATACAACGTATTACACGGAGGCGTTCGGCTCGGTGCAACTACTTTGGCAAAAGCTGTGCTTCGTCCTGCACCAACGCCTCACTCATGTTATGGAGGTCATATGCGTCCGAGTTATGTTAGTGACGAGAGCATACGGGAGTAATGATGCTAGGGCCGCCGCGGGGTAATGCTTCCTGTCCTCCCTCCCACAGCGGCTGCCACAAGGAACCGAGAGCTGCCACGGTCCTAAGATGTGGGCGGTGCGCAGCTGCCTACCTGCTGCTAGGGAGGTAGATGTGTGCAGGCGCTGTGCATGGGCTTCTGCGCCGCCGCTCTGCTGCTCTCTTCCTGGTTTCTGTGAGGACGCGCCGGGGTACTCCCTTTTCTTAAAGGAGAAGGACATTCTGCCCCCACTGCTGTGACTCTTAGTGTCACACAGGGCTGATCAGGTGCGGTGGGAAGCAGTCATGTCCACGACTTATCGTGTGAGGTGCAGGAAAACACAAAAACGGCCACAATCTGCAAGCCATATTTGTGGAAAGTGATTGGAGTGGTTTTTCCCATTAGGAAAATCTTGCTGAGGTTAATGGGGTATTCTGGTTGTTAGAAGTTATCCCCTATCCACTGGATAGGTGATAACTATGAGAGCGATGGGGGTCCTACTGCTGGGACCCCAACGACAACGAGGGCTCTGTATTTCTCCCCTGAAATGAACGGAGCAGCTGGTTGCACATGCATGTGCCTGCTCCATTCATTTCTATGGTCGTTCTGGAGATAGCCTAGTGCTGTACTCTGTCTCTAGAGCTCCCACAGAAATGAATGGAGTGGCCCCACCAATTGCCAGAACAGGGGTCCCATGGCTCCTGGTTGACTGGAGTGGCTCAGAAGACACTGGGACTTATGGAGATAGCCAAATGTCCAACTCTGCTAATTCAGACATGGGGTCCAACAGTGTAACTTTTTTTTCCAATGTATAGGGGCAGTGATATTGACTATTTTTGTAATATACTTTAATTACTGAAATCATACATTTCTATTAGAAAAATAGCTCTAATGTGACCCATTTTAAGCCTTCGCGTTATTTCCTGTCTTTTGGTTACTTAACTGTGGAGACACCGCATCTGAATACCCTGACACTAAGGGCCAGTTCACAATACTGATTTTGAAAATGAAAAACATGCTTAAAAAAAAAATCAGTTTTTTTTTAACCAACGGGTGTTCAATACAAAGCTGAATTTTTATCTTGATGTTTTTGAAGCAGATCTGTGCAAAAAATGCATGCACTTTCATGCTCTTAGGGCGAACTAGCCCTATTCATAGTTTAGGCACACAGTCGGTGATGTCATTACTATGGGAACAATGCATGGAATTATTATTTTCATGGGCATTATGTGTATAGCACTTTGAGGGATATTAAATTCTTTAGTGACCACTCATATACCGTTTTACAGCAGTCATTAAGGGTCTTAGGCTAGGCCTCCGTCTTTTCATGGAGACCCAGGCAGTGGAGAGCAGGGGCTTGACTCTCACATGAAAGCTGCGCTCCTTGCTCTAACAGCCCTTACATGCTGTTGGCAATGGTAAGCGGTAACAGAAGGAACAGACTCCCTCTGTCTCATCCGACAAATGAGACTGTGGGATGCCGACATGTGTATACACAGGTTGGGATCCGGGACAGGCCCCAAACCTGCCCTGAGTGATCACCAGTAGACTGTGCCTCTTTTGCGCAGCCTGCTGGTCAATGTCCGTATAGCATTAAAATTCAATGCACTATTCCCATAGTGTGGGGATGCCAAACCTGCGGCCCTTAAGCAGTTGCAAAACTACAACTCCCAGCATTCTGGGACACCCTGCCGCAGGGCATGGTGGGAGGTGTAGTTTTGCAAAAGCTAGAGGGCCGCAGGTTGAGTAGCCCTGCACTATCACTAGTCACATAGAGTACTGTGTACAGTTCTGGGCTCCTGTGAACAAGGCAGACATAGCAGAGCTGGAGAGGGTTCAGAGGAGAACAACTCAAGTAATAACTGGAATGGGTGGACTACAGTACCCAGAAAGATTATCAAAATTAGGGTTATTTAGAAAAAAGACGACTGAGGCGAGATCTAATAACTATATATAAATATATCAGGGGTCAGTACAGAGATCTCTCCCATGATCTATTTATCCCGAGGACTGTGACTGTGACGAGGGGACATCCTCTGTGTCTGGAGGAAAGAAGGTTTGTACACAAACATAGAAGAGGATTCTTTATGGTAAGAGCAGTGAGACTATGGAACTCTCTGCCTGAGGAGGTGGTGATGTAAGTTCACTAAAAAAGTTCGAGAGGCCTGGATGTATTTCTGGAGGGTAACAATATTATAGGTTATAGTTACTAGAGAGGGGTTATTGATCCAGGGAGTTATTCTGAATGCCTGATTGGAGTCGGGAAGGTTTTTTTTGCCTTCCTCTGAATCAACTTGCAGGATAACAGGCCGAACTGGATGGACAGATGTCTTTTTTTGGCCTTATCAACTATGTTACTATAGGAATAGTGCATTGTATTTTAGAAGCAATCAAAAGATCGCCTTTATAGTACCCTTGTGGGGCTATTAAGTGGTAAAAAAATTTTTTCATTATTACTGTATTTTTCGCTTTATAAGACACCTTTTTTTCCCCAAAAAAAGTAGGGGGAAAATTGCTGTGCATCTGATAAAGCGAATACTAGTGAGCGCCTCCATTATGGAAGCGCTCACTAGTATGTATTAGGTGACGGGAGCAGGGAAAGATACTCACCCTCCTGCGCTGCAGCTCTGCTCCGGGTCCGGCGCTCCTCTGTCTTCTCTGGCGGGTGCTCCACTGTCCTGACCGCATACAGCGTCGGGACGTAGTGTGCACACTCTGACCTGACGCTGCACGCAGTCAAGTGACAGTGCAACGCCGGCAGGAGAAGACAGAGTGCCAGAGCTGTGGCGCAGGAGAGATGAGTTTTTTATTTTATTCTGATGGGGCACAGTGGGCTGATGGGCTGATCTGAGGTCTGATGGGGGTCTGACATGGAGGGCTGATATGGGGGTCTGATGTGATGTCTGAAACTTATGAGGGGTCTGATATGAGGTGTGATGAAAAAATATTTTTTTCTTATTTTCCCATATATTCTCTTCTATGCATCATACTGTATTTGCTGTTGGCTACTTGGCATTGAGTACTGCTGCTTCATAATGAAATCATTTTTAATCCACTAGTAACATTCTTGCAAAAATTTGGTATATGCAAAATTAAATCTTAATTTCTTAAACTATTTTAAATTATTATAGCAATTGTTATAGCTGAGTTAAAGGTATTCATTAAATAGGTACAAAATTTGATAATATGGCTATCTCTTATATTTCCATCAGTTTTTGTGAGCCAAAAGCAGGAGTGAAGCATGCACAGAAATTAGGTATAATGAAAAGATCTGCACCTGTTCTGTGTTTTTGCACCAAACCTGGTTTTGGCTCACAATAACTGATGGAAATAACTGATCAAATAACTGACGCGTGAACAAGGCCTGATTAAATAAGTTTTGTGGTGGAGGCTAATCAAAAATGAGTAATTCTGGCTTTTTTTTTTTTTTTTTACAGCTTTCATCATAAAGGATTATTTACATATTTGTGCAGATACCAAACCTGTCAGTGAGATTTGCTTTTTGCAATTTTTTTTATTGAAAAGTTTTGGTTTTTTTTTTTAAACTGGAATTTTCTATTTACCGTATTTTTTGCTTTATAAGACGCATCCCAGATTTTAGAGTAGGAAAATAAGAAAAAAATATTTTTCATCACACCTCATATCAGACCCCCCATAAATTTCAGGACATCACATCAGACCCCCATATCAGCCCTCCCTTGTCCCATAAAAATCAAGCCCTCGCTCCAAAGAAAAAAAAATAAAAAAGTTATGGGTTTTGGGATGCAGCGAAGCAAAAAGATTTTCCTCTTTTTTTCTTTTTTTTTTTAAGGGTTTATTGCGCAAAAGTAGTAAAATGTGTATGTGTGTGTGTATATATACAGTACAGACCAAAAGTTTGGACACACCTTCTCATTCAAAGAGTTTTCTGTATTTTCATGACTATGAAAATTGTAGATTCACACTGAAGGCATCAAAACTATGAATTAACACATGTGGAATTATATACTTAAAGGGTTTCTGTCATCAGAATTTAGCCTACAAAACCGAGTGTCATTTGCAAATCGCAAATGACACCTCATGACAGAAAGCCTTCTTTTATAGAAATCTGTACGGTAGTTTTTGTTAAAATAGCGTTTTTATAATATAATATGCTAATTAGGCCCCCTCCTCCCTTGCGTTGATTGACAGGGCCAGGCAGCCATCTCTTTTGTCTCCTGGCCCTGTACGATCGCGAAATCCCGCGCCTGCGCATTGCGATAAGCAATCAGCGCATGCGCATTGATGAAGCCGGGACCCGGGCGGCCGCCGGCTCTCAACGCAAAAAAGTGTGAAAACAACTGAAAATATGTCTTATATTCTAGGTTCTTCAAAGTAGCCACCTTTTGCTTTGATTACTGCTTTGCACACTCTTGGCCATCATTACTTTAAGAAATGAAGGTCAGTCAGTCCGAAAAATTGGGAAAACTTTGAAAGTGTCCCCAAGTGCAGTCGCAAAAACCATCAAGCGCTACAAAGAAACTGGCTCACAGGAAAGGAAGACCAAGAGTCACCTCTGCTGCGGAGGATAAGTTATTCCGAGTCACCAGCCTCAGAAATCGCAGGTTAACAGCAGCTCAGATTAGAGATCAGGTCAATGCCACACAGAGTTCTAGCAGCAGGCACATCTCTACAACGACTGTTAAGAGGAGACTGTGTGCAGCAGGCCTTCATGGTAAAATAGCTGCTATGAAACCACTGCTAAGGACAGGCAACAAGCAGAAGAGACTTGTTTGGGCTAAAGAACACAAGGAATGGACGTTAGACCAGTGGAAATCTGTGCTTTGGTCTGATGAGTCCAAATTTGAGATCTTTGGTTCCAACCACCGTGTCTTTGTGCGACGCAGAAAAGGTGAACAGATGGACTCTACATGCCTGGTTTCCACCGTGAAGCATGGAGGAGGTGGTGTGGGGGTGCTTTGCTGGTGACACTGTTGGGGATTTATTCAAAATTGAAGGCATACTGAACCAGCATGGCTACCACAGCATCTTGCAGCGGCATGCTATTCCATCCGATTTGCGTTTAGTTGGACCATCATTTATTTATGAACAGGACAATGACCCCAAACACACCTCCAGGCTGTGTAAGGGCTATTTGACCAAGAAGGAGAGTGATGGGGTGCTACGCCAGATGACCTGGCCTCCACAGTCACCAGACCTGAACCCAATCGAGATGGTTTGGGGTGAGCTGGACCGCAGAGTGAAGGCAAAAGGGCCAACAAGTGCTAAGCATCTCTGGGAACTCCTTCAAGACTGTTGGAATACCATTTCAGGTGACTACCTCTTGAAGCTCATCAAGAGAATGCCAAGAGTGTGCAAAGCAGTAATCAAAGTAAAAAGGTGGCTACTTTGAAGAACCTAGAATATAAGACATATTTTCAGTTGTTTCACACTTTTTTTTTAAGTATATAATTCCACATGTGTTAATTCATAGTTTTGATGCCTTCAGTGTGAATCTACAATTTTCATAGTCATGAAAATACAGAAAACTCTTTGAATGAGAAGGTGTGTCCAAACCTTTGGTCTGTACTGTAGATTGCTGTTTAGACAGCACAATCTGCTGCACAGAAACTATAATTTAGGTGCCTGCACGAACGGCAGTATCACCCGATAAGGGTGCGTTTTGCTGGTTCATCAGTTGTTTCACACTTTTTTGTTAAAGGGGTTGTCCAAGTTATGGAAAAAAAATATAGCACTGTAAATCTGATGGGCAGCAATATATAACAGCAATATATAAGTTCAGCAAGTTTTAGGCCAAAAAAAATCTATATTTCCTGGTTCTCTTCTGGCCTTTGTTTACATGCAGTAATAACAATCTCTGCCCCTCCCCCTTCCTCTGCAAAGGCAGTGAATATAAGTGCTGTGAGTACATGTCTGCCTGCTGGGATACTCAGCAGCATGTTGTTTGTGTAGGACTACAAGTCCCAGCTGTACAATGACACTGCTGATACACACAGGAAATTCTCCCTACCTGTTCTTGTGCAATACAATTCCTCTATAGCTCCTTGCCCAGCATTTGTCTCCTCTCACTGCTGCAGCTACTATTTGTTGTAAAGCCTTGAGCCCTCAGTGTGTTCTGGCTGAAGGGGTTAATGTTTTATCTGAAGGAATCCAGGGAGAGAGCAGATAGCAGGAGCCTGGCAAAGAAAGGGGGCGTGGCCAGTGACGTCTCGTGTACAGACTGTGATCTGAACTCTGAGGCTTGTACACGAAACATCACAGACCAGGGAGATAAGCTGACATCACAGGTCATGTGACCCTCAGTCAACTCTGAGAAACCAGCAGCTTTAGAAACACAAAGTATATGGGAAAGTTGTTATACCTGACAAGTTAGAAACATATAAAGAACAAAAAAATAACTCGGACAACCCCTTTAAGTATATAATTCCACATGTGTTAATTCATAGTTTGATGCCTTCAGTGTGAATCTACAATTTTCATAGTCATGAAAATACAGAAAACTCTTTGAATGAGAAGGTGTGTCCAAACTTTTTGTCTGTACTGTATATATAGTCATATTGACTTAGAGAATATTTCATATTATTTATGCCAAAAAAAAATTTATAATGTGAAAACTCAGTATCACAGTTTTTTTCCCATCTCCCTCCCAGAAAGAGTTAATGAAAGTTAGGCTTGTTTAAAACTTGAGTGAAACAGATCGAGTAGGCTGTTCTGGCTGGGAACAGCCTATTGGAACCGTCCTTGCCGGGAGCAGCCTTGTTCTGCCGGCATTCTGTCCAGCCCCTTTCACTATAATGGGAGTCGGCAGAGATCCTGCCACTCCTTATATATTTGCCAGGTTGCAACTGGATCTCCGCCAGCTCCCATTTTAGTGATTGGGGCCAACAAGTACAGATTCAACAGGCTGTGCGTCCTTGGCCATATTACACGGGAATCGGCCATGTGCACCTCACATCACGGATCGCAGAAATGGGTCCGCAATCACGGAGGTGTGGTGCAGAATGGAAGCACTATGGAGTGCTTCCCTGGTGTTCCTGTCTGTGCCTTCGCACCGCAAAAAAATAGAACTTGTTCTATTTTTTTGCGGTGCGGACAGACAGATGCGGATCGCAGACCCCATTGATTTGAATGGGTCCGTGATCCGCATGCGGAAGCACCATGGTAGGGTCCGTGCATTGCAGACCGCAATTTGCGGTCCGCAGCACGCGCACGGCTGTTTGAACAAGTCCTTAGGCTGCTTTCAGACAAGCAAGTGTCACGCTGTGGACTCGCAGCACAGCTCCCATACAGAGCTTCCAACACTGCCAGGGTCGCATAGCATTTTATTGAATTATGATGCTATGTAACGCTTAGAGGTCTGGAATGTATTGGATAACATGTAATACAATGCAATACATTTTTTGCTTTTTTTTTTTTTTTTTTTTTTGGCGGAAATTGACCTGTTGTGTGAATTCAGAAATCTGCATCCTGTCAACGGTTTGTGAGATTCTGCACCTTCTGTAGAGAGTTTTTTATCCGTAGAATTCAATGGGGTTCTTAACTCCTTCCCGACCAGCCCCATACATGTACGACGCAGCGGGACATGACTTGCCACCCAGTGCCGTACATGGATGGCATGCTGATCGGGCAGGAGCTGTGCTCAATCGATCAGCGGCAATGGCCCGGCTGAATATGCCAGCACTGGTGAAAACACTGATGCTGGCGTATTAACCCCTTGTATGTCGTAGTCAACATTGACTGTGGCATGTAGGGGTATGCAGAGGTAGGGGGTTTCCTCTCTGACGCCATTGGTCCACTGTGCAGTGGTGACGGGGGCTGAAGGCTAGTAAGGCTGCCTGATGCTTTACACAGACATCGGAGCCTGCCAGCTATGGAAGTCTGAGACCCAGCTGCCAGGCTTGGCTCAAAGTCTCATATTGGGATAAAAAGTTTTTTAAAAAAAGGGTTTTACATAATGAAAAAAATAACTCCCCTAAAATTGTAAAAAATAGACATATTGGGGGAGATTTATCCAACTGGTGTAAAGTAGAACTGGATTAGTTGCCCATAGCAACCAATTACATTCCACCTTTCATTTTCCAAAGGAGGTGTGTGAAAAATGAAAGGTGGAATCTGATTGGTATCGCTCTATAACAACCAACACTAAAATTAAAACTATGCCAAAACTATTTTTTTGTTAGCTTGCCTGACAAAAAGTGTAATATCTAAAAGTTATATGTACCCCAAAATGGTACCAATGAAAACATTGTCAGAAAAAATAAAATAAATATGACTTTCAGAAAATGGCGACACAAAATATTTTTCTTTTCAAAAATGCTTTTCCTGTGTAAAAAAAAATAAAAAATAGACATATTAGGTATTGGCGCATCAGTAATGACCTGCTCTATAAAAATATCACATGATCTACCCTGTCAGGTGAATGCTATAAATAAAAATAGTTTTATTTAGTCATTGCAGTTAGGAGAGACATTGATGACCAGGCAGATGAATTAGAAGCCTTGGAATTGGAGTTTGAGGATTTGAAAAAAAAAATCGCTCCAGGAGGGCAAATTTACACATTTGAGGGATCCCAGAGACTATTATTAATCTATCTGATATGGCAACTGCTCTATTCAAGGGCCCTCCTCCCACAGCTTGATATGTCGCTTCTTAGGATGGACAGAATCCACAGAGCCTTGACTAAACCCACGAATCCTGACCTTCCCAGGGATGTAATCCTAAAACTCCACTATCCAGAAATTAGGGAGCAGATCCTGGGTGTAGCACGAAACCTTTCCACACTCCCAGGCCTACCTAATACAGCCTGTTTGCTGATCTAGCCCCTTCAACGTTAGGGCGACGCAGGGCAATGCGGCCAGTGACTCTCTCACTGCAAAAGGCACAAGTGAAGTACCGTTGGGGATTCCCCTTCTCACTGACCTTTCAGATGCTGTCACGCTCTGGTGTGGAGGGTATAGCCACACCAAGCGTAAGAGGGAAGGGAAAAGACCAAACAAGGGAAATGGTCACCTCCTGCAGGAATCCCTGAAACTAGGCCCTGGCTGACTACCCGTATGAACAGGCCTTAGTAGGAGAGTTTATACACAGGAACCTAATGACAAACTGACTCTGTACAACCCTGCAGCTAGTGACAGGAGAAAGAGTTAACCTGTTCCTCCAAAAGGACGGACGAACAGGAAACTCCAGAAGGCCAAACCAAAACAAGGAAATGTAGGATAAACACAATAGGGAAAATGACATTGACAAAATGACAAATGACACTTAATGACAAATGACACTTAATGCAGATATTGCAGCAACCGGATCTCAGCCAAGATCCACACCAAACACAACAATGACAGCAGAAAGTATAAACCGCAAGGAAGGGGTAAATAGGGGAAAGATAATTACCACACCCACAACAGCTGAGGGGAAGGGGTGTGGTAAACAGCAACCAAACCAAGAGGAAAACATGTCAAATGATGTCACTTTTGAAAGTCTAGACGAACGCCTGCAACCTCACGAAAGTACGTTCGTGACATTACCCCCCCTTTTATGGGTGACCTCTGGGCACCCAGGACCAACTTTATCAGGATGAGACCTGTGAAAGGCTTTCACCAAACGACTGGCATTCACGTCAGATGCTGGTACCCATGTCCTCTCCTCTGGTCCATAACCCTTCCAATGAACAAGATATTGAAGAGTCCCCCGGAGAACTCGAGAACCAATGATCTTGACGATCTGGATTCCAAATTACCATCCACCAAGACAGGTGCAGGTGGCAAGGGAGATGGCTCCAGAGGTTCACCATATCTCTTCAACAAAGATCTGTGAAACACATTATGGATTTTCAGAGCCTGAGGAAGTTCAAGACGAAATGCTACAGGATTAATAATGGCCATGATCTTATATGGGCCAATAAATCTTGGACCCAACTTCCAAGAAGGAACTTTCAACTTAATGTTCCTAGTAGACAGCTACACAGAATCACCCACACTTAGGTCCGGACCATTCATACGTCTCCTGTCAGCCACACGTTTGTACTTGTTACCCATATTTATCAAGTTATTTAGAATTTTCCGCCATATAGATGACAATGATGACGAAAAACGTTCTTCCTCAGGAATAACAGAAGTATCAGAACCAGAAAATGTGCCAAACTGCGGGTGAAAGCCATATGCACCAAAAAACGGTGACTTACCAGTGGAGTCCTGTCTGCGATTATTTATGGCAAACTCTGACAGAGACAAAAACCAGGACCACTCCTCCTGGTTCTCAGAGACAAAACATCTCAAGTAAGTCTCCAGACTCTGATTGTTACGCTCAGTCTGTCCATTCGTCTGGGGGTGAAAGGCAGAGGAAAAAGACAGTTGTACCCCAAGCCGAGTACAAAATGCCTTCCCGAATCTGGACACAAACTGAGTCCCACGATCAGAGACCACGTCAGTGGGAATGCCATGAAGTTTCACAATGTTGTCAACAAACACTTGTGCAAGAGTTTTAACATTGGGGAGTCCGGGTAATGCAATAAAGTGCGCCATTTTACTAAAACGATCTACAACCACCAGAATAACTGTCTTACCAGACGAATCAGGCAGATCAGTGATGAAGTCCATGGATAAGTGAGTCCATGGTCTGGACGGGATGGGTAGCTTAGCGCGTGCACAGACACTACAGGCCAACACATAGTCCTCAACACACTTACGCAGCCCCGGCCACCAGAATCTACGAGAGATGAGGTCGACGGTGGATTTACTCCCAGGGTGTCCCGCAAACACCGAAGAATGATGTTCCTCAAACACCTTATGAAGCAAATCAGAAGGAACAAACAACTTCCCAGGAGGGCAAGACTCCGGCGCATCTCCCTGGGCCTCAAACACAGCCTCAAGATCAGGGTAAAGAGCGTATATCACCACTCCTTCAGACAGTATAGAGCTCGGATTGGTGTTCAAAATCACCACCTCCAGGAAAACTACGTGACAAGGCATCCGCCTTGAGATTCTTAATCCCAGGACGATATGTGACAATGAAATTGAATCTGGTGAAGAACAAAGACCATCTGGCCTGCCTCGGATTAAGTTGTTTAGCCGACTCCAGGTAAGCCAGATTTTTGTGATCAGTGATTGGGTGAATCGCCCCTTCCAACCAATGACGCCATTCCTCAAAAGCCAACTTAATGGCCAGTAACTCTCTGTTACCCACATCATAATTTCTCTCCGCAGCAGAGAGTTTTTTCGAAAAAAAAGCACATGGGCGCCATTTACCAGGTGACGGGCCCTGTGATAAAACTGCTCCTACCCCCACCTCGGATGCGTCAACCTCCACAATGAAAGGTTGTGACACATCTGGCTGCACCAATATAGGGAAGAAGAAAAGCACTCCTTCACAGCAGAGAAGGTTTGCAACGCTCCATCAGACCACACTGAGATGTCCTTTCTTAGTCATGTCAGTTAAGGGTTTAACTATTGTCGAATAGTTCTTAATACATTTTTGGTAATAGTTGGTGAACCCCAAAAATCGCATAAGAGCCTTCAGATTTTCAGGTCGGTCCCAGTCCAGAACAGCACGGACTTTCTCTGGATCCATACGAAAACCTGAAGATGAAAGCAGGTATCCTAAGAATTGCACCTCATGTACAGCAAAAACACATTTCTCTAATTTTACATACAACTTGTTATCTCTTAAGATTTGCAACACCTGTCTCACGTGATCCTGATGTGTCTCAATATCTGGAGAATAGATTAGTATGTCATCCAAATACACGACTACAAACCTCCCCACCAGGTGATGAAAAATGTCATTAACAAAATGCTGGAAGACAGCAGGAGCATTGGTCAACCCAAAAGGCATGACCAGGTTCTCAAAGTGGCCCTCAGGAGTGTTAAAGGCTGTCTTCCATTCACCCCCTTCCTTGATCCTGACCAGATTATATGCCCCCCTTAAGTCCAACTTGGAGAACACCTTCACATCTACAATCTGGTTAAGCAAGTCAGGAATCAAAGGAAGGGGTTACAGATCACGGACAGTAATCCGATTGAGTTCACGGAAATCCAGACATGGCCTAAGGGTTCCGTCTTTTTTCTTAACAAAGAAAAACCCTGCTGCCACTGGAGATTTGGAAGGTCTTATGTGTCCTTTAGCCAAACTCTCAGCAATATATTCTTTCATGGCCGTTCTCTCAAGTCCAGAAAGGTTATACAGCCTAGATTTGGGCATCCTGACATCCACCTTCAGAAAATACATCAGAGAAATCCAATATAAAAGAGGGAAGAGACTTAGTAGTTAAAGCAGAAAAAGATGTATTAAGACAATTGTCAACGCAATAATCACTCCAATCCACAATTTGTCTAGTATGCCAGTCAATGGTCGGATTATGTTTGCTTAACCACGGTAAACCCAGAACCACAGGAGCAGGAAGACCTTCCAACACAAAACATGAAATAAGCTCTTGATGAAATTCACACACTCTTAATTTGATATCATGCACCATCTGAGACAAACACCTCTGAGATAGAGGTGCAGCATCAATGGCAAACACAGAAATCTTCTTTTCCAATGTACTCGGAGACAATCCATATGTACAAACTGAGCATCAGTCAAGTTCACCCCTGCCCCGCTGTCAATAAACACCTCAATTCTCACAACCTTTGACTCTAGCGCCACCTCGGCAGTCAGGAGAAAACGCGTACTACAGGATGAAGACCAGGAAGAACGCCCCATTGTGTTTTCTCTCTTTTAGAGATTGAATGCATGGACATACATTGATAAAGTGTCCTTTCTGACCACAGAAAAAACACACACCCTTTTTATTACCAAAATGCTTAAGAGTGTAAACAGGAGTAGCTCCCCCTAACTGCACAGGTTCGTCCCCTGACATCAACCTAGGGGAATTTTCACCCAAAGTGTCATAGGAAGACAGTACACTACGTGATAGTATGTCCTGAGAGCGGGGGCCCCTAGATCGCTCTCTCAGGCGCCTATCCATGCGTACAGCAAGAGACATAGCGGCTTCCAAAGACACAGGGGTTTCATGAAAGGCCAAAGCGTCCTTTAGCCTTTCTGATAAGCCTTGACAGAATTGGCTACGTAAACCTGGATCGTTCCATTCAGTATTGGTCGCCCACCTCCAGAACTCAGAGCAATAGATCTCAAACGAACGCTCACCCTGACGAAGGTCACGTATCTGGGTCTCAGCCAGGGAGATACGATCCGGGTCATCATAGATAATCACTAAAGCCTTGAAAAATTCATCTACCAACCGGAGAGACTGCGATCCGGTCGGCAGAGAAAAGGCCCATGACTGCGCATCCCCTTTAAGCAGCGAGATGACCACACCAACCTTTTGCTCCTCATTACCAGAAGAATGTGGACGCAGTCTGAAATACAATTTGCACGCCTCCCTGAAAAGAATAAAATTATCACTTCCCCCAGAAAATCTATCCAGGAGGGCGACCTTAGGCTCCAAACAGGCCTGACACCCAGCACCCCCAGACAGATGCACTCCCGCTACTATACTGTCCGCAATCTGGGTGAGGGCACTGAGGCCCCGCAAAAGGCTGGCATCCCCACAACCTATGCCGCATAGAACCCCGAGACCAACCAGATCATGGGTTCAAGCCGCAAGACCCGGTTCTAAACATAGCTCTTCTGCAAGTTCCAATGGATGAGTATGGCACTTGTGGAGCTGATTTTTCTATCACTCTACTTTACCTGGGCCCATGTTTCTTAATCTTATGGAACCCCTCTGTGTTGATGGGGTTTAATGTTCATAGGCATCTCTACGCCTCGACGATGTGTAGGATCCGTGTCATAGGCTACCTGAGTTACTGGTTAATAGCCTGGTCCTGGCGACAAGGAATATTTCATGACTTTTTTTCTTTCTTGTTTTTTATTTTATTTTTTTCTCCACTAACCACTTTTATTTTCCTCTCTAGGTTCTAGAGTGTCTTGGACTATAATGCCACCCACCTTTTTCTGGACTCAAGGATCTGCATGTCAGTTCACTCCACCAAGATCAATAGTCCTATTGTTTTATATAACTTTTTCTGCATGTTGGCAGCTTGATATGGTTTCTTTGTTTAGTTTCTGTTTTAATGTTCTCCTTTTGATCTACTTTGTGCAGCGTATATGGTCTCTAACAAGCCTTAAATTACTGTCTCTGTTGAGGTGGGGATGGAAGGAGCTAGGCACAGGGATAACCTTAAGTAGATGCCTGATGCCATCCATTATGTGTCGTATACTCTCCCATAATGTGAGGGGCTTTAATTCCCCTTCCAAGCGTAGAAAAGCCTTTTTAGATTACGTTAAACTATCCCCAGATATACTCTGTCTCCAGGAATCTCACGTTACCTCCCCAGTTGTCGCCCAAGTATTTTCACCAACATTACCCCACCTTCTATATGGCAACCTTCCCGACTAAATCCAGGGGAGTCACTGTTCTAATCCATTACTCCTTTTCTTTGCAAGTTGATGAAGTAATTAGAGATCCCGAAGGATGATATGTAATATTGGTTAGTACCTAAAATGAAGTACGGCTCTGTATTGCTAACTCCTATGCACCTAACGTGGGTGGTATACCCTTTTTCCACAATCTGGCTACAATTATGGAACATCTAGAATACCAGTATCTATTGTGGTGTGGTGACTTTAACTTTTATGAATGTATCTCTAGATAGATCCCACCCTTCCCCATCCTGGCATTCCGGAGCACAGAAGTGGCTCATTTCTGATTCAATGCGATCTCTGCGTTCACCTGTGTTACCCAGCAGGTGTGAACCCACCGTGCCACACGTCCTACCTCCTCTAAGGGCGTTGTCTAAGTGAACCCCTGGTGGTGGGGATAGGCTTTCCCGAGAGGAACACCAGGTAGCTATCTCCCTCTTGAGGATTGGCACATGAGGCAGCTGGTCCAGGAGGTACCTGATCAAGGTATCAGAGGTACAGATGTAGTTAGGAGGCAGTAGGTCAAGGCAAGTGGCACAGGTAGCCGGCACAGGTCAGGCAGTCCGGGTCGGCAACAGGAGAGTCAAGGCAAGCAGGCAGGGATCAAACAAGTAGCAGAGTCCAGGACCAGAAGCAGATAAATCAGCACCCTTTGCAGGACACAAGGATCATTACATCATTACATTGAGGCATCTAGGAAGGGGGCTGAGCCACTTATATACATGCAGGATGGAGGTCACGATGTCACGAGGTCACATGATCTAACCCATAAAGTACAGGAAGTGATGCGCGCCGGCTCTTAAGGAAGAGCTGCAGGGAAGAAGCAGCAAGCATGCTTTGGCCAGGGCTGAAGGGAAACTGTGGAGTGGATCCCAGAACAAACAGTATCTGCAAGGGCAGAGCCCAGGACTACAGCAGTGAATGGGGAAGTACAGGCAGCAGATCACCGCTGAACATGGCGCCCAGGACCGCAGTGGCAAGCAGGACCGCCGCTGTTACAATCTGCACAATGGATCTCAGAGGGGTTACATTTTCTTCTCCAGCTCCCATCACCAATATTCTAGAATTGATATGATCCTAGCCTCAACACATACACATCTATTGTATTCTACACATATTGTCTGCTCATGGTCAGATCATGATATGGTATTATCAGCCTTAATAAAAGGTAAACTCATTGCTCTGGCCACAGGGAAAAAAGGGAAAGGGGTCTAGCCCAGTCAAGACTAGAAGACAAACTGTCCCGATTAGCCTATGCTCATCAGCAACAGCCTTCCTTATATCTCTATCATGCTGTTAAAAGCACCAAACTACAACTTGACTCTTTGTTACCCATAAAACAGAGCAAGCTTTGTGTTGGACCCGTGCTCGCTATTATAAATGGGTTTACAAATAAGATAAGTTACTGGCTCGCAAACTCAGAGACGTATAACATATCAACCAAGTATTTAGACACAAACTGGAGAGGTCAAGAACACATCCAATTCTAATCAGATATATCACGTATTTTCAATCCCTCTATAGGAAAAGACCTCCCGTTGCCTGTGCAGTCATGTGTGATTTTCTGGCTAGGGCCAGGCTCCCCTCCCTCTCCCCTGAGGCCCTCTTGAACTTGAACAGACCAGTTTCTTTATCCGAGGTAGAGCAAATGGTTCATGACCTTACTCATGACCTGGCCCTGATGTCCTAACGGCTATGTTCTCTCCCCCCATATCTACGCCCTCTGTAACCATACTTTGCAGGGCTGGGAGGTGCTGGCTGAGTATTTGGATGCCCTAATAACTGTCATCCCCAAGCCCAAGAAAACTCCCCTCTTGCCAGCTAACTACTCCCCATCCCCTTATTAAATGTTGATACTAAGATCTTTACAGCTATATTAGCACTCTGCCTAAACCAACTGCTCCTTGATCTGGTTCACACTGACCAGGTGGGTTTCATCCATGGGCGCAAGGCCCCAGATAATATACGTAAACTTCTTGATATCTTACACACCGCAATCCTCTTATGCTTCTCTCCTTAGTCATAGCCTTTCTTGAGATTATATGTTTGAGGTCTTGCATAAAATGGGGTTTCAGGGTCCATTTGTGATTGCCAGGCATTTACCCTCAACCCACATATCTGCAATACCAATCCACAGAGGCACGCGTCAGGGGTGTCCCCTATCCCAGGCAATTTTTGTTCTCGCTATGGAGCCTATAGCCAGCCTCATAAGAGACAATTTAGATATCTCTGGAGTTAAGATTCACTCACAGGAGTACCTATTGGCTGATGATTTTCTTTTGACCCTGACTAATCCCTTAATCTCTGTGCCCAACCTGTGGAAGTTGTTGGACGACTTCTCAAAAGTCTCTGGATTGCAATCAATGCTTCCAAATTCAAGGCCATGTATTATAATTCACCGCCATCTATGATTAGCCTATTGGAATCAGATTTTGGGTTTGTCACCCATAGGGATACCCACTTACTTGGGGATATTTTTATCCCCCACATTAGAAGGTATCTATTATGCTAATTACTTCCCCATGTTCCACTCCATCAAAGCCGACCTAACTAAATATGGGATACGCCCATGCTTTTCTTGATTGGCAGAATCCATACTGTTAAAATGATGTCCCTCCCCCGTCTGCTCTATTTATTTTGGGCCCTCCCGACTCCAGTCCCTGTTAAAGTTCTTCACGACCTGTATAAAGCTATCTCTAGATTTATATGGGCAAATAGGATACCCTGGATTAAAATGAAAACTATGTGCTTACACAAATGAATAGGAGGCCTCTCTTTGCCCAACTTTATAAAGTTTTATAGGGCAGCCTGCCTGTCACATTTTTTATTGTTTAATCTTCGTGATAGGGTACCGAGCTGAGTCAAATTGGAATCTGAATTGTTGGCTCCTCTCTCCCTAGCAGTGCTTTTTTGGTCCACTGATTCCATTCCTGATATGGTGAAATCAAGACTCTTCTCTCCTTCTATTCATTACAACTCTGGAGAACAGTGAGGTTTAAGTATATGCTTCAATCGAGACTTGCACCCAGGCTTGGACTGGCCCACAGGGGAACAGGTGAATCCCCGGTGAGCCCCTGAGCAAGGTGTGCCTCTAATCCCCCACCTCCTGCACATGGTACAGTAGACTGACATAAACAGACTGGCTAAGATGCTATACAGTACTTGCCTATGTGCATATAAAAGACTGGATAGTATGGGCAGGTTGCCTATGCATGTAGCTTTACAGTGGACCCCCAGAGTGAATTTTACTGGTGGGCCCTAGGCACCCCAGTCCAACACTGCTTGCACCCCTTACCCCTGCGTTCTCGCCTGGAGGGAATGCCTTATCCTCTTCATGGTGGAGGTCTCATTCCTGCTTGCATGATTTTCTGAGAAGGGGCTCTTTACTTACTGCCTTGCAGCTTATTGCTTAACATTCCACCCACCTGGGGAAATGTTTAGATTACTACAAATACTTTCATTTTGGAGGGGTAGAATGGGGACTCTGAATGATACAACCTATTCCACATTTGAACTTTTTGTACACTATTCCTTCCCCAGGCGAGGCCTGTTTTTTGTGTTTATATTTGGCTTAACACCCCCTTTGATGAGATTGCCTTTTATGCTTCGATGGGAGGAGGATATCCGCCAGCAACCACCTGTCTCAAAGTCGCACTCCTATTGTGAAACCATTAGTCAGGAAAGTTGGCAAGTAAGTCTAGTCGAAACTGCGATTAAGGTGCTCCATAGGGTCTATTTTGTCCCCAAGCATCTTCATCGCATATACCCATCGGTCTCCCCTCTATGTTTTAGGGGATGCACAGAAATGTGCTCTATGTATCATATATGGTGGGTCTTCCCGATGGTGAGTGCCTTTTGGTCATCTATTTGCTTGATCCTCACTGAGGTATTGGGCGTCACCTTTCACAAGCTTCCCCCTGTTTGTCTTTTGAGTGCTAGACCTGTAGGGATGATATTTGCCCCTTTCAAACTTGCTCAGTTCTTCCTTCTTGCTGCCTGCATACATGTGGCAGCCAATTGGAAAACTCCAGACCTCCCCAAAGCTGCTGTTAAGGCAAGGATGGACAGAATGTCAATTTTCGAAAAAAAATGGCTAACATGGCAGCCATGGACATCCTCCTCTCATTCTTCCGATTCTTCCTGTTCTCCCCAACTCCTGTCTTTATAGGGGTCTAGGTCTCCTAGGATATTCCAATGACATAAGATACCTTTACCCAGCAAGTCCTGGTTTTCTATACCCCACCTCTTGTAATGACCCTTAATTTAAGCTGCTGTAGATCGATGGTTACATATTGTTCCTTTGTTTTGTTTTATTTGTGAGTTTTTTCTTTGTTTTCCGTTTTTCCTATTGTCATCTGATATGTACAGCTGCTCTGGTTGCTTATACTGTCATAAGCATAACCTCCTTCGCAAGGTTTTTCTTCCTTGTCAACCAGGCTATGACCATTTCATTTCATGTAAAATTGACATTTTTTCCCAATAAAACTTTTGAAACATAATAACAAGCCAGAAAAATAATAAAATTGTGGCTTACAGAAAATGGTGATACAAACACAATACAATGATTTTTCTTTACGATAAAATGATTTTTCTTTACAAAAATTCTTTGTGTAAAAATGGTAAAGCTTAAAAAAACTGTATAAAATTGGAATCTGTGTAATCATACTGACAAGCACAATAAAGATAATGTATCATTTTCCCTTCACACTGTATGCCACAATAACAAAACACAAAAAGCAATGACAGAATTGCTACATTTCTTTATCCTGTTTTCCAAAATGCAAAATAAAAAGTGATCGAAAAGTTGTATGTACCCCAAAATAGAACCAATGATGATGGAAAATCATCCCGCAAAAATAAGTCCTCACCCAGTTCTGATGAGAGAATAAAGTATGGTTCTCAGAAAATGACCGTACTGGTACCCCAGAGGCTGTTCAATACCAACATAGTGTCTGTAAACCAATCCATCAGAATCTGAACTGCAAAAGCCAAATGGTGGTCTTTCCCTTCTGAACCCTGCAGCATACCCAAACAGCACTTTACGTCCACGTTTATAGCATTTCACTACCTAGTATAACCCGCCTAACAGTTTTAGGACATTGTGTGTCTCAGCTGGGCACAGTATATTGGGCATCGAAATGTCATATTTGCACCATCTGTTGTGAACTAAGTTTTGTCAAACACAAAAGTACAGTACACTGCTACAGATGGATCTGGATAGATTGGAGGATTGGGCAGAGAAGTGGCACATGAGGTTTAACTGACAAATGTAATGCACATGGGACGGAATAAAGCAAGTCACCAGTCAATGCCAGAAGCCTAGCTAATAAAACTGGTGAACTGGAATTAGTGATGTGTGAGGAGGACTATGACATAGTGGGAGTAACTGAGACATGGCTGGATGATAGCTATGACTGGTCAGTTAATGTACAGGGTTACAATCTTTTTAGAAAGGATCGTCAAAACCGGAGAGGGGGAGGGGTCTGCCTTTATGTAAAGTCATGCCTAAAGCCCACACTCACATAAGTGAGGGACATAAAGATGTGGAGTCACTGTGGGTAGAAATAAATGGAGCCAAAAACAATAATAAAATACTAATAGGGGTTTATTATAAACCACCCAATATATCAGAGACCACAGAAAATCTACTTCTAAATGAAATAGACGAGGCGGCAAATCATAATGAGGTCGTTATTATGGGGGACTTCAACTACCCAGATATAGACTGGGAAACTGAAACCTGTACATCTCATAAAGGAAACAGGTTCTTGGAAATAACCAAAGACAATTACCTTCCCCAACTGGTTCAGGACCCCACTAGAGGGACGGCCATACTGGACTTAGTATTAACCAATAGACCTGACAGAACAACAGGTGTGCAGGTTGGGGGACACCTGGGAAACAGTGACCATAACATAATAACCTTCCAATTGTCATTCAAAAGAGTGTTTCTTCAGGGAGGAACAAAAATACCAAACTTCAAAAAAGCTAAATTTAGCCAACTAAGAGAGGCCATAGGCCTAACTAACTGAGACAAAGTCCTCAAAAATAAAAATACAGCCACAAAATGGGATATTTTTAAAAGCATCCTAATATCTAATTGTGAGAGGTACATACCATATAGGAATAAAATAATAAGAAACAAGAAAAAACCAATGTGGATAAATAGAACTGTAAAGAAAGCAATAAATGACAAAAAGAAAGCATTTAAATCACTAAAACAGGAGGGGAGTGAGGAAGCATTGAAAAACTATAAGGAAAAAAATAGAATATGTAAAAGACACATAAAAACAGCCAAACTAGAGACTGAGAGATTAATCGCCAAAGAGAGTAAAACTAACCCTAAAATGTTCTTCAATTATATAAATACTAAAAAGTATAAACCTGAAGGTGTCGGCCCCTTATAGAGTAATGAGGGGGGAGTAGCAGAGAGCGATGAGGAGAAAGCGAAGCTACTAAATAACTTTTTCTCCACTGTATTCACTGAGGAAAATAAAATGTCAGATGAAATGCAGAGTATAAAAGTAAATTCCCCTTTAAAAGTGTCCTCTCTGACCCAGGAAAAGGTGCAGCAACGTCTTAAAAATATTAAAATAGACAAATCACCAGGACCGGATGGCATACACCCCCGTATCCTAAGAGAATTAAGTAATGTAATCGACAGACCCTTATTTCTGATATTTAAGGACTCTATACTGACGGGGAGTGTTCCACAGGATTGGCGCATAGCAAATGTGGTGCCAATATTCAAAAAGGGTCCAAAAACAGAGCCTGGAAACTATAGGCCGGTAAGTTTAACTTCTGTTGTGGGTAAACTGAAGGTTTTCTGAGAGATGCTATCGTGGAGTACCTCAATGAAAATAAGCAAATAACTCCATATCAGCATGGCTTCATGAGGGATCGGTCATGTCAAACCAATTTAATCAGTTTCTATGAGGAGGTAAGTTCTAGACTTGACCGCGGCGACTCAATGGATGTCGTATATTTGGACTTCTCCAAAGCGTTTGACACGGTACCACATAAAAGGTTAGTATACAAAATGAGAATGCTTGGCCTGGGAGAAAATGTCTGTATGTGGGTAAGTAACTGGCTTAGTGATAGAAAACAGAGGGTGGTTATTAACGGTACATACTCAGATTGGGTCACTGTTACTAGTGGGGTACCACAGGGGTCTGTATTGGGTCCTATTCTCTTCAATATATTTATTAATGATCTTGTAGGAAGCTTGCACAGTAAAATATCAATTTTTGCAGATGACACTAAACTGTGTAAAGTAATTTACACAGAGGAGGACAGTGCACTGCTACAGCAGGATCTGGATAGACTGGAGGCTTGGGCAGAAAAGTGGCAGATGAGGTTTAACACTGACAAATGTAAGGTTATGCATATGGGAAGGAATAATGCAAGTCACCAGTACATACTAAATGGTAAAGCATTGGGTAACTCTGACATGGAAAAGGACCTAGGAATTTTAGTGAACAGCAAACTAAGCTGCAGAAACCAGTGTCAGACAGCTGCTGCCAAGGCCAATAAGATAATGGGTTGCATCACAAGAGGCATAGATGCCCGTGATGAGAACATAGTCCTGCCACTTTACAAATCACTAGTCAGACCACATATGGAGTACTGTGTACAGTTCTGGGCTCCTGTGAACAAGGCAGACATAGCAGGGCTGGAGAGGGTTCAGAGGAGGGCAACTAAAGTAATAACTGGAATGGGTGGACTACAGTACCCAGAAAGATTATCAAAATTAGGGTTATTCACTTTAGAAAAAAGACGACTGAGGGGAGATCTAATAACTATGTATAAATATATCAGAGGTCAGTACAGAGATCTCTCCCATCATCTATTTATCCCGAGGACTGTGACTGTGACGAGGGGACATCCTCTGCGTCTGGAGGAAAGAAGGTTTGTACATAAACATAGAAGAGGATTCTTTACGGTAAAAGCAGTGAGACTATGTAACTCTCTGCCTGAGGAGGTGGTGATGGTAAGTTCACTAAGAGAGTTCAAGAAGGGCCTGGATGTATTTCTGGAGGGTAATAATATTACAGGTTATAGTTACTAGAGATGGGTCGTTGATCCAGGGAGTTATTCTGATTGCCTGACTGGAGTCGGGAAGGAATTTTTCCCCCTAAAGTGAGGAAAATTGGCTTCTACCTCACAGGGGTTTTTTTGCCTTCCCCTGGATCAACTTGTAGGAAAACAGGCTGAACTGGATGGACAGATGTCTTTTTTCGGCCTTACAAATAATGTTACTATGTTACTATGTTACCAGTACATACTAAATGGTAAAACACTGGGTAACAATGACCAATTTGAAAAGGACCTAGGAATTTTTATGATCAGCAAACTAAGCTGCAGAAACCAGTGTCAGGCAGCTGCTGCCAAGGCCAATAAGATAATGGGTTGCATCAAAAGGGGCATAGACAGGGGCGTACATAGAAATCATTGGGCCCCATAGCAAGAATCTGAATGGGGCCCCTAACCCCGCCCACTACCCCGGCCCATCCCACATGCTGCCCTGGCTCCTCCCATGCCACACCTCCATTTGCCAATAAAGAAATGTATACATTAGCTACTGATTTATTTATTTATTTTTTTACATTAAGGAGATGTTAACTGAATGGGGGCAGCCACAAGGATGGATTATACTGTATATTATACAGCATGGTGTACGGATTATACTGTATATTATACAGCATGGTGTACGGATTATACTGTGTATTATACAGAATGGTGTACGGATTATACTGTATACTATACAGCATGGTGTACGGATTATACTGTATACTATACAGCATAGTGTATGGATTATACTGTATATTATACAGCATGGTATACGGATTATACTGTATACTATACAGCATGGAGTGCGGATTATACTGTATACTATACAGCATGGTGTACGGATTATACTGTATATTATACAGTATGGTGTATGGATTATACTGTACATTGTATAGCATGGTACAGGGATTATAATATATACTGTACAACAAATGCATGGCGGTTACACCATGCCGGACAATATAACCCCTGCGCCACACTGTACAATATACAGTACGTACAGTGTATGCATATACCCACACACATACATACACACACATACATACATACACATACATACATACACACACATACATACATGAAACACATAAAAACTTACAGTTACTTGTCCTGACGCCACTCTGGAGGGGGCTGGGCCTTGGTCTTCTTCTTTCCCCTCTTGCCGCGCTGCACAGGTCCTTCCCTGTCCAGGGCATGAAGGAGGAGGCGGGGCCAGCTGGGAGTGCACAGGAGCGCTCTCAGGACTCGTTAGGGTAAAAGTTGTGGAGGTGAGGGGGCCAGGAGAGGCCCGGAGCGCAGGGACGGGACGCGTCTTTATGATGCAGAGTAGGGGGCGGGCCTCCCGTGCGCTCCGGGCCGCCCTGTGCCGCGGGCCCCATAGCAGTGTCGTGGTCTGCCTATATGGGCGGTACGCCACTGGGCATAGATGTCCGTGATGAGAACATAGTCCTGCCACTTTACAAATCACTAGTCAGACCACACATGGTCTGACTTGGGCTCCTGTGAACAAGGCAGACATAGCAGAGCTGGAGAGGGTTCAGAGGAGGGCAACTAAATTAATAACTGGAATGGTTGGACTACAGTACCCTGAAAGATTATCAAAATTAGAAAAAAGACAACTGAGGGGAGATCTAATAACTATGTGTAAATATATCAGGGATCAGTACAGAGATCTCTCCCATCATCTATTTATCCCCAGGACTGTGACTGACGAGAGGACATCCTCTGCGCCTGGAGGAAAGAAGGTTTGTACACAAACATAGAAGAGGATTCTTTACGGTAAGAGCAGTGAGACTATGGAACTCTCTGCCTGAGGAAGTGGTGATGGTAAGTTCACTAAAAGAGTTCAAGAGGGGCCTGGATGTATTTCTGGAGGGTAATAATATTACAGGTTATAGTTACTAGAGATGGGTAGTTGATCTAAAGTGGAGAAAATCGGCTTCTACCACACAGGTTTTTTTTTTGCCTTCCTCTGGATCAACTTGCAGGATAACAGGCTGAACCAGATGGATGGATGTCTTTTTTCGGCCTTATAAACTATGTTACTATGTATGTTACCTTTGGGGTCAAAATGCTCCCTACATCTTTCATTAAATTCTGTGAGTGGCATGGTGTTTAAAATGGGGTCATTTCTTGGGGGTTTCTTTTATTCATTTAATCTCAGAGTCTCAGCAGTTGTTGGACAGTGCTGTATAAATTACCAAACTAGGCCTCAAATACTCATGGTATTCATTCTATTCTGAGCCCTGCAGTGTGCCCCTACAGACGTTTACGACCACATCTGGCAAGTTGCCGTATTCAGGAGAAAATGAGTAACAAATTATGGGATGCTTTTTCACTTGTTACAACTTGAAAATGAAAAAAAAAATGGGGGTAAAGCAACATTTTATAGGAAGAAATGATACTTCACAGCCAAGTGTTCTAAATTCTGTAAAATGCCTGTGGGGTCAAAGTGCTCAGTACACCCCTAATAAATTCCTTGAGGGGTGTAGTTTCCAAAATGGGGTCACTTTTTCAGGGCCTTCACTTTCCACTATAGGGGTACCTCAGGATCTCTTTAAATACAAAATGGCGCCTAAAACCATTCCAGCAAAATCTTCCCTCCAAAAACCATATGGTGCTAATTCCATTCCGAACCCTGCTATGTTGCCATGCAGCAGTTTTCAAACACATATGGGTGTTTCTGTAAACTGCAGAATCAGGGTAATGAATATTGAGGTTTGTTTTGCTGTTAACCCTTGCTGAGTTGCAGGAAAAAATTGATTAACATAGAAAATCTGCAAAAAAAAATAATGAAATTTTCCTTTAATTCTTGTGGAACACTTGAAGAGTTAACAACGTTTGTAACATCAGTTTTGAATAATTTGAAGGGTGTAGTTTCTAAAATGGGGTAATTTATGGGTATTTTCTATTATGTAAGCCCCTCAAAAACACTTTATAACTGAATTTTCTTGAAAATTTTAAAAATTTCCTCTAAAATTCAAAGCCTCCTAACGTCCTAAAAAAGTAAAATGACATTTACAAAATAGTAGTTTTGTTGTTTATACAAATCTCTCCTCTTTCTAACTTACCTGTAGACGGGGGAGGTATTATGAGTTATAGATAGCATTCTCTGTGTAGGTGTTTTCGGGGTCTGTATGCGTGGACGAGGTTGGTAATGAAAGATCTGCACACTTAAACAGGTAAAAAGTTAAAGAGGTTATCCAAAGTCTAATACATTCCACCCAATGTTCGCCACCTTCATATGAATTATACTTATCCCGCTCCTCGGCACCCGTGTCACTCCTGATCAGCACAGGGCCTCTGCGGCATCTCCAGGGTGAAGCTAGAGAAGCTTGTTCCTGTCACGGCCTGCAATTGGCTGCTCCCCCCATTGCCGGATGTTTTGATCCGTGTGATGGTGAGATGCAGCGGCGGCCCTGTGGGGATCAGGAACAAAATGGGTGCCGAGGAGCGGGGTAAGTATATTCTATATAAGGAGCCCAGGCATTGGGGGGCATGTTTTACATATTGGATAACCCCTTTAAACATATATATATATATATATATATATATATTTTTTTTTTTTTTTTTTTTTCACAAAAATATCAGCAGTCACTTTTACAGATCCTCAGAAAGCAAAAAGAAATATATAAACAAAATACCTTCTTGTGTGTACAATAACTAGACACTAGACACAGCGGTTTCCTAACCTATGTCCCAAGAAGTAACATAGGCTCTCAGCTCTATATTTATTATGTCCCCAGTAATGAAGCCAGCAGCTACACATACAGCCCATTAAACATTTAGATAAGAAAAACGTCTCAGCTAACTACACTTTGCTTAAACATTACGGTCTGGATTTCTTTTATCTCCCCCATCTAAGTATTCTAAGGGAGATATATACCCCTTCTAATACTTTACCAGCCACCATGTTACATTCCCCCTCTCCCTCTTCTCTAGACAAAAGGGCTGGGCACTTTTATCCATCATACAGTAGACTGTGGATAATACCTTCCTAAAACGCTTTGTTAAGTCAGTCAATGGAGCTGCAATTGAACGTTTGGCATAGAGCAACCACTGTCAGACTTGTTTTTTTTAACAGTTTAAAAAAACTTAAAGAGGACCTTTCATGTTTTTTTTTTCTTGTTTAATGAAGTACCTTTACTTGCAGGGTACGCTCCGCTGATGCTGCCATCATTGTTATTTTTTTCAAATACCCCTTGCTTGCCCCGCTGTGTCCCCCTTGCAGTTTTCACACTCAGTATGTTAACCCTTGCAGCCCCAGCGCCATACATGTACGTCGCTGGCGCGATGCGGACACATGGTGCCCGCTCGCACGTGCGGCGGGCGTCATGGCCGGAAAGTCTCTGCTGTTTCTAACTGTTGGGTCTAAACCCGGAAGCGTATGCTTCCGGGTGGTGTACAGACACCCCGATTGGCCACACGGGGTGTCTGTACACCACCCGGAAGCATACGCTTCCGCGTTTAGATGCAACTAGATGCCGTGATCACGTGTGATCAAGGCATCTAAAGGCCTATGAACGAGGCCGATCTAACGATCTGAAAGCTGTAAATCTCGCTGATGAGGTTTACAGCTTTCAAAGTGCAATTCTTATTCTGGCCACTAGATGGCAGGCCAGGATAAGAAATGAGCAAATTCGGTCATTAATTCAAAATTAAAAAACCCTCATTGCTCATAAAGAAAAAAGAAAAAACACAATCTATTTGCTCATATTTGAGCTTTAGAATAATCACAAAAAATTTTAAAAAATGTAAAAAAATCTATAAAAAATAAAAAAATATAAAAGTTTAAATCACTCCCCTTTCCGTATAATTAAAAAATAAATACCTAAATAACAATAAATATAGACATCATGGGTATCACCGTGACCGAAAACGCCCGTACTTTTAGAATATTAAAAAAAATTCCAATACGGCGAATTGTGTGGCGGAAAAAAGCGTCCAAATGGCGACTCGCTGTTTTTTGTCGCTTTTTTTTTCTAAAAAAAAATAAATAAAAAGTGATCAAAAAGTCATACACACCCCAGAATGGTATCAATAAAAACTTCAGATCGCCCCGCAAAAAATAAGCCCCCATACAGCTCCATACACATAAATACCAAAAAGTTATAGGGGTCAAGATATAACAAAAAAAAAAAAGGCCAAATTATTTTATCACTATCAAAACGCAGGAAAAACTATACATATTAGGTATCGCCGGATTCGTACTGACCAGTAGAATTAAAGTAACTGGTCAGTTTTAATGAACATCGAACGCTGTAAATAAGAAACCCGTAGAACTGTAGCGGAATAGCGTTTTTTTTTGCAATTTCACCCGATTTGGAATTTTTTTCCCGCTTCCCACTACACCATATGCAATATTAAATGGTGGCATTGGAAAGTAGAATTTGTCCCACAAAAAACAAGCCCTCATACAGCTATGTGAACAGAAAAATAAAACAGTTATGGCTGTTTGAAGGCAGGGAGCGCAAAACGAAAACGCAAAGCCGAAAAAACCTCCGGTACTGAAAGGGTTAATACTGAGCACCGGTAAAGGGAAGAGGAGACGCAGTCCAGTCGCGGCGGAGCATGTCACAGCCAGGGAGAAAAAACAGCTCACCTTCTCCATAGCTGTGACGCACTCTGCTGCACGGCGACCCTTGAAGATTCCGCTCCAGATTCCTAATATGTAACTCCTAAGCCCCAATCCTTGTCCCTATCCCCTCCCCCCGTCCTCTATTGGTGGTCGCCAAACAAGCGTTTTTGTTGTGGTTTTTTTCCAACTTTCCAAAAACTGCATCAGTTTTTTTGTATGTGATCTGTATCCACAAAGCGTACGATCAACACCTGTGCTCAGGGGCATGACTTTTTTTATTTTATCATCCATGCTTTTTTTTATGTTTTGTTTTTTTTTGTGAAAAAAAAAAGAAATAGTAGTTAAGCTGTTATATACACTGTATACAGTGCCTTGCGAAAGTATTCGGCCCCCTGGAACTTTTCAACCTTTTGCCACATTTCAGGCTTCAAACAAAAAGATATAACATTTTACATTTTTGGTGAAGAATCAACAACAAGTGGGTCACAATTGTGATGTGGAACCAGGGGCGTAGCTATAGGGGAAGCAGGGGAAGCAGCTGCTTTGGGGCCCAGACCCACAAGGGGGCCCCTCAAGAGGGAGACTAAAAGATTTTATTGTCAGGGCCCCCTCAACAGTATTATACAATGACATTATATACAGTGACACTATAGGAAACGGATGGAGCGGTTGTCAGGCCTTGTCTGAGAGAGCTCAATCTTGACTAGCCACAAGAGTGAGGGTTGCATGTGAGTTGGGGGTTACGAAGAAGTTTCTGGGGGCGGCCCTGTTCAAAAATTTGCTGTGGGGCCCAGTTAGTTGTAGTTACGCCACTGTGTGGAACGAAATTTATTGGATCATTTAAACTTTTTTTGTAATAATAAAACTGAAAAGTGGGGCGTACAAAATTATTCGGCCCATTTACTTTCAGCTCAGAAAACTCACTCCAGAAGTTCATTGAGAATCTCTGAATGATCCAATGTTGTCCTAAATGACTGATGAAGATAAACAGAATCCACCTGTGTGTAATCAAGTCTCCGTATAAATGCACCTGCTCTGTGATAGTCTCAGGGTTCTGTTTAAAGCACAGAGAGCATCATGAAGACCAAGGAACACACCAGGCAGGTCTGTGATACTGTTGTGGAGAAGGTTAAAGCCGGATTTGGATACCAAAAGATTTTCCAAGCTTTAAACATCCCAAGGAGCACTGTGCAAGCGATCATATTGAAATGGAAGGAGTATCAGACCACTGCAAATCTACCAAGACCTGGCCATCCCTCTAAACTTTCATCTCAAACAAGGAGAAGACTGATCAGAGATGCAGCCAAGAGGCCCATGATCACTCTGGATGAACTGCAGAGATCTACAGCTGAGGTGGGAGAGTCTGTCCATAGGACAACAATCAGTCGAACACTTCACAAATCTGGCCTTTATGGAAGAGTGTCAAGAAGAAAGCCATTTATCAAAGATATCCATAAAAAGTCTCGTTTACAGTTTGCCACAAGCCACCTGGGAGACACACCAAACATGTGGAAGAAGGTGCTCTGGTCAGTTGAAACCAAAATCTAACATTTTGGAAACAATGCAAAACGATATGTTTGAGGTAAAAGCAACACAGCTCATCACCCTGAACACACCATCCCCTCTGTCAAACATGGTGGCGGCAGCATCATGGTTTGGGCCTGATTTTCATCAGCAGGGACAGGGAAGATGGTTAAAATTGATGGGAAGATGGATGGAGCCAAATACAGGACTATTCTGGATGAAAACCTGTTGGAGTCTGCAAAAGACCTGAGACTAGGACGGAGATTTATCTTCCAACAAGACAATGATCCCAAACATAAAGCAAAATCTACAATGGAATGGTTCAAAAGTCTTAGAATGGCCAAGTCAAAGTCCAGACCTGAATTCAATTGAGAATATGTGGAAAGAGCTGAAAACTGCTGTTCACAAACGCTCTCCATCCAACCTCAAAGAGCTCGAGCTGTTTTGCGAGGAAGAATGGGCAAGAATTTCAGTCTCTAGATGTGCAAAACTGATAGAGACATACCCCAAGCGACTTGCAGCTGTAATCGCAGCAAAAGGTGGCGCAACAAAGTATTAATGCAAGGGGGCCGAATAATTTTGCACGCCCCACTTTTCAGTTTTATTATTACAAAAAAAGTTTAAATGATCCAATAAATTTCGTTCCACTTCACAATTGTGACCCACTTATTGTTGATTCTTCACCAAAAATGTAAAATGTGATATCTTTTTGTTTGAAGCCTGAAATGTGGCAAAAGGTTGAAAAGTTCCAGGGGGCCGAATACTTTTGCAAGGCACTGTATATAGAGATCTCTATATTTCTGTATATGGATAGTTATGAGTTAATTTTTAGCTAGTGTAAGCTTTACTGTGGTAAACTTTTATACTGCAGTTTAGCATCTACTTGCATGCGTCCTGCAACTGCTGAACACCGATCATTACTGTATATTATACGGCACCTGTGCTCAGTTTTCTGTGAGTTTTTTTGTGGTAAAAAAAAATGTAGTTAGTGGTAGATGGAGTAGATCAAATCAGGCCTCCAATATTTATCAGGCCTCAGATCAGTCCCCCAAAGCAGACCCTCATTTTTCATGAGACAGATCAGACCCTCAAGCTCCATCAGCCTCAGATCATACCCACCAATCTCCATCAGCCTCAGATCAGAACCTCCATCAACCTCAGATTAGACCCCATCAGCCTCAGATCAGACCCCCATCAGCCTCAGATTAGACCCCCATCAGCTTCAGATCAGACCCCAAGAGCCTCAGCTCAGACCCCCATCAGCCTTAGCTCAGACCTCTTTAGCCTCAGCTTAGACCCTCATCATGGGAGAGCGAGGTGACGTCATTGCGCACATCGCAGGTCCTGCTGAATGTAGATAGAAGAGAATGCTGCAGCGAGATCAAGTGGATTAGGTGAGTTGTTCTTTTGTTTTTTTAATCCCCAAATGGCCATATTCTTTTGCATTCTGTTTTAAGAATGCTATTATTTTCCGATATAACCATTTTAAAACGGAAAATTAAAAAGTGAAGTTCAAGTCTCCATTGACTTCAATGGGGTTTGGGGTCAAGTTTGGGCCCCGAATTTTGACCTGAAGTTCAGCCAAACCCGGCGAACCTGAACTTCCATGGGTTGGTTCATCCCTACTAATAAGTTTCTTAAAGCAGTTAAAAAGACTTTAGAATGTGATAAGAAAAAAGAGAAAGTACCGTATTATTCACACTATAAGGTACACCGGCCCATAAGACGCAGGTTTTAGAGGAGGACAATGATATTTTTCATTAGACCTCAGATTAGACCCCCAATCAGACCTCAGATAAGGGCCCCATGCCTCTCATCAGTCCCCATATACCTCTCATCAGCCCTTATTTGCCGCTCATCAGCACCATATCAACCCCCATTGCCTCATATCAGCCTCTCGGCATGTTTCAAATTATCAGCCCCCAGCCTTTATATCAGCCTCCATGCCTCATATTATCAGCCTCTCTGCATGTTTGCTGTGCTGCGGCCAGAACTCCGGCCCACCCCCACTATAGTGAATGTGGACAGAGCGTAGTTCCAGCCCCACATGTGCAATAGCGGCAGCACGGATCCGGCAGGCTGTTCACCCGCCGGAACAGCCTGCTGGATACCCATGTCGCCAGTGTGAAAGTAGCCTTAAAAGTAGCATGCCCAGGGAAAAAATTCTGAAGAATATTCTGCTTATGAAGTCAGCTTCTGAGTTCCTGGCAAACGCCCCTGTTGATCTTTTGAGATTCTTAGATAAAAAATGTTGCTACAATTCAGTTTGCAGAATATTGTGGATAAAACAAAGGCTTGGATATATACATGTACCTTTTAAATCACACTTCTATTCTCTTTTGTTTCAGCCAGACAGCTTGTTTGAACCACAACTGGAAACCATATTAAAATACCTGAATGAGAATAAAGGTGCTACTTTTCCAAAAAGCAGAAGGGTTCAGAATCATATGTTCTCCGGGTACCATTTCAGGAGATCACCCAGAAATAGAAGAGAAAGAGAACCCAAGCAGAAGTTCAAAAGGAATATCAGAAAATTTGACAAAAGTAAATCTTTAGCACCTACACTCACCGGCCACTTTATTAGGTACACCTGTCCAACTGCTCGTTAACACTTAATTTCTAATCAGCCAATCACATGGCGGCAACTCAGTGCATTTAGGCATATAGACATGGTCAAGACAATCTCCTGCAGTTCAAACCGAGCATCAGTATGGGGAAGAAAGGTGATTTGAGTGCCTTTGAACGTGGCATGGTTGTTGGTGCCAGAAGGGCTGGTCTGAGTATTTCAGAAACTGCTGATCTACTGGGATTTTCACGCACAACCATCTCTAGGGTTTACAGAGAATGGTCCGAAAAAGAAAAAACATCCAGTGAGCGGCAGTTCTGTGGGCGGAAATGCCTTGTTGATGCCAGAGGTCAGAGGAGAATGGGCAGACTGGTTCGAGCTGATAGAAAGGCAACAGTGACTCAAATTGCCACCTGTTACAACCAAGGTAGGCAGAAGAGCATCTCTGAACGCACAGTACGTCGAACTTTGAGGCAGATGGGCTACAGCAGCAGAAGACCACACCGGGTGCCACTCCTTTCAGCTAAGAACAGGAAACTGAGGCTACAATTTGCACAAGCTCATCGAAATTGGACAGTAGAAGATTGGAAAAACGTTGCCTGGTCTGATGAGTCTCGATTTCTGCTGCGACATTCGGATGGTAGGGTCAGAATTTGGCGTCAACAACATGAAAGCATGGATCCATCCTGCCTTGTATCAACGGTTCAAGCTGGTGGTGGTGGTGTCATGGTGTGGGGAATATTTTCTTGGCACTCTTTGGGCCCCTTGGTACCAATTGAGCATCGTTGCAACGCCACAGCCTACCTGAGTATTGTTGCTGACCATGTCCATCCCTTTATGACCACAATGTACCCAACATCTGATGGCTACTTTCAGCAGGATAATGCGCCATGTCATAAAGCTGGAATCATCTCAGACTGGTTTCTTGAACATGACAATGAGTTCACTGTACTCAAATGGCCTCCACAGTCACCAGATCTCAATCCAATAGAGCATCTTTGGGATGTGGTGGAACGGGAGATTCGCATCATGGATGTGCAGCCGACAAATCTGCGGCAACTGTGTGATGCCATCATGTCAATATGGACCAAAATCTCTGAGGAATGCTTCCAGCACCTTGTTGAATCTATGCCACGAAGAATTGAGGCAGTTCTGAAGGCAAAAGGGGGTCCAACCCGTTACTAGCATGGTGTACCTAATAAAGTGGCCGGTGAGTGTATGAAGTCTTGAGCTTTTCCACCCAAACAGGATTCCTAACACCAGGCCCCTAGAAGTAGGGGGCAGGTTGGTCCATAACATCTTTAGATCCCTGGGTGAAGTCAACTATAACCAGAGGGTACTCTAGAGTTGGGTACAAAACCTTCAGAAAAATTTTACATGAACGTTCCTCCAGACTTCACAGATTCATTCAGGATTTTGTTAGAAAAGGAGCTTTAGGTTCCAAATCTTAAGAAGGGAAAGGTATCTATTCAAGGGTGTTTCCAGTGCCAAAGCCAGAAAAAAATTGAGATATGTGATAGATTTATCATTTTTCAATTTCTTTATGGTGAAGAAAAATTCAGGATGGAAACAATAAAGTCTGTCCACGTCCTACTCTGAAAAGGAGACTTCCTTGCATCCATAGATCTAAAAGATTCTTATCTATGTATCCCTATCATGCATATACACATATATAGGAAGTACCTGTATCTGGCAATTCTTCAAAACAAGCAAGTACTTCATTTTCTGATCACCTGCTTACCTTTTGGACCAAGCTCTGCACCAAGAGTGTTCACAAAAATTGTGGTATCTGGGCTGCTTTCCTGTTCATAAAGGCATTTCAATTATTCCATACTAAATGACTGGGCAGTACATCTTCAGAAATATTGCTTTAAGCTTATCTTCAAACCACTTTGGACTTTCTATCCCAGCACAGCTTTAGGGCTCATTCACACGAACATATTTTCTTTCCATGTCCATTCCCTTTTTTTTTGCGGACCGTATGCGGAACCATTCATTTCAATGGGTCCGCAAAAAAAACAGAAGGTACTCCGTGTGCATTCTGATTCTGTATGTCCATATTTCCGTTCCGCAAAAATATAGAACATGTCCTATTATTGTCCACATTACGGACAAGGATAGGACTGTTCTATTAGGGGCCAGCTGTTTCGTTCCACAAAATACGGAATGCACATGGACGTCATCCATATTTTTTGCAGATCCGTTTTTGCGGACCGCAAAATACATACGGTCGTGTGAACAAGCCCTTATTGTGAACAGAGAGAAGTCATCTCTGATTTCAGATACAGAAAAGAATCCAGTAAAATGATTCTGAATCTCAAGCTGTCTGCTATATTATGCATCACCCAAGGTTCCTGTGCAGAAAGCAATGTGAATCTTGGGTATGTTGACTTCAGCCATAGAGTCAAAAGCTCACATGAGAAAAAGTTAAAGGTGCCAATACAGTCATGGACACATTACTAATTTTGCAAAAATAAGAACCAATTGCAAAGCCCAAAAATACTAAAGCGCTTTAAAGGAAAAGTGTCACAAAAAATGTTTTCTGCCAGTTAAAACTACATAGTAACATATATCCTTTTTTCTAATCTTTTTCTGAACATGATTATGGGGGCTGCCATCTTGCTTGAGCTGTTCCTAACAAAGCATTAAAAATCATTCTAATTATGCCTGTAATCATATCACCTCTTTCTAGATAAGGAGGTAACTGCAGTAAAGTGATCTGTACAGGCCAAGAAGTGGTAGCAATTATTTGCCTTTGTGGCCAAACAAGACTCAATATCTACTACCCTTATTCTGCAATTTACAGAAACTCCATGATCCTTTTATAGATGGTCGTTATGGATGCGGCGATACTAAACATGTATAGTGTATTTTATTTTTTTCATTTTTAACCAATTAAAAATGTGCGGATATAGGAAAAAGATTTTTTTTAACACTTTTTCTGCAGTTTACATAAACACCCCATATGTGGTCATAAACTGCTGTATGGGTACAAAGGAGCATCATATGGTTTTTAGAGGGCAGATTTTACTGGACTGGTTTTAGGCAATGTCAGGAATAAGGTCTACCTTATCCTTAGTTATTAGAATGCTTGCAGTGATACTATGTGTTTTATGGTTATATGTCGTAGTGTAACATATCACGGTGTGACTTACCTATATATACAGTGTGTATTTATGTATTTGTATCTGCTATA
>ONZH01027037.1:0-64172 GCA_900303285.1 Rhinella marina | reverse complement strand
GTGTCCTGAAATTGGCGGTGATGGACCTTCGTTGCACCTAGTTGGGTGCTTCCCTAACATGTGATGGGCATGTGCCTCGCCTTTCTTTGTCTGGGTGAGCACAATTGCCATGAGGGTAACCACCAGGCTGTTGCCTGAGAATTTGGGGTAATGGTGGGATTAGGCAGCCTCAGAGGCATCCATGCATGCTGCCCCTGCTATTTCCTGTCCATTTCCGTGGTGTTTCCATCATTTTCTGAGGTTTCCAGGTTTTCACCCAGCCTTCCCTAGGCAGAGCCTTGGTCCCCTGCAAAAAATGCTCGAGTCTCCCATTGACTTCAATGGGGTTCGTTATTCGAAACGAGCACCCGAGCATCGGGAAAAGTTCGACTCGAATAACGAGCACCCGAGCATTTTAGTGCTCGCTCATCTCTAATTACAATACATCTGTATTGTAATGCATTGGCTTAAAGTATATTACAGTGTATTACACTTACAGCCTGCTTGCCTGTGAGACCCAGGGGGCTGGATCTCATAGGCTTACATGGAAGGCAGCACGATGCCTATGCCTACGGACCCCTGCTCCTGAACGCACTGCAACTGTACGGCTCTTGGATTTAACTCACAGACCCCAGTGCTGAACAGTTTTCATTTAGTTACATAATAATTCTGCACATTAATAGTTGCCCAATAGTTATGCAGACATAGATATTCTAAGAAACCTCACTTTTAATTTCTTAAATATTCAGGTTTGAGGTTGTTCAATAATAAAATTATTCCTCAAACATACAACCTACATAAGAATTGTGCACACAATATTCAGTACATTGCAGATGTCAATATCCTGCCTAACAAGAACGTTTAAAATATATATCTTTATTAACTCATTTTAAAATATACTGGAAAACAGCCAACTTAGATACACTAACGATCTCCGATGTAAGAGCGTAGGCCGTCAGAACGGCATTTAGTGGGGGAAGTAGTGAGAATGGTGAGGATGCAGGCGTAAGAGGTGTTAGGGACTCATAGGATTTGAGGATCGAGATGTGCTGTAATTGATCCACCCTAGTCCCTTATATAGCTGCATTATCCTCTACTATACTTCTCCCTTTCACTGAGGGTACGCTGTCAGCTATTACTCTCACCTGAGTGTGATAAATTATCGTGATCAGCGATCACGTCGCCAGGTTGTGGGAGTTAACTGGATTGGCGGGTTCTGTAAAAGCGTTCCCCCTTGCAGCTGGGCAGCGATCCCTTGATGTTAGTTTATTCCAAGAACGGGAGGTGGAAATTGGGTACACAAACAGAGTATGAAGGTGATTTTTTTTTGGTCACCTAAGTGTTCTGTGCACATTATCCACTTAAAGGGGTTCTCCGGGAATTAAGAAAATGAAGATACTTAAATATTACTTCTTGATAAATATATTCCCAAATACCTTTCATTAGCTATATTGGTTCATTTTGTCTAGGGAGCAATCATTAGGAGAAATATAATGGCCGCCGTCCTATTAGTTCACACAAAACCTGTCCTAATCCCACAGCAGGACAAGTTACTTCACAATGCTGAGGTAAAGAGCTTCCTCATCCTCCTCTCTGCTCTGCTTGTCAGGGATTATGATCCTGAATACAGATGATATGATCTTTAGCTGAATCTCTGTAGGAATGGAGTTCATGAGCAGATGTGGCTAATGAGCAGCAGCTCTTGTATGCAGTCTGTCCTGTCCATCCTCTCTGTACTTCATGTCTCCTCATGAACTCCATTCCCACAAAGATTCAGCTAAATATCTGTATTCCGGATCATAATCTGTATTCAGGATCATAATCCCTGACAAGCAGAGCAGAGAGGAGCATGAGGCAGCTCTTTACCTCAGTGCTGTGAAGTAAGTTGTCCTGCTATGTGATTAGGACAGGTTTTGTGTGTACTAATAGGACGGCGGCCATTTTGTTTCTCCTAATGATTGCTCCCCAGACAAAACGAGCCATTATAACTAATGAAAGGTATTTGGGAATATATTTATAATAAAGTAATATTTACGTATTTTAATTTTCTTAATTTCCGGAGAACCCCTTTAATATAAACCGTTTTTCTTGGTCATAGCCTAACATACCTGTCTTATCAGGTTCCTTTTTCCAGTATATTTTAAAATGAGTTAATAAAGATATATATTTTAAACGTTCTTGATAGACAGGATATTGATTTATGAAAATAGAACATAAAAAACCTCTTCAGTTTTTCAGTGATTTTGTTTCAAGTATATTTGTTTGGTAGGGATGGCAGGTTTCTTAAAGAGGACCTTTCATGCATTTTTTTTACAGTAGTTACATACCGTAAATCGTAGGGTACCCCCCACTGATGCTGCCACCCGTGAATGTTCTTCAAAATAGCGCTCCTGCGCCCCGCTGCGGCCCCCTGTATTTTTACAGCTCAGTATGTTAATCCTGAATATCGGTACAGGGAGGAGAAGACGCCCGGGTTTCTCAATGGGCGTCTCCTTCTCCCTGGCTGTGCCGCGATCCAATCCCATCGGAGAGCGTCACAGCCAAGGAGTTTTTTTCTCCCTGGCTGTGACACTCTCCGATGTGAATGGATCGCGGCACAGTCAGGGAGAAGGAGACGCCCATTGAGAAACCCGGGCGTCTCCTCCTCCCTGTACCAATGCTTAGGATTAACATACTGAGTGGGAAAAATACAGGGGGCCGCAGCAGGGCGCAGGAGCGCTATTTTGAAGAACGGTCACGGGTGGCAGCATCAGTGGGGGGTACCATACGAGTTACGGTATGTAACTACTGTAAAAAAAATGCGTGAAAGGTCCTCTTTAACAGCTGGCATCTATACGGACAAATGGAGTGATGAGGCGAAAGCAGTATTTTCGGCTGCACCATTACCACCCAACACCAAATCATTAAGCATTAGCGGGGTGTTTAAACAACTCACTAGGGTATATAAGGACCATGTAAGGAGTTGGTGGGAGGCTCAGACATTACAGATCTATATCCAGAATAAGATAGTAACCAGAGGACTACGTATCCCCTTATTACCCCCGCAAAGGATACAGTCACCAGAATTGTACAAAAAGTGGGAGAAGGATTCCGTTGATTCATCACTACGTTTAATGACGTTGCCTCTGGAGGAGGAAACAACAGGGTGTGATAGGAGCCTCCAGATTTTGCAAGATTGTATCACGACTACCAAGCAATTTAGTGACAATCCGGACTTTGCTCAAAAAGAGCAGCTTCTCCAACAAACTATTGAGCGTTTTGCCGCCCAGTTAAAGGAGCGCAAACACGCACAATATATCAGAGACATCGCTGACTTTAAAGAGGGACAGATCCTTGAGTTTGGGGCCAAAAACACAAGAGTGTTGGAGGTTGAGACAGAGACATCGTCCTCTGAGGGAGAGACTGAGCCTGAGGTTTCAAACCCACGGGTTCCCCAATTCCCCATTTTTTCATCCTCGAGGGGGAGGTCTAGAGGTAGTGGTGGTAGAGGGAGAAGACCGCGTCAACGGGGGGGTTAAGGGATCCCCCCTCCTATGACCACGAATTATGCGCTGAGAGACAGAAAGAATCCGTAAATATGGATCACTGTAGTCAGGGCACATCACCATCTGATTCCCTGCGGGTGATCAATGTCTCTGAGAGATCCATCACCCCTGTTGAAACTAGTGTGTTGACAAAAGGATTATTGTTTGTCCCTACTAGCTCCTTCAACTTTTTCAATTGGGTCAAGGATTTGACCTTATATGTCAGGAAACTTAAGTGGAAAAATTTTTTTGCAACCCACGACAGGCAGCAATGTGTGGAATTGGGTATTGATACAACTGAATTGTCTGATGTTAGACTTTTGGCTGGTCTTCTTGAGGAGGGCGAGAGAGGCATCGGTGAGGGGCCCTTCACCGATCTAAAACTTGCATCTACAAAAAACCCCCATGTGTTGGGCAGAAATCAGGTGGATACACAACTGATAGTCCTACTGAATAGACTGTTAGAATTTGTATTATGGCAAGAAAAAGCAGCTAAGTTAAGAAAAACGAGTGGCCATTATTACTTTAAGAAATGAAGGTCAGTCAGTCCGAAAAATTGGGAAAACTTTGAAAGTGTCCCCAAGTGCAGTCACAAAAACCATCAAAAGCTACAAAGAAACTGGCTCACATGAGGACCGCCCCAGGAAAGGAAGACCAAGAGTCACCTCTGCTGCAGAGGATAAGTTCATCCGAGTCACCAGCCTCAGAAATCGCAGGTTAACAGCAGCTCAGATTAGAGACCAGGTCAATGCCACACAGAGTTCTAGCAGCAGACACATCTCTACAACAACTGTTAAGAGGAGACTGTGAGCAGCAGGCCTTCATGGTAAAATAGCTGCTAGGAAACCACTGTGTCAGGGCTGGGATACACAGATAAGGGGAAAGTGATCCCTAAGCTTAATCCCAACCCCTTTTCCTGCCTATTGCCTACTCAGGCTAACCCCTAAATCGACAACCTGAAGACTCGAAATACACTAGCAAAAATGCAGGGGAAGGGAAAACAAACAAGACAGACAAACAAGAACCAAATGGATAGTCAGATAGCCACGTCAAAACCAGTGGAGTACGTCAGGAACAAAATCAGCAAGCCAAGAGTAGTCACAAAACACGCCAAGGGTCAAAGAACAAACTAGAATCTAAACTGCAGAGCACAAATGACAAACCAGGTAGTAGCAAGGAGACTCCAAACACTGGCAGCAAGGCTCACATTTGAGGTCCTTAAATACCTAGCAGACCCCACCCAACCAGCTGACTGGGAGGAGAATGCGAGGAACAAAACTTAACACATGAGATACCAGATGAACCAGAAAATAAGCACAGACTATACTGCTCGCGTTTTCCGGCAACCAGTAACAGGCCGCGAGCGAGTGTGCGTACCAGCCACGTCCCTGGCACTTATGATTGTCGAGCCAGAGACCGTCGGCATCCACAGCCAGAGACCGTCGGCTGGAGGAGGAGCCTGACGAAATAGCGGAAGAAGCCTGGCCACGGGCAACCACATCGCCACCAGAGTCAGAGACAGGACCAGCAGAACGGGTGCAATGACTGCCAGTCCTGACAGTACCCCCCCTCCAGGAGGGGCCTCCGGACCCTTCGAACTCAGAGATGGTTTAGAAGGATGACTCTGGTGAAACAATCTCACTAACCGGGGCGCATGCACATCCTTACAGGGACCCAAGATCTATCTTCTGGACCGAATCCCTTCCAATGGATGAGGTACTGAAGGGAATTCCTCACCAACCTAGAGTCAAGAACCCTCTCCACCTCATACTCAAGATCTCCATCCACAACAGACGGAGAGGGAGGGTCAGGGAGGGGTACAACAGGGTCAACATAGCGCTTTAGCAAATTTTTATGAAAAGTATTGTGGACCCGCCATTCAGGGGGGCAACGCAACCTTAAAAGATACAGGATTAAACACATGAGTTATGACAAAAGGACCGATGAACCTAGGAGCAAATTTCAGAGACGGAACCTTCAATTTGAGGTTTTTAGTAGACAACAATACTTTATCACCCACAACAAAAGTTTCAGAGACAGTATGTTTATTCCTGGAATGGTGGACCATTTGGCTTTGTGATTTTTTCAAGTTCTGCTGAACTCGTGACCACACTGTGCACAGTTGGTTAGTTATGGATTCTGCCCGAGGAGTATCAGAAACAGAACACGATGAGAAAGAAAACCTGGGGTGAAAACCATAATTACAGTAAAAGGGTGATGTGAGTGTGGATGAACTAGTGTGATTGTTGATAGCAAATTTTTGGCTAGCGGAAGATATGAGGCCCACTGATGCTGACAGTCAGAGATAAAAAGACGAAGGTACTGGATCAGCTCCTGATTCATCCTCTCCGTCTGCCCATTGGTTTCAGGGTGAAAGGCAGAAGAAAAGGACAATTTAACCTCTAATTTAGAACAGAAAGCTCGCCAAAACTTAGCCACAAATTGTACCCCCCTGTCGGATACCACCTCATCAGGAATACCATGGAGACGAACCACATGCTGGATAAATAGATCAGCCAATTCTTCCACTGATGGCAGCTTTTTCAATGGAATGAAGTGACCCATTTCAGAGAACCGATCCACCACCACCCAAATGACAGTGCACCCCTGAGATGGTGGCAAATCGGTAACAAAGTCCATGTTAGACCAGGGTTTGTCTGGCACTGGGAGCAGGAGAAGAGGTCCCTCAGGACGTCTCCTGGGGATCTTTCCCCGCGCACAGACTTGACAAGCCTAAACAAAAGCATAAACGTCAGCATGCATACGTGGCCACCAATAATTTAGTTTCAGTAAATCTAATGTTCTCCGAACACCTGGGTGACCTGCTAGCACTGAACAATGTGTCTCCTCTAACACTCTCAAACGGCAAGACATGGGAACAAACAATTTGCCTTCCGGAAGGTCTTTAGGAGCAGAATTTTGTTCAGCAAGAATTTGAGAAGAGAGGTGAGAGGAGACAGCTGCCAGTACAATACCTGGAGGTAAAATGTTACCAGACTCAGACTCCGAACCCTCAGGAATTCCGAAACTCCGGGATAAAGCATCAGCTTTAACATTTTTTGTACCCGGTCGGTAGGTAACAACAAAATTAAAACGTGAGAAAAACAAGGCCCATCTGGCCTGACGAGCATTGAGACGTTTTGCATTATCAAGATACACAAGGTTTTTATGGTCTGTGATCACTGTCACTGGGTGAAGAGCTCCCTCCAAGAAATGGCGCCACACTTCAAAAGCCCATTTGATGGCAAGGAGCTCGCGATTCCCAATATCATAATTTCTTTCACATGCAGAGAATTTTTTAGAGAAAAATGCACATGGCCTGAGGTTTGTGAGAGCAGAAGACCCTTGAGATAATACTGCCCCTACACCGACCTCAGAAGCATCTACCTCTACAATGAAGGGTTGAGAGAGGTCAGGCTGAATCAACACAGGGGCTGTAGAAAAAGCTTTCTTAAGCTCCTCAAACGCAGAGTATGCTGCAGGAGACCAGTTGCTAGGGTCAGCCCCCTTGTGGGTAAGATCCGTGAGTGGTTTGGCGATTACGGAAAAGTTTTTTATAAAGTTTCTGTAGTAATTGGCAAAACCTAGAAACCGTTGAAGGGATTTTAAGTCAGTGGGGCGGACCCAATCTGCAATCGCCTGAACCTTACACGGATCCATCTGTACATCGGAAGGAGTGACCACATAACCCAGAAATGAAACCTTTTGCACACAGAAAATACATTTTTCCAACTTAGCAAACAAAGAGTTTTTTCGCAACCCGGACAACACAAGGCGAAGATGTTCATGATGGGTAGTCAGATCTGGAGAAAAAATCAGGATGTCATCCAGATAGACTACCATAAAGACCCCAATAAAATCATGAAAAATGGTATTCATAAAACCTTGGAAGACTGCCGGGGCATTACTCAGACCGAAAGGCATAACAAGATATTCGAAGTGCCCCAGTGGTGTGTTAAAAGCAGTCTTCCACTCATCTCCTTCCCGAATCCGAATCAGATTATACGCTCCCCTTAGATCTAATTTGGAGAACCAATTGGCCCCAGAAACCTGATTCAGAAGGTCCGGAATAAGAGGAAGAGGTCCAGAGTTCTTGACCGTGATTTTATTTAATTCGCGGTAATCAATACACGGCCTTAACCCACCATCTTTTTTCTCCACAAAAAAGAACCCAGCCCCCGTTGGGGACTCAGAAGGTCTAATATGCCCAATAGCCAAGCTTTCATCAATATACTGCTTAAGCGACTCTCTTTCAGGTACAGACAGATTATAAATACGACCCTTAGGCAGCTTGACTTTGGGCAAGAGATCTATTTTACAGTCAAAATCCCTATGAGGAGGAAGGACTTGAGACAGGGGTTTGGAGAAAACATCCGCGAAATCAGAGATAAACTCCGGGATCCCAGCATCACATGCAATCGTGGTACAGAGTGAGACCTGAGACATATGGGCCTTACACTGAGGACCCCAGCGAACAAGATCCAGTGTACCCCAGTCAATAACTGGATTATGTTCCTGGAGCCAAGGTATCCCCAGGATAACGTTCACCGACAAATTTTTCATAACCAGAAAAGAACAATATTCTATGTGTAGTGCACCCACCAACAATTTTATCTCAGGGGTGCGGAATTTGACCAAACCAGCACGCAATGGGGTCATATCCACACTTGATACTAGGATAGGAGGGGACAACGGAATCATGGAAGACAAAACCTGGGAAACAAAATCGTAGTCAATGAAATTAGCAGCTGCACCAGAATCCAGAAAAGCCTGACCAGAGCATGAGGCTGACTGGACTTCAATGGTGCAGGGCAAGAACATTTTAGAAATTTTTGGGAGTACCTGAGCTCCAAGGCAATCCTCCCGATAACTGCCTAGGAGCGGAAGTTTTTCCTGCTGTGACTTCTTGTGACAGGCATTAAGCTGATGTTCAGGACTCCCGCAGTAGAAACATAGCCGATTCCTCAGGCGATGTTCCCTCCTCTGCTCAGGTGTGATACCGCCGAGTTCCATGAGTTCAGGTCCAGATTGACTTGAGACCGGATTGAGGACCGACTGAGAGGCAGGGGATCCCTGAGGAGACCGCCTGGACCTCAGGCGTCTATCTGCCCGGATGGCTAGGGTCATGGCTTCGTCAAGAGTCTTAGGTTCAACATGAGCTAACAACAAATCTTTTACACAGTCAGAGAGGCCAGTCATGAACAGGTCATTCAAGGCTAGATCGTTCCAACCCGAGTCCGTCAAGTACTGTCTAAACGTAGCACAATATTCCTCTGCCATTTGTCTACCCTGGCGGAGGGACAACAAGTGGGAAACAGCTAACACAGGGCGGTCTAGTTCATCATAAATCTGAACAGGGCAGAGAAAAAGTCATTTAAACTGGAACGCAAAGGTGAGTCAGAAGGTAAAGAAAAAGCCCAAGTTTGTGGGTCGCCCCGCAGGAGGGACATCACCAACCCCACCTTTTGCGCTTCTGTCCCGGAAGACCGAGGTCGTAACGAAAAATACAATTTACATCCTTCCCGAAACAACAAAAATTTCTTACAGTCACCAAAAAAAAGGTCGGGAAGGGGGACCTTAGGTTCGGGTGCAGGTGTCGGAGCCACGGTAGATGGCACTGGGGCCGATGCCTGCATTTTTTCCTGAACCTGAAGGCTAGAAGACATATTTAGAACCAAATTGGTCAAGGCCTGGACCTGTGAGACCACAACTGACATTTGCTCCATGGGTGGAATACAGGTTGCAGGCCTGTTTTTGGCCAGTGTTTCTGTCAGGGCTGGGATACACAGATAAGGGGAAAGTGATCCCTAAGCTTAATCCCAACCCCTTTCCCTGCCTATTGCCTACTCAGGCTAACCCCTGAGTCGACAACCTGAAGACTCGAAATACACTAGAAAAAGTGCAGGGGAAGGGAAAACAAACAAGACAGACAAACAAGAACCAAATGGATAGTCAGATAGCCGCGTCAAAACCAGGAGAGTAAGTCGGGAACAAAATCAGCAAGCCAAGAGTAGTCACAAAACACGCCAAGGGTCAAAGAACAAACTAGAATCTAAACTGCAGAGCACAAATGACAAACCAGGTAGTAGCAAGGAGACTCCAAACACTGGCAGCAAGGCTCACATTTGAGGTCCTTAAATACCTAGCAGACCCCACCCAACCAGCTGACTGGGAGGAGAATGCGAGGAACAAAACTTAACACATGAGATACCAGATGAACCAGAAAATAAACACAGACTATATTGCTCGCGTTTTCCGGTGACCAGTAACAGGCCGCGAGCAAGTGTGCGCACCAGCCACATCCCTGGCACTAATGATCGTCGTGCGCGTCCCGTGCCTGGGACGCGCATCCACAGCCAGAGACCGTCGGCTGGAGGAGGAGCCTGACGAAATAGCGGAAGAAGCCTGGCCACGGGCAACCACATCGCCACCAGAGTCAGAGACAGGACCAGCAGAACGGGTGCAATGACTGCCAGTCCTGACACACTGCTAAGGACAGGCAACAAGTAGAAGAGACTTGTTTGTGCTAAAGAACACAAGGAATGGACATTAGACCAGTGGAAATCTGTGCTTTGGCCAAATTTGAGATCTTTGGTTCCAACCACCGTGTCTTTGTGCGACGCAGAAAAGGTGAACAGAAGGACTCTACATGCCTGGTTCCCACCGTGAAGCATGGAGGTGGAGGTGTGATGGTGTGTGGGTGCTTTGCTGGTGACACTGTTGGGGATTTATTCAAAATTGAAGGCATACTGAACCAGCATGGCTACCACAGCATCTTGCAGCGGCATGCTATTCCATCCGGTTTGCGTTTAGTTGGACCATCATTTATTTATCAACAGGACAATGACCCCAAACACACCTCCAGGCTGTGTAAGGGCTATTTGACCAAGAAGGAGAGTGATTAGGTGCTACGCCAGATGACCTGGCCTCCACAGTCACCAGACCTGAATCCAATCGAGATGGTTTGGGGTGAGCTGGACCGCAGAGTGAAGGCAAAAGGGCCAACAAGTGCTAAGCATCTCTGGGAACTCCTTCAAGACTGTTGGAATACCATTTCAGGTGACTACCTCTTGAAGCTCATCAAGAGAATGCCAAGAGTGTGCAAAGCAGTAATCAAAGCAAAAGGTGGCTACCTTGAATAACTTAGAATATAAGACATATTTTCAGTTGTTTCACACTTTTTTGTTAAGTATATAATTCCACATGTGTTAATTCATAATTTTGATGCCTTCAGTGAGAATCTACAATTTTCATAGTCATGAAAATACAGAAAACTCTTTGAATGAGAAGGTGTGTCCAAACTTTTGGTCTGTACTATATATATATATATATATATATATATATATATATATATATAATGTCTGTGTGTGTATGATGTTCCTCTATGTGTGTGCATTTATTTGCAGGTTCACAGAAAAGCTGAAAACTTTAAAACTTAACTTTTAATATAGAAGACAATAATTAAAAAATACACAATGCTCAATCACGAGCAAATATGATTAAAAAAAAGACCCACACCACTCAACCACCAACATCTTGGGGTTCCCCCCCCCCCCCCGGACCTGAATGAGGCAAAAGACATCTCCAGCACCACATCTTTGCTCTCATGAAGTTACAGAATCGGTGGGAAAATCAATTAACCGAAAATTCTTCGAGCTTGATGCGACTCCTTCTGGACGAGGAGAGGGTGTTTTTTGATAAATCTTCCACCAAGCTCAAAGAATTAACTGATTCTGCTCTCAAGTTCAAGGGAGGCCCCGATTTCAATAGACGCATCTTAAGTCCAGACTCCGATTTCAATCCAAGCCAAAGGTTTGGTTAAAACTATAGGGGACGGACCACTAGAAGGGGCAGAAACAGGAGATGGCAGGGATGGGGAAGAGCAACGAGGTGACCAGGGGGAGATGGTGTCCCCCCCTCGCAGCTCTCCTTCTCTTCTGGCTCATTTGTGAATCCAACTTCTGGATTTCAGCAACCTTTTTTAGGAAAAGAGCCACTCCCCTATCAACTCAGGGAGCGCCCAAGAACAATCAATTGGGAGAAAGAAAAGAGAGCAATAAATTAGAGAAGGCCACTAGATAAGGTGGAAACAAATCTTTTGGAGAGAGGCCTGTCCTTTGTCCCGAACACACGCTTTAATGCATTTACTTGGGTAAAGGACCTGCATCTTTTCATTAGAAAGTTCAAGTGGCATAAGTTCATTAAAAACACGGACAGAGAGACCTGTGATAAGCTAGGTATTTCAATCAGTGATTTACCAGATCTGGATATTTTTCTAGATTTACTAGAGGAAGGATTGAGAGAACCGTGGCTTGGCACGTTTACTAAACATAAATTGTAAAGTAAAAGACTACCACCACCAATGAATTCTGATCACCTTGACATATTCTTGGAAATGACTATACGTGATATTGAAAAATTGAACAGACCATCACGCTCATCACATAATTTAACTAAAAGTGAGCTAGACACCCTTATTCGACTTGAAAAGGATGATTCAGTAGATATAAAACCTGCTGATAAAAGAGGGAATTTAGTGATAATGAATAATCGTGACTATCGACAAATGTGTATGAACCTCCTACCTGCTACCAGGTATTACCATCAGACCCAACTACATCCTTTCTGTCTGTATTTCAAGATCTGTTACAAAAGGCCCTGGAAATGGGGTGTATTAGTAAGGATAGGATTAGTAAGGAGTATAACTTCATGTTACCGGGTCCACCCCGGATTTCTACGTTTTATGAGCTACCAAAGATTCATAAGGGTCCATCCCCCCTTAAAGGTAGACCCATAGTATCTGGGGTGGACTTGTTGGCTCGTTGGAACTGTGGTGTCTACATTGATCGCATCTTAAGTCCATACGTTTTGTCTCTACCATCTTTTACGAGAGACACTATGGATTTTTTGCGAAAAATAGAAACACTTACCTTTGATTTCTCATGTATCTTGGTGAGCATCGATGTTGAATCACTTTATAGTTCTATTCCCCACATCCAGGGTTTAAGGGATGTCTCCCACTTTCTCAAGTCTAGAGGTACTCAGTATAACAATAACCAATTCATCCTTGATTTACTTGAGTTTGTGTTAAATCACAATTATTTTCTGTTTGATGGGCGTGTCTACCACCAGCTCAGGGGGACGGCTATGGGGATCCCTTGTGCTCCCTCATATGCCAATCTCCTCCTGGGCTGGTGGGAGGATCTGATAGTCTTCCCAGGCGAAGTCTCCTGGTGGACGGACAAAATTACTTTTTGGTGAAGATTTATAGACGATGTGTTCATTGTGTGGAATGGGGATCAGGATCAATTTAAGGAATTTGTTACCATGTTAAACACAAACGATATTGGCCTTTCTTTTACCTTTGAATTGGGTTTTGATAGAATTACATTTCTTGATATTTGTGTGACCAGACAGGGGGATAGGCTGAAGAGGACTGTTTATCGGAAACCAACAGCCACGAATAGCCTGCTTCACTGGTCCAGTCACCATCCAGTAGCCCAAAAAAGAGGTATACCTAAGGGCCAGTATCTTCGTGTTAGAAGAAAGGTTCTTGAGCATGTAAATGACGTGGTCAATAAACGTAACACACCAGTTGCGGACCACATCGTTGAAGTACATGGAGGAAGACCTGAGGCACTGAGATTTTCGGTACTTGAAGTCGTACATGAGTCCCAGAGAAAAGGCGACTGGAATCAACACATCTTTCAGAAGGAATGCGAATGGATATACCGCTCTAAGTTCCAGTCGCCTATTGGACTCAATGAGCGACTCACTTTCTCTTGCTTTTTATAATATCATAGTTTCCTCCTCCAACCTTCCCTTCCCCTTTTTCGACAATTAGTACACAGGCTCTCACCTCCCCTCCTTTCTTCTCAGTTTCATTTATGCTCAGTTAACCATCCAGGACCAGTCATCTTTATTGATGCGTGAAGCGTTGTTAGTTGATGGTCAATCATCTTTTTTTTAATCTTATTTAACTACAGTGGGTTGGCCTAAACATCATGGTCCCCTCTTTGCTTTTCCCTGCTCCACTCATTTCTTTTGCCCCTAAATATAGCCCCTGGTTCTGGGTCAATTATTATTGGTCCCCTTTTTTTTTTTCCTCTTTTCAATCCATCAGCTTTCATCATATACACTATAGACGAGCGAATCCATTCGTCGATTCGTATGGAATCTTGGGAATTTTCAGCTGCGAAGCGAATCCGAATATTAGGTGATTCACTTTGGCTTTGTACGCATTCGCGACGTAGTTTGTCCTATAAATTATACGCTATTGCTACATATAAGCTGTTGCGTATAAATTCAATTCATTAGCGATGAAGACTCCTCCCCGGTAGCTCTGCCCCCTTCTCCAGTGCAAGAGGAAGACGAGGCTACTCAGGCAATTAAGATGGCAAGACAGCGAGGCCCTGACTGGGGAGGCATGGTGTGGGGCACCGACCCTTATGAGGAGAAGGAACCTGGGAGATCTACGTCTCTCAACATGTCCAGCAGCCTAAGAAGTCAGTTGAGGTGCCCGCTGAGGTGTTCACTCCGCTGGCTGACGCGGCAGAGGCGGCAGGAGTTCCAGCTCCGCCACGCAAGGACTACTCCCTTCGTTAAAATTTGATGGTCCCCAAAGCTGTCACCTGGAATGCCTGACCCTCTGGGAATACAAAAAGTTGGTAGAGGAGTGGGTTGTGCAGGTGTTGAAGCACCCACGGTCCGGTGACCCCAAGCTGGAGCGCAGAAAGGGTACCGTTATGTGGTTCAGTGTTGAACGGGGAGTTGGTTTTATCGCAGATGAGGAGACGCAGAAGAATTATACGTGAACCGCCGTTCTGTAAAGCGGCCATATCTTCCACCCGTCCGCCACAATCTCCACGCAGGGGATTACGTGGAGTATACCCCTATGAAGAGCCTCCAAGGCCCCTTTGCTACTGGGGTGAAACTCCTCATCCGACCAGCTACTCCTGCAGCGCCCCGGAGTACTGGACTGAGAAGGCCCAGGCCGCAGAAGAGGCTCGGTGTTCCCATGAGACCAATGATGGGACTCTGCGATCTGAGGAGAAATCCCAAGCTCAGCTGGAACCCCTGATACCGATCCTTCATGTGGGACAGATGACCACCATCAGTTTCGTGTACCAGCCATCAGTGGTACAATACCAAGTGCCATGGCAGGTGCAGGCCGCACAGTCGACCGCTCGCGGAAGACCGTTACCAGAGCCCTTTACAGCCGGAGGTTCTTGTATGCCAACGGGAGGATCTGGCCCCTACAAGGTAAAGGGCTAGGCCCAAGTTGCCACGGCCCTTGTCAGTGTGACCGCCCGGTCACTACCAAGACCATCCCTGAGAGGTCGGTGGAGCTCTGCTGCCGCAGCCAGTGTAACTTTCATGAGGCAGGAGCGCCCTCTCATGCCTTTTAGCTCCAGCAGCAGTGAAGAGGACCTGCAGGCCCTTAAGTAAGGATCCTGCAGCTTTTATGGGAATCACAACGTGGACTTTACTTAAAGGGTGAGCACTAGTTGGCCTTTGTTTTTATTTTTGTTGCCCTGCATTTGTCCTCACCCAGATGGACATGGATTGTCAGGACTCCCTCCATAAAAAAAAAAGTTGCGCATATGTGCGCCTCATCCCTTTTTTCCCCCTTTTCAGGTTATTGGGGAGCCCCTTGAAAGAGGGTTTTTTAAGGAACCTTTACTGCTATTTTATTACCCATTTGGATTACAATTGCGATACCTATCCCGGTGCGGGATTACAAATTACAACTGAGTTTGGGATTCTGTTTCTGTTCCAGTTGTATGACAAGCGTCAGAAGAAAAGAGACTTAAACGTGTCCGTGAGCATACTATGTAGGTGGGTGATATTTAAAATGTTTACATTATACCTATAATGTATTTGCACTAGATTGTTTGCACTGGATTGTTTGCACTAATGTTTTTACCTTTCAGCAACATTTTCAATTATATTGCCCATTGTGTGTATTTCTTTACAGGTACCGCAATGTGTCCTCATATTCACTTTATTGTATGGTGGATGGTTGTACTATGCACTTAGCCGGATAGACAGCACCTTACTTGTTCTACCTCAAATATACATACTGCCTCTGAGGGCGATTTCAGATCTGACCATTTACGCTGGATCTGGCCCAGGGTCCGCAAGGTGTCGAAACGATGGCGCAAGCCTCAGATCACCTGCTGGATCACCTCCTTTTTATGCTGGTTCGGGTGGCGGTGTGTGCCATCGTAATCTTGCCGGTCAATCAGCCGGACTATGTATTTCAGCTGTGCAGCAGAGCTAAATGATGAGGATCGCCTGGATGCCATTTTCTAAAATTCACTCTGCCTCTGAGGAGTGCACGCCGTGGCCTCTCGTCATACGTGCATGCATATTATGTAATCGCGTAGACAATAGTACACTAAGGATTCGTACGATATTTGTACGCTCATGCGTACGTCTTCTAAGAAGTTGCGTACATTTTTTAAAAGAGTGTTCGTTATTAGTGCGCGAATGTTCGCTAATAGCACATAATAATGTATATTTTGTACGCAAATACAATGAATCTATTCTTCGAATATACGAATCTTAGGAAAAGTTCGGCAAATGTTCGGCGAATAAAATTTTGAATGATTCGCTCATCTCTAATATACACCATATCTTAATCTACTGTCCAACAGTTTTAGGTATATACTAGACAGTAATAAATATCAAGCCTTTACTCCTTAGGTAGTTACTGAATATGTACTGTATATCTGTCTCAGGTCCTTTATGTGGGTAAAGGAATAGTAGATTATAAATATATTTATAGAGTCGAGTCACCTATCCCTCTCTCCCTGTATTCATCACAGTCTGCGCTCCACCGTGGAGCGCATCAGATACTTAGAACGGCCGGCTGCGCGTCACGTGACACAGACTGGTCACGTGACCGGAAGCAACAACTGCAGAGAGGTGGAACGCATATTGGCGTGCGTTCCACAGGCAGGAATGGGTATTGTTAAACGCCGGTGCGCGCTGGGCTTAAAAGAGCAGCGCGCACAGCGCTTCTCCCACCTGCCCCACCAACATCTTGGGACCCCCCTGGACCTGCCACACCATGTGTATCTGCCATGTGTACACCATATGTATCTGCCTTGAGGTCATGTAAGAGGTCTTAGGACCATCAAGTATATTCCTCTCTATCGTGCATTTGTATCATTGGTTGTTTATTGGCTGGTACCTAATTGATTTTGTTTATGGGCATCTCACCATTGGCAGAATTTATTACTTTATGTTTAATAACAGATGTCAATCACCATAATTATATCGCCGCTGCTCCACCTATTGAACAATGGTGATGACTCATTTGGTGTTAGGTTTGGCTTCTTGATTTGAGTAATTATCTGTGGGCAATTTATCTATCATCTGACTTGGTATATGGTTTATGAATTAGTTACTATCCCTAATTACTTATGTATTGTGTATAATCTATCACCCTACATTAACCCCTGATGAACCTCTTACGAGGGGAAACGCATCGGGTTAGTGGGTCAACTGTATGGTAATCTCGTAAGGGATAGACAAGGGATAGACAGGAAGGTTCGAGACCAGGGAGCTTCCACCTTTAGGAACCGTCCCCGGGTTGAGGGGCAGCGTTAGGAGCTATTATAGGGATTGCTATCTCCTACATCCTAGCACCCCCATATAGAACCCCTACAGCTAGGTATCCTGTCTACTCCATGTTAAATCTGTTTTATTTGCATTTAATTACTGCACCTTTAGGTTGAGTGGTGTGGGCCTCTTTTTTTGAATTATAGTTGCTCGTGTTGAGCATTGTGTATTTTTTAATTATTGTCTTCTATATTAAAAGTTAAGTTTTAAAGTTTTCAGCTTTTCTGTGAACCTGTGTATTTCTCTGAGCTGGACTGTTGATCTCTTAATGAGATATCACATATGCTGTGAAAAAGTCTTAATGTGCATTTATTTGCCTGTATATTTTCTGTATAAGTGTGTATATAAAATAAAAGATGGCTGTCTACAACTTTAGGTGAAAGCCAGTGTACATGTCCTAGTTTCCTCTTCACATACACAGGTCCAGGACAGTCAGGAGACTGCACAGCAGGGGCGTTGCTAGGCTAAAACATTTGGGGCCTGGGCCCCTGATGTTTTCTCCCAGGCCCCGAATGTCCTGCCTGTTAAACAGATACAATTGTATTGCCGTCCTCAGGACGGCAGTACAATTGAATCGAACACACTGCAAGATATGTAGAACCTATGATGACATCACAGGTCATGTGATCATTGCCGTCCAATCCTGCACTGGTCACATGACTGTGACATCATCGCAGGTCCTTTTCAACCCGTCTTCTAAACTGAAGAGGAGAATTGTGGGGAAGAAGCTGCAGTGAGCTCTGGTACATCAGAAGAGGTAAGTGAAGGGAGAAGCAGAGGGATGCTGGGAGTTGTGGTTATTTAACTGGGACCGTATGTTAGGGCAGAAGGGAGGGATGTTATCATGGGACTATGTGTTGGAGGTGACTTGGTCAGGGTTCTGTTAGGGTACTTTCACACCTGCGGCATGGGACTCATAGGATGCTGTACTTTTGTTCTGGCCGCCTCTCGGCAGGGTTTGCCGTGCTGTGGCCGGATCTGTTGCCCTCCCCCATTACAGTGAATGGGGCCGGAGCGTAGTTCTGGCCCTGAACGTGCACCTACGGCAGCACGGATCCGGCGGGCTGTTCACCCGCTGGAACAGCCTGCCGGAGTCCCCTGACGCAGGTGTGAAACTAGCATTAGGCTACTTTCACACTTGCGTTTGCAGGATCCGTTAGTGAGATCCGTCACAGGCTCTCATAAATGGTCCAAAACTGATCAGTTTTGTCCTAATGCATTCTGAATGGAAAAGGATCCGTTCAGAATGCATCAGTTTTGCTTCAGTTCAGTCAGCATTCCGTTTTGGAGGCGGACACTAAAACACTGCTTGCTGCGTTTTGGTGTCTGCATGAAGAAACTGATCCAAACTAGCTATTTAAAACATAATACAGCTGGATCCGTTCAGAACGGATGCAGACGGTTGTATTATCATGATGGATCCAGCAAAAACGCTGGTGTGAAAGTAGCCTTATTTACATTGGACTGTGGCGTGGAGTGATGTTATTTACATGGGACTGCATGTTGAAGGCGGCTGTCAGAGGGAGTGATATTTACATAGGACTGTATTTGGAGGGGGCTGTAGATAGAGAGGGATGTTATTTACATGGGGCAGTATATTGGAGGGGGCTGGAGAGATGGTGTGATTTACACAGGAGGGAAATAGCTTTATTTACATGGGACTGTACAGTATAGTGGAGGGGCTGAGGAATTATAATTTCTGAGGACACTAAAGGGAGGAATATAACTACAGCAGGCACTTCAGGGTGAGCATTATAACAGTAGGGGGAGCGATATAAATACTGGGGGCACTGAAGGGGTATTATAAATCCAGGAGACATTAGGCATTCTTATTACCACTGGGGGCTTTATAGGAGAGACTTATAGATCCACCTTATTTCTACTAAGAGCACTATGGAGGGGCCTTATTACTACTGAGGGCTCTTTACAGAGCTTTATTACCACTGGGGGAATAATAGGGAGCCTTATTACTACTGGGGGCTCTGTGAGGGCATTATTAATACTGGATGACTCTTCTACTAATGGGGACAATCTTGGGGAGCATTATCAGTGCTGGGGTTACTGTAGGGTGCAGTGTTACTAATGAAGGAATTACTACTGGTAGGACTATTACTATGGGGGACACTATTATTTCTCCAGGATAGTATTTGGAGGTTTTAGGGGGCACAGTGAACAGCAGGATAAGACTATGGGGACTCCAGGTTGGGGGATGATGATAGAAATGTGAGGAATCTAAGATGTCCGTGTGTCACACTCTGCAGAGACGAGGCTGAGAGAAGTTGTCTGGGCTGAATGGAGAAGATGATGACAGAGAAGATCTACATCAGAGGAGACGTCACCTGGAGGCCCTGGATGTGAGGTATGTGCTGCTGTATAGCAGGGTTGGGGCGAGGGTCGACATAGAGAACTGGGCCATATTCATTGGGGCTTGGGCCCGGATCTTTTGAGACCCTAGCAACGCCCCTGCTGCACAGTCCAAGAAAAAAAGCACAGGACTGCTCAAGGGGTTCACAGAAGAATAGTATCAAACTCTTGAAGTAGGAGCTCAAGCATATCCTTTCTTCTTCCACTCTCTCTACTCTGGCAGGAAGTAGCACCAGCCCACTCCTACCAAGAGGGTAGAAACAGGGTGATTAGCCCTGTTCCTGCCAACCATACCTCTGCAACTGGAATGAACGTCAGAACATCACATAATAACAATTGCAGTACCCCAGGTTTGAATCTTGCAAATGCTCTTTTCCCCATGACACATGTGAATGGGCATATACACTGCCTTAACTATATAAATATATATATATATATATATATATATATATATATACATATATATACTGTACCAGCATTAGTCACAGCTTAGGGCCTGTTTACTTCATGATGCCAGGAGGATTTTTTACATAAACCTGTGATGGAAGACTGTAACATATCCCACTGCTTATATAGCCCCCAACCTCTCTTGGCACAAACACAGTTCTGAACAACCCAGGACCTTTTCACCATGGAGAAGTCTGGGGTCTCCTGAAAGCAGTACACGGAGGGGACAGGAAACCTACAGGTCCTTGTCACCTCCTTGTTCTCTACTGTCATGCTTGATAATGTCCAGGGCCCACACCCCATCATCCTCCAGCTGACAGTGCTGCGTTGCCTGTGGAACCTCCTGTAGCTATCACTATATAGCTATAGCTATAAACTTATGAGGAGAAAAATATGACGTGAACAAGTCCTTACTGTGTGTACCCACTGTATATATATATATATATATATATATATATATATATATATATAGTCATAATTTTTTTATTTGTGTAATGTGTAGGGGCAGTGATAATGACCATTTTTGTAATATACTTTAACACGTTGCCGACCTAGGACGAGAATGCTCGTCCTAATATGGCGTTACTTAACGCCCTAGGACGAGCATTCTCGTCCTAGGGTTAACGTGCTGCTGGCTGCCCGCTGCCGCAATCTACAGCAGGGGCCCGGCTGATACTAACAGCCGGGCCTCTGCTGTATCCGCCAGCACCGGTGATTACACGATGCCGGCGGATTAACCCCTTGTATGCCGCGGTCACGCTGACCGCGGCATACAAGGTAATTGCGGCAGTTTTTAAAGCCATCGGGTCCCCGTGAGGTGGTGGGGGGGGCCCGATGGCTGAGATGGAAGCCCCGATGCCTTGCCCAGAGGCATCGGGACTCCCATCTACGGAAGCCCAGGAGACCAGCCACAGCGCTGGGCCTCCTAGGCAGCGGTCAGCGTCTCACAGTGTGAGACGCCGACAGTTGAATGCAGCACAATACAGATGTTTGTGCTGCATTCAATCAGGGATCAGACCCTGAAATGTTAAAGTCCCTTACTGGGACATAAGTGAAATGTAAAAAAAAAAGTTAAATAAAAGTGTTTTAACAAAAAAATAAAATAAAAAAAAAATAATAAAGTTTCAAAAAAAAAAAAAAGCCCCTTCCCCATAAAGAAACACATAAAAATAGAAAAAAAAAAAAATAATAATAATATACATATTAGGTATCGCCACGTCCGTAAAAACCTGCTTTATTAAAATATCACATGATCCAGCCCGCCCGGTAAACACCGTAAAAAATAAAAAATAAAAATTGTCTAAAAAAAGCCATTTTGTGTCACATTTCATCACAAAAATTGTAATACCAAGCGATCAAAAAAGCGGATGCCCCCAAAAATAGTGCCAATCTAATCATCATCTCATCCCGCAAAAAATGAGCCCCTATCTGAGACAATCGCCCAAAAAATAAAAAAACTACAGCTCTCTGACTATGGAGACACTGAAACATGATTTTTTTTGTTGCAAAAAGGATATTATTGTGTAAAACTTAAATAAATAAAAATAAGTATACATGTTAGGTATCGCCACGTCCGTAACAACCTGCTCTACAAAAATATAGCATGATCTCTCCCCTCAGGTGAACACTGTAAAAAATAAAAAATAAAAACTGTCTAAAAAAAGCCATTTTTTGTCACATTTCATCATAAAAAATGTAATACCAAGCGATCAAAAAAGCGTATGCCCCCAAAAATAGTACCAATCTAATCGTCATCTCATCCCGCTAAAAAATTAGCCCCTACCTGAGACAATCGCCCAAAAAATAAAAAAAACTACAGCTCTCTGACTATGGAGACACTAAAATGTGATTTTTTTTTTTTGTGCTTTTTTGTGCTGTGTAAAACTTAAATAAATAAAAAAAAGTATACATATTAGATATTGCCGCGTCCATAACGACCTGCTCTATAAAAATATAACACGATCTAACCTGTCAGATGAATGTTGTAAATAACAAAAAATAAAAACAATGCCAAAACTGCTAGTTTTTGTTACATTGCCTCACAAAAAGTGTAATATAGAGCTACCAAAAATCATATGTACCCTAAAATAGCACTAACAAAACTGCCAACTTATCCCATAGTTTCCAAAATGGGGTCAGTTTTTTGGAGTTTCCTACTCTAGGGGTGCATCAAATGTGACATGGCAACTTAAACTTTTTTCAGTGAAATCTGCCCTGGCGTTCCTTTCCTTCTGCGCCCTGCCGTGTGCCTGTACAGCAGTTTACGATGACAAATGGGGCATTTCTGTAAACTACAGAATCAGGGTAATAATTACTGAGTTTTGTTTGGCAGTTAACCCTTGCTTTATTCTCAGAATAAAATGATTCATATGGAAAATCTGTCAAAAAAGTGAAATTCGGAAATTTTGGCTACATTTTCCTTTAATTCTTGTGGAACACCTAAAGGGTTAAAAACGTTTGTAAAATCAGTTTTGAATACCTTGAGGGGTGTAGTTTCTAAAATGGGGTTATTTTGGGGTGGTTTCTATGATGGAAGCCTCACAAAGTGACTTCAAACCTGAACTGGTCCTTAAAAAGTGGGTTTTGGATATTTTGTGAAAAATTTCAAGATTTGCTTCTAAATTTCTAAGCCTTCTAACGTCCCAAAAAAATAAAATGTAATTTTCAAAGTGATCCAAACCTGAAGTAGACACATGGGGAATGTAAAGTCACAACTATTTTTGGAGGCATTACTATGTATTTTAAAAGTAGAGAAATTGACATTTGGAAATTTTTCTAAATTTTTGGTAAATTTGGTATTTTTTTATAAATAAGAATGAAATATTTTGACTCAAATTTACCACTGTCATGAAGTACAATATGTGACGAGAAAACAATCTCAGAATGGCCTGGATAAGTAAAAGCGTTCTAAAGTTATCACCACATAAAGTGAGACATGTCAGATTTGCTAAAAATGGCCTGGTCCTTAAGGTGAAAAATGGCTGGGTCCTTAAGGGGTTAATTACTGAAATCATACATTTCTACTAGAATAATAGCTATAAAGTGGCCCATTTTAAGTCTCCTCTGCCTCCTCTAACAGTGGAGTCTTGCTAACACTGACTGTGTTATGTAAACAGAAGACAGAGGAGGCTAAAAATGGGCCACTTTAGAGCTATTTTTCTAGTAGAAATGTATGCTTTCAGTAATTAAAGCATACTACAAAAATGGTCAGCATCACTGCCCCTACACATTACAAAAATAAAAAGAAAATATGACAGTTACACTTTAAGCATTTAGGACCCCATTTTTAATTTGGACTAGGGCCTCACTTTATCTATATTATCGGGTATGAAGGAGCCCTAATAGGGTAACTGCTTACCTATGAACTTGGTCTTAGTGCGTGTCTGTGTTTCAGAGATAGAGAAATTATATGTGAAGGTAGTGATAATTAGTACAGTGCTGCAGAATATGTTAGAACTATATAAGCAACTGGAGATTAAAAGAAATGATTTAAACAGTTCTGCTGAAATCAGGATACTGAAGGGCTCTAACAATGAGAATGTTTTTATGGGCTAATGCACACGACCATATGTATTTTGTGGTCCGCAAAGAATGGTTCCACAAAAATACATAAGACATCCGTGTGCATTCCGTATTTTGAGGAACAGAGCAGCTGGCCCTAATAGAACAGTATTATCCCTGTCTGTTATGAGGCCAATAATAGGACAAGTTCTATTCTTTTGCGGAACAGACATACGGAAACAGAATACACATAGAGTAAATTCCGTTTTTTTGCAGACCCATGAAATGAATGGCTCTGTAAATGGTCCACCAAAAAACGGAACTGACACGGAAAGAAGACACATTCGTGTACATGAGCCCTTAGACAAAATAAAAGATAGAGAAGTTGAGACTAAATAATTTACCTTCTGACCTAGCAGAAGTTTGGCATAAAGATTTTTTTTAAATCCAGTGGTTTTTTAGCTTACATTTATATTGCCAAAGTATTAAAATACTTTAACACTGATGTTGGATTTTTTCCTAGGATATGACACATCACACTTTGCAGGAAAATTCCTTAACATTGTGTAATTTATTCCCAGCAACCCAAGTATTTCCAGCTTTTCTTTCATATGGAAAAAAAATCTGTATGTTAGACTTGGTCTCAGTTTCATTGTATGTATTCAATAATTGACATTACAAAATGACTCTGATTAAGGCAGTTGGAAAGCCAATGGATTGATGTTGAGACCACTGGTTGTGATGCTCATTCACACAGTTGTACTATGTGTGTAGTAATTCAATTTTTTATTTTGGAGACACATTTTTAAATGGTGACAAATTCAATGCATTTAAATGTTTTTATTCACATTTCTATTTTTTTTTTAGATTTTTATGCTTATTTTCGTATGCAAGTGTATAGAAGCTCTGATATGAGCAATAGTCTCAGATAGGTGCCATTTCTCATATTAAAGATAAGAGGAAACTACATGCTCTTTGTAGGATCTTGTAAACTACTGGCACTTGGGGTGCACATATCGCAGATAAAAATTCCATTGTATGGAAGGTAACTAAAGTATATGTTTGATTATGGTGGAACAGAAAACTTTAATGGCTGCATTAGTTGAGTATTAGATAAATGTAGCTGTCACCTCCACTGACGAGCAAGCGTTCCTTCTCGACAACCGAAATGCTGTTCTGATCTGCAGGTCTAATACAGGCCTAGCTTCATATTGTCCTTTTTATCAAACATTTTGGTGTGTAAAGGCTACTTCCTTGGGATTGACTGGAATGGCTGAACTGACCCACCCAAACATTCAGATCACCCGTAATATCCCTCAAATGAGTCTCAGCCATGTGTGTCATTAGCAGCAATACATACATATGGGGATGGTTATCCAGTAAAACTACTATTGTCTCTCATATTCCTCCCTAGGATGAAGGCGGACACATCCCTCTCTTCATTCTCCACTCAATCACGTAATAGAATATCTCTCGTTCTGAGTAATACTACCACACTGATGAGATCAAGATTTTTGGAAGATCCAAAGGGCAGAATCAAGGACTGGAAATGACTGCCTGATTCACCACAGATGATCAGAGCAACTCCCTCTGTCTATAAGATAACAGGACATATTCAGTAGGAACAGTCCAATACCAGCCATTAGGCTTTAGGACCAAAAAGATGTAGATGAAGATTTCTATCTTTTGATGACCTTACGGAATGGTGAAGCTACTTTCTGTATTAAACACCTAATGATCTGAAATCTGTTGAATCTCCTCTGGTGTCAGAATATGAGGTGCTTCACTGAAAATGAGGTAGTCGTGCCCCTATGTCTGAATATCAGTCCTATCCCCCTCTGTATAAAGGAGCTTTATGTCTGTTCTACCCATTATAAGCCCCAGATCTGAAAACATTGATGGACTTGCTGAAAACATCTAATCAGTAACTCTAGGATCCTGGAGATAATCTTTCCTTGTTGCAAGGTTCTCAAGGGCTAATAAAGTTCTTAAAGTGAATCTGTTATTATTTTATACACTCATATAATGCTGTTATAGTCTTCATCAAGCTGTCCCCAATGGGGCTCACAATCTATGCTCCTTATCAGTATGTCTTTGGAGTATGAGACGTAACCAGAGGAAACCCACACAAGTACGGGGAGAACATATAAACTCCATGCAGACGTTGTCCTTGGTTGGATTCAAACCTAGAACCCCAACACTGCAAGGCACCAGTGCTAACCACTGAGCCACCATGTTGCCCCATGGTTGAATCTTATCTTTGTGAAGCCCAAGTACAATAATACAAGTATATAACACCGTCTGCTGCTTCCAGATCAGGAATTTGTATTTGACTCTCCCCCATTTCCCTGCTATGCACCTACAAACTAAATGAGGAATGCACAGAGAGAACTTCTGGAGTCCTCTCCATTATGTATGCACGCTGAGGAGTCCTCTGAATGCATTACGTGGCTGGTTGGTATGGGGGTGAACACAGCAGGGGAATGGGGGTGAACCTCAACATACAAATTACTGATCCAGAGTCAGTGGTAGGTGTTCTCTACATGTATGTATTAGGGCTTTGTCAGAGGTGACAGGGGAATCAGAGTTCCCACATCAGAGATGGGCACAAAAAGCAGTGCTCATGATGTTTCACTGATAGACATTTAGGAAAACGTATGCATGCTACAAAACATACACCCTAAGGGCTCAAAATTCTTGGGACTAAACAAATGGAACTAGTCACAGAACTAGCCAGAAAATAACTGGTTCTGTAGTGCCCACATCCACACTATAGTGCACAAGTCACCTTGATATGGTGAGATGAAACCATGGCAGCTGACACCGAGGTTTACAAACCACCTTCACTGTAGGGGAAGTCTAACCTGATCCAACACCAAAGAATGTACAGGAGAAAGAACCAGCAGGAGCAAATTCCCAGGGAGGAGGAATGCCGACAGCAAGTAGGACACAGGGAGAAGGAGGAGTCGTAGCTCTTTATAATCTTAATTTAATTGTTTGGCACCTGTTCTAAACTTGCCGCAGAAGATTAACTTCTCATATAGTTAGCAGACAGCATGGTATCTTTTTTGTAAACTGGTGCTGGTATTTTTTTTAAACTGGCATGGTATGGGCCTGAACAATGTATAAGCAATATTTTCACAGCAAGCTTCTTTTTTGTGCTTAATTATGTACCCATTAGGGATTTTCTACATTTTCAGAAACTTGCAGTGCAGTACACTACCTTATGGGGGTAGGTGTGGGGAGGAGGGGGTGGCTGGTTTCTGAACAGTACGCTAAATGTGCCCGAAACAATGATCGGGGAGGGGGTGGGGGTGGTTGAGCTCTCCAAAAACCATCCTGTTAACAAATTATCTATCTATCTATCTATCTATCTATCTATCTATCTATCTATCTATCTATCTGTCTAATATATATCTCTATCTAATTGTTCTATCTGTCTAATATCTATCTATCTATCTATCTATCTATCTGTCTATCTATCTATCTATCTATCTGTTCTGTCTAATATATATCTCTATCTAATTGTTCTATCTGTCTTATCTATCTATATCTATCTATCTATCTATCTATCTATCTATCTATCTATCTATCTATCTATCTATCTATCTGTCTATTTGATCTATCTATCTATCTATCTATCTATCTATCGTTTCTAATCTATTTACATATCTATCTATCTATCTATCTACATATCTATCTATCTATCTATTTCTGTATCTATATTTATCTAATATCTATCTATCTATCTATCTATCTATCTATCTATCTATCTATCTATCTATCTATCTATCGAAGTAATGTAATTATGCTTAGGTATCTATGTTAATGTGAATCAACAGAGAGAAGGAGTATAGAAGTTATGTATTCAGACAACTTAAGATGCCACGTATTCAGTACTTCCACTATAAGTTTCAACTCCAGACAGACTGAAGAAAAAAACAACTGCTGTTCTCTGCAGACCACACATTAAATGTCCACTGTACTTCTAACAAGAATGTCAGGCTTTCAATATGAAAACTTCCTAGTACAATGACTTCTTTGATATATGATTCATATGTTGCAAATTATAAAATATTTGGTTAGTTAGATTTTTGAGAAAGTGCATATTAAATATCTTTACAAGGAAAATGTCTATGAACTGCTGAAGTGAACTGCAGAAAGCAGCGAGCTGAGGCACTGGGCTGAAAACTGGCTACAAGTGCTCAGATGGGGGAAATGTTCTCTGCAGTTTCAAGCATTTGTCATTCTAGAGGCAAATTGCATTGGAATTACATTGTAAGGAGTCACGCAGAATAATGAATGGTTGTAATCAGAACTGTGTCATTCTCCTAGAAGTTTCACCAAGCTCTCCTCCTGCTCCTGCAGGACCTTCGGGTTCATGTTACCTGCAAAGTTTCTTTTATGCATGACCAGATAATGCAGAATGCTATGTAGCATGTTGACTTTTTCGTGTCATCTGAAGGAAAGCTGCTGTATCGGCATTCTGCCCCACTAGTGGTTTTAATAAGCTCCGTATTTGCTAAGACAACATAAAGAGAAAGAAAGAAAGGAGGAAAGAATTAGGATGCAGCTGTTATACAGCTGTAGCCTGACCTCGCTGTTCAGAAAGATTTCAGAGTTCTGAAAGGGTCGCCACGTTGCTGATAGAATCTGTGCCATAATCACTGCAGTCAGATGTTATTCTGAACACATCCATGAATACAGACGAAGGTAAACCCAAAAATCATATGCACGACTGTGAGCGGAATATGGAAGGAATTAAATAAATGTGTTGTCTGAACATACCTTATGATTACTGTATGACTTCATTATTTTTATATAGCCAATGTAAGCCAGCCATATTATATCACAATCATGTCAGTATCAAAAAAAAAAAAGAGAGAAGGATCGCTTTGTTATCCCACCGAGAATCTGATTTTCAGAGTCCACACCCTAAACACACAGTCCAGATCCTTACCAAGGACCTCAGCGTTATTTTGGACAGGGTCATAGGAGTTGTGTGATGAAAACCCCTGTCCATATGTACTGTAATGTCATATGGATGTCTTAAAAGGGAGTCCCCTCATCAGAGTAGCTCCTTCTCTGTCTGACGTGCAATAGTAAATTTCCCCTGCAGTGGTCGCTACAAGTAAAAATGTCTGCTCAGAGAGATCTTTCCTCTGGCAAACTCAGCCGTTTACTGGGAGAGCCAGGAGTTGAGCTGGCATCTTTCCAAAGATTAGCTTGGCAGTTCTAATTTGATATAATATAGAGATATTTGTACATTACAGTTAAAAAACAAAGATGAGTAAAAAGACAAGACAAAAATAACAAAAAAAAGTACAAAACTTACAAAAAATACTGTATACATGTTTGATACCCGCATAAACATAATTTATTCAACAATGTATTCTATTACCCAATTTGTACCTTACAAGCATCTGTCCTCTGCCACAGCTACAGACACTTAAAGGGGTTGTGCAATCTCAGCATTTCCACTGCAAAATGAGACTACGCATCAGCCCCAGTTGCCCAGGCTTACAGGTAATTGCCAAGTGGGACTTTGCTCCCATAACTCCCATTGCTCATCTACAACCCTTTAAGACCCTTTATTTGGGCGAAGTATTGGGGCAATTATCAGGAACAAATGTTCCTATTGATTTATTCTTCAAATATTATCATTCCTTGCTAAGGCTACTTTCACACTTATAGTGAATGGGGTCGGAGCAGACTTCCGACGGCACAGTGGGCTAGTATTAGCACGGATCCGGCAGGCTGTTACAGGGGACTCTGCTGCCGCCAGTGTGAAAGTAGCCTAAGTTCCATATCAGTATGTCTTTGGAGTGTTGGAAGAAATCACAGTACCTGGAGAAAACCCACACAAACGTAGGGAGAAAATACAATCTCCATGCAAATATTGTCCTTGAACACTTGTTTTCCATATTTGGTTTGTGTAAATGTGCCATAGATCACCCAATACTTGTCTGTCAGTAGATGGCATCTTTAATACAGCACATAAATTCAGCATTTTTTTGGCAGCTGATTGCACTGAGTAAACAGGGATGTGCTACTGACAACAATGTCTGTTCACTCAATGGAGATCAAAAGATGTGTTATTGCTTTTTTTTTACTGTGTAGAAAGGGTATTACTATATTCAGAAATGCCTAGAATAAGGAGAGAGAAGTGCTCACATATTGCGTACTCTCTTCTCACTGCTGTGGATGGAATCAAGACGGGACCATAGACTTTCTAATGAATAGGGATTGTCCGTCCTCATTCTAGGTATCGGTGGGTCTCTCAGCACTCAGACCACCACTGATCGAAACTTTTGATATGTCTCTATGTCATATCAAAGGTTTTACCCAAACTCAGTGACCCTTTAATGTTGTACTGTGTTTAAGAGACAAAAGAAAGATATATTTCTACTCATGGTATGGACTTTCACCAATGATAAGGCCCAGGTATCACAATGTTCTTATTTGCGAGGCTACTGAACAATGGACTGAGATGTTCTGCTCTAAGGTTTGAAACAGTTCTATTTTTACCTACCCCCTAGTGTTTTTTGTTACTCTATAATGCATCTTTTTTATCTACAAGAAGAAATGGTACTTCCTACATTTTTTGGCTGGAACATTTATTGTATGTTGCACAGGTATTGCAGCAGAAAATATAACCGTAAACCCTTTGACTTCCAAGCTTTAGATGGTGTTTCTGATAATGTCTTATTTTAGAGAGCAGTTTACAGATTTCTAAACTAGACTAATATTTTTTTCTCTCTTCTTTTCACTGCTCTCTCAGCTTGGGGTGGGGTGGGGGCATTGGGCTGTGGAGACATCTTGTATGTAAAATGATGTATTTTTTTTAATTTAGAGAATAATAAAAAAGTGCAAAAATCTATACCATACATAACTAGTAGATAGCCGTCCCAGGACGGTGACTTAAGGGCAGAGTTCTTGTCCCAGGAAAATGACTGCAATCTATACATAGAAGTATCCATGCTCAGGAAAATTACAAATGAATGCAGCAGAAGTCACTCGTCAGAGAAGTCACTGATCCAACATGAGAGCACTCTCCACCCTCCTGTGATTAGGCAGCAGGAACTGCTTAGCACAGGAACCATTTGGCCTGCTAGAACCCACATCCTCTGTACATTTCTGCACAGTGCTTCGATGTGGGTGCTAAATGCAGAATAAAACACTGTTCACAGATGCCGATGAGCACTGATCCCCTGCTTTGGTACCTCCCATATAATGCTATACATCCCTGTATAATGAATTATAATGATACACCTGGTCATCTGCATGAAGAAATAGCTCCAGTAGGTAGCAAATCACCTCTTAAAGGAATTACTTCATAAAGCATATGACTAAAATTTGTGATATCATGTTTTTAATTAAAGTGTGTTCTAGATATTACTGACATATGCTCAGGAAGCTGAGCTGCAGTATGCCAGCATGGCCATTACATAATGGGAAGAGCTTTCTGCTTCCAGGTCCTTCCACTGTGTTTTTTTTTTGTGCCAGGTTGTTGCAGAGTACAGCTTATTGGTGGGGGTGCTGAGTACCCAATCGTTAACGATCTTAAGGACAGGTCATCAGTATCTGGGACCCAGAAAACCCATTTAAGGCATCAGTTGTCACCTACCTAAAGAAAGCAAGAAGCTCTGTAGACCTAAAAATTGAGGAAACACATGATAATGAACACGCTACTATCATGCTTTGCAGTGACAGAAGGAGGAGAGTCTCACCACACTGTATTTGCACAAAGTGATAGGTCAGTAACAAAGAACTTTGTTCCGAAACTCACACTACAAAGTTTTGGTGCATTTCTAAGTCATGCAGCTAAGCTGGGTCTACTCCTTCTTTTTGCATTTTATAGGTTTCATTCTGTTGGCAATTACAAGGAGAATTCAGGGGACAGCAGGGTGAAGTAGCATCTCATAGGAATACACCAGAGGTTCTGTACACAGCACAGCAGGAGAGATTTGATAGATAATGATGTAATCTTCTCAGGATGTCAGCTACCCATTATATATCCAAAAATTTGTTAGAGTGCTTCTTTAATAAAATAACATACATTTTAGCAGAATATTTTTTTTTACTTGCAGATTAATGAGTTAGTTGTTAACTTGATTACAATAAATAAATTGTAAATACCTTTTAATGTCAGTTTTGTACTTATGTCTTGCATCATGCACCTTTATTGCGTTTATAGTCAAGTCAATAACCACATCACTGAAAGAAGCATGGAGCATGGTTAGTGTTACTTATTGTGGTTGGGAATTAACCTTATTGTGATGGTTCACGGAGATTACCTCCATATCACATCATGCCATAATAAAGCTCCATATCACCTCCATATATTGGTATCTGTAGATGTCTATGGGACATAAGAATCTGGCACACACCTTCAGATGCTATATACATATGAATTTCTTCCAAGATGGACCAGAGCAGATTTATTTAAGATATGTTTATTTTAATGTATATGAATATTGTGATGCACTATTTTTATCTAGTGTCAAATTAATGATCAGTAGTGTTGATCCAAATTTTGGGATAAGTTCAATTCAAATTTCCTCGTGGTAGCAAATCGATTTAACCTGAAATAGAGTAAAAAACAACAACAAAAAAATCATATTTACCTAATCCATTTGCTTGTGACTGGCCAGCCGCTGCCATCTTGTTTGATCTCACATGAAATCCTGTGTGCGGTGATGTATGACGTCACCATGATAGTCGTCATGAAGACGTCATCACTAGCTGCATGAGATTTCACGCTACATCTTCAAACAAGATGGTGGCGACCAGCCCGTCGCAAGCAAATGGATGAGGTAAGTATGGTTTAATTTTACACTATGTTATTATTGTCAGATGTCGCGATCAGCTATGAACGAGGCATCTAAGGGGTACAATGACAGTGAGCGGCACAATTGCTGCTACCTATCATTGCACCCACTACTTACAAAGAAATGCGCTTCATGACAAAGTAATTTGTCATGAAGCAAATTATTTTGTAAAATTCAGCAAAGCAGCTGAATCAACTTTTTGAATAATCCACTCATCTCTATGACTATTATTAGAGATGAACAAATTTTTCAAAAACTCGATTCAGCCTCTTCACCGAATTTAACATAGAAATTCAATTCATGACGAATGACACAAAGCACATTTCTTTTTAAATAATGGGGAGCAATGACGGGGGACGTCACTGAACCCCTCTGATGTCACGTTTATCACTGATCGTGGCATGTGAGATTAAAATTACTGTTTCAGGAGTTTTTTTAAACGCCATTTCAGGGAAAATTGATTTGTTACCGCAAACCATAAGGAAATATGGCTTTGTGGCTAATTGAATTTTCCCTGAAATTAGGATTGAAGGCCACTTTAGATACTTTGATTGGCTCAACCCTAACCAGTATGTATTTGGATTGCTAAGTGTATCTAAATCTGTTATATTGTCTTAAAAAGGGGCATATTTATGTGTGTGTTTTTCGTGGACCACAAAATACATACGGTCATGTGCATGAGCCCTAAGACTTAAGAAGGCACAAAGTAGGACTAGACAAAAAGCTGAATGAAGGGATGTCTTTAAGAACGTCGGACCTAGCATGCTACAAATGAAAGAAAATTGTTCAGCATGTGCTTCATGTAGTGTATTTGGCACAGCATGTGTGCACCACAAATTCTGGAGCAAATCAAGACACTTTCCGCATGTAGTGACATTGATATATCTCTCTCACTGTTTCTAAGGGAAGGCTAACACTGTAATACTGTGATGCACTGTGGCATCAAACAGCATCACACAGGTTGCTTAGGCTAGGTTCACATCTCTGTTTGGTGAATCAGCAGAGGAGCAGAATTACCATATCTGGCATTGCCAGACGCCACTGAGCACCACTGGATTCCCATTCACTAAAATGTGATCCAGCAGGTTTCTCAGGTAGTCTGCTCCTATGCTGGAACAGACTACCAGATTTTCAAATGGAGATTGAAACAGAACCTTAGACTCAGGGAGACACAGAGACTCCAGGTTCCTTCCTACAGGTAGAGCTGCATTCCGTGATTGCTATATACAGCTTGCTGATCATGTGGGCACAGCTGAGTAACTGTGTGATCACCTGCAAAAAAGAAGCTGGTATTGATAGTCATGTTCCTGCACTAACCTCTGAGATGCTGTGAATAATATTCATTGCACTATACTGTATAGAATCAAAAGGCCCGAAACAAAGATGTTTTCTGATATCACTTCCTGCTCTGCAGCTGTTGGCTGAAACTTCAACTTCCTGACTTCCTGTGCTGCAGCTACTGGCTGAAGTATTATTTACAGGTACTTTCTCCACAACTCCTGCACACACTCTCTGAACATAATACTTGCAATACAGAAAACTCTCTGCTTAATTTGCATCCCAGTAACATGCAGCTATTTTATTATTTTCATAGTGTAAATGTAGTGTACCTGTAGCTAAGGCCCAGAACCTCCATTTTACAAATTATGAAGATTTACCCAGAGTTTTAGTAAAGATTGATCTGGTTATATGTCATAAAACTGCATATCCATCAGTTTTACAACTAAATTGACTTTTCTCACTACATTTTGAATGCATCCACAATTCAAACACCTTCATATAGGTTATAAATAGAGATGAGCGAGCATGTTCGGCCGAGCGTACTCGGGAGCAATTTTCGAGTAGTAGCGTACGCATCTTCTAATCTGTACGCTAATGTGTACGCATCTTGTAATTTGTACGCATTAGCATACAAATTTATAAGATGCATACGCATTAGTGTACAGATTATAAGATGCGTATGCATTAGCGTACAGATTATAAAATGCGTACGCTACTACTCGAAAATTGCTTCCGAGTACGCTCGGCCGAGCATGCTCGCTCATATCTAGTTATAAAGAAACACACTGTAACACTTGAAACATAAGGCTGTCTCCTTCCCCACGTGCGCCACACCTACTTTTTTTAGACCTGGAGCAAGCATGGAAAAGTTGCACATTGTGGTGCAACTAACCAATGCGCCGCTATCTGCGCCTGAAATACACCTAATATAGGTGCTGCTGCTGCAGCTTTCAAGTCTCCTCACTTCAGCATCCGTTTTTACATGGCTCACTCTCCATCCATTCAGTGGCTAGGGATCTGGTGAGTGGTGATGTGTCCCCCATTTGTCACATGACCCATTGACATGGTGCACGGGAACAACAGCTTTAATAAATCTCCTGCAAGGTATCTCCAATTTTAATCATAGGATACATATTTGAAAACATGTATTTTGCCTTGCCTTTTACTCTGTCTAGTTCACTTCACTAAATGCAAAGACCATAAGCTCAGGGCAACATTTAAATAAGCTTCTGAATAGAATGACTATATCTCCTGTACAATACATACTATATAGTAGGTGTATGTAACAAGGGTTAGAAATTGCTATTCTGGAATAGAGAAATTATATATATTTCACATGCTGTGTATCTTTGCTTTAATGTAGCACCACTGCATGCCATCTCATAGGGACAGCAAAAGTATACTTTGAGTTGGTCACCAGGACAATCATCTGATCCCATTGGGTCACCTGGTTCCTATTTTATTAGGTGTTCAGGAAAAATACTTGCTGCACATTTTGTGATGTCATGTACAATACTCGTTTATGTGTGTGCCTATTTCAAAATATTGTCATCACATGTACTTTACAGTTTATTAATGGACATCTTCATGTTTATGATGGCATCCCATGTAAATGTTAGGCATTATATAAAAATATTAATGTTCCTTAGCATTTACTTAGCAGTATGTTGTCCTCAGAATATATGAAAAAGAATAAATGCAAAGAAAGACCCTACTGATCCTCTAATGTACTTTAGGCAAATGTTTTGAAAATATATTCACATGGGTGTCATCCAATAATGTGAGACAGTCTGTGCAAATATTACCTTTGGAAAACTGTTTAGCTGCAGCAACCTCATATGACAGTAAGGTGGCGCTTGTGTAGTCCGGCTGTCTCCTCTCTACTACAGTGTCTCTAATCCAGGGGAGCCAGACGGACCCATAATCACATTTTACAGATGCTGACAAGCTGGAACTTGGCTTCAGAGTATAAAAAAGGTGGAACAGAAATTCAATATGATGTGGCAGTAATATTACAGTAAAGGACTATAACTTTCTCAGCTCTCTTTGCAGATTGTACACCATATATTTGCAGTTCAAGGATTGATTTGTATTTAAAAAAGTATAATAGAAACAAAACAAAGTAACAGAAAGAACATTAGGTTTAGTTAAAAAGCTGATGCATTATAACACAAGTATCTAAAATAATTACATTGTTCAATTAGTATACCAGTTTCCAATAGTTATCGTTCAGGTTGTAGACAGCATAGCATATATCTATGCTTAGAGCATATCACTAAACTAGTTATGTGTTATGGATATGCTTAAAGGGGTATTCCCATTTCACAAATGTAGTTTGTATAGTTAGATATAGCCATACCAATATTATTACTAATAGAATGTATTTATATAAAATGTACCGTTTAGAAGATTTACCTATTTGTATATACATTGTCCCACACACATCAGTCAGGCTGCTGCCCCTAGTTACGACCACCGTGGCCATGTATTAGTGGTGGCCGGCTTATTCTTGTGCAAACCCGCTCTGAGGTAACTGCTGTATTGTGAACGTACATTGCATGATCATGCAGAGACACATCTTAGGGTTGCAGCATTTTTGTCTGCTCTTCCAAAACTCAGACAAACGGATCCTGTTCCAAGATCAATTCATCTCTATGGAGCAGGATCTATTTATAAAGTCTGCGTTTTGGACAGATCCTGACCATTGCGTTTTGGACTGGTAGCTTCCAAAACGCTGATGTGAAAGTACCCGAAGATGTGTCTGTGCATGTTCATGTAATGTGCATTCACAATACAGCAGTTACCTCAGAGCGGGTTTGAACAAGAATAAGCCGGCCACAACTACTACATGGCTCCGATGGCCGTAACCAGGGGCAACGGCCTGACTGATGTGTGTGGGACAATGGATATACAAATAGACAAATCTTCTAAACGGTACATTATATATAAATACATTCTATTAGTAATAATATTGGTATGGCTATATCTAACTATACAAACTACATTTGTGAGATGGGAATACCCCTTTAACTCTTTAACTGTTATGTTTGCTGCAGTATACCCCTTTTTTATGTATGTAGTTATAAATGCGGGAGGAAGAACAAAAGAAGGTTAGGGAAAATGTATTACAAACAGGGTCGGACTGGGAAAATACTAAAAGTGGCCCCGTTTTGAAGTTGGGTCCAAATTGATGGAAGGCAGGGCCAACAATACCATATTGTGGCACATTATACCACCCCAACAGAGTCAAGTACCACAGTCCATTACAAAATACTGCTAACAGCAACATAAAATATATCCTCAAAAAACTTCCACTGGCCAGCCATGAGGAGGGCTCAGACGGCCCCCTGGGCATCGGCCCACTGAAAATTTCCCTGTGAGGCTTATGGCCGATCTGCCCCTGATTACAAATCAATTATGTGAGGTTGAAGGTGAGCATGAAATTTAGCTGTCTGATAAAACTGAATGGAAAAGCACTTGTGCTGTGTGGAGAGCATGAAGCTCATACTCCCACCCCTTCCACTAGATGGTAGATCTAGCTGTTGATAGTTCAGATAGTCCATAGAAATGCAAATATTGTGTTAAAAGAAATATGTGTACACAACAAAATGTACAAATTTTTTTGCACAAATATTGCATATGTAAAACAAGTAGCACAAATACAGTGTATTTAAAACAAATAACATAATATAAAACAAAAAGCACATATATTGTGTATAGAGATGAGCGAATCATTCAAAAAATTATTCGCCGAACATTCGCCGAACTTTTCCTAAAATTTGTATATTCGACGAATAGATTTGTTGTATTTGTGTACAAAATATACGTTATTATGTGCTATTAGCGAACATTTGCTCACTAATAACGAACGTTCATTTCCAAAATGTACGCAACTTCTTAGAAGACGTACGCATGAGCGTACAAATAGCTTACGAATCTCAGCGTACTATTGTCTAAGCGATTACGTAATACGCAGGCACGTACGAGGAGAGGTCGCGGCGTGCACTCCTCAGAGGCAGAGCGAATATTCGAGACATATATATGGTAAAGTGCAAATACACTATTATAGGTATAATATAAAAATTTTAAATATCACCTACCTAGTATGCTCACGGACACATTTAAGTCTCTTTTCTTCTGACGCTTGTCATGGAACTGGAGCAGAGTCCCAAACTCAGCCGCAATTTGTAATCCACATAGGTAAAATTGTAATCCAAATGGGTAAAAAAAAAGCAGCAAAGGTTCCTTAAAAAAACCTCTTTCAAGGGGCTCCCCAAATAACCTGAAAAGGGGGAAAAAGGGTTGAGGCGCACAAATGCGCAACTTAATTTCCTGAGTTGCCTCGTCATCCTCCCGCGCTGGAGAAAGGGGCGGAACTACCAGGGAGGAGTCTGCATCGCTGAACTGAATTCGTACGCAACAGCGTATAGAGTAACTACCAGGGAAAAGTCTGCATCGCTGAATTGAATTCGTACGCGACAGCGTATAGAGTAACTAAATTATACGTAGATAGCGTATAATTTATAGGACACACTACGTAGCGAATGCGTACAAAAGCGAAGCGAATCACCTAATATTCGGATTTTGAAAAATCCCAAGATTCTATACGAATCTACGAAGCGGCGAATAGATTCGCTCATCTCTAATTGTGTATATAAAACAAGTAGTTCAAATAGTGGCCCAGATTTACTAATGTGCCTGTGTCAAAACTCTGTCTAAAAGGTGGCACAATTTGGTGCAATTTTGCGCAACTAGGGTCTCTAGACTTTTTTTCAGACATGCTTGACAAAGAAGGAAAAGGGCAGGGCCTTATATACACCATTTTGAAACGCAATTGCGAAACAAAGTAAGCCAACCAATAGTTACTATAGTCAGAAAAAAAATTGTGTAAGGGTCACATCACAGTTTTGCCATCTGTTTAACATATCAAAACCATATATGTTTCACGGATGCCTCAGACGGATGCCATACAGATGCATCTGTTGACCACAGACTTCCATTGTAAACAAAACCACATAAGTCAATGTATACTTTTTTACTGGACTTTGCAGGATAAAAAAACTTGGTGTGCTACGCTGTTTTATTCTCTCCCCCGCATATATATATATATATATATATATACAGCACAGACCAAAAGTTTGGACACACCTTCTCGTTCAAAGAGTTTTCTGTATTTTCATGACTATGAAAATTGTAGATTCACACTGAAGGCATCAAAACTATGAATTAACACATGTGGAATTATATACTTAACAAAAAAGTGTGAAACAACTGTAAATATGTCGTATATTCTATGTTCTTCAAAGTAACCACCTTTTGCTTTGATTACTGCTTTGCACACTCTTGGCATTCTCTTGATGAGCTTCAAGAGGTAGTCACCTGAAATGGTTTTCACTTCACAGGTGTGCCCTGTCAGGTTTAAAAAGTGGCATTTCTTGCCTTATAAATGAGGTTGGGACCATGAGTTGTGTTGGGCAGAAGTCAGGTGGATACACAGCTGATAGTCCTACTGAATAGACTGTTAGAATTTGTATTATGACAAGAAAAAAGCAGCTAAGTAAAGAAAAACGAGTGGCCATCATTGCTTTAAGAAATGAAGGTCAGTCAGTCCGAAAAATTGGGAAAACTTTGAAAGTGTCCCCAAGCGCAGTCTCAAAAACCATCAAGCGCTACAAAGAAACTGGCTCACATGAGGACCGCCCCAGGAAAGGAAGACCGAGAGTCACCTCTGCTGCGGAGGATAAGTTCATCCGAGTCACCAGCCTCAGAAATCGCGGGTTAACAGCAGCTCAGATTAGAGACCAGGTCAATGCCACACAGAGTTCTAGCAGCAGTCACATCTCTACAACAACTGTTAAGAGGAGACTGGGTGCAGCAGGCCTTCATGGTAAAATAGCTGCTAGGAAACCACTGCTAAGGACAGGCAACAAGCAGAAGAGACTTGTTTGGGCTAAAGAACACAAGGAATGGACATTAGACCAGTGGAAATCTGTGCTTTGGTCTGATGAGTCCAAATTTGAGATTTTTGGTTCCAATTACCGTGTCTTTGTGCGACGCAGAAAAGGTGAACTGATGGACTCTACATGCCTGGTTCCCACTGTGAAGCATGGAGGAGGAGGTGTGATGGTGTGGGGGTGCTTTGCTGGTGACACTGTTGGGGATTTATTCAAAATTGAAGGCATACTGAACCAGCATGGCTACCACAGCATCTTGCAGCGGCATGCTATTCCATCCGGTTTGCGTTTAGTTGGACCATCATTTATTTATCAACAGGACAATGACCCCAAACACACCTCCAGGCTGTGTAAGGGCTATTTGACCAAGAAGGAGAGTGATGGGGTGCTACACCAGATGACCTGGCCTCCACAGTCACCAGACCTGAACCCAATCGAGATGGTTTGGGGTGAGCTGGACCGCAGAGTGAAGGCAAAAGGGCCAATAAGTGCTAAGCATCTCTGGGAACTCCTTCAAGACTGTTGGAATACCATTTCAGGTGACTAGCTCTTGAAGCTCATCAAGAGAATGCCAAGAGTGTGCAAAGCAGTAATCAAAGCAAAAGGTGGCTACTTTGAAGAACCTAGAATATAAGACATATTTTCAGTTGTTTCACACTTTTTTGTTAAGTATATAATTCCACATGTGTTAATTCATAGTTTTGATGCCTTCAGTGTGAATATACAATTTTCATAGTCATGAAAATACAGAAAACTCTTTGAATGAGAAGGTGTGTGTCCAAACTTTTGGTCTGTACTGTATATATATATATATATATATATATATATATATATGCAGTTGTGCTCAAAAGTTTACATACCCCTGCAGAATTTTGTCTGTCTTGGCTTTTTTTCAGAGAATATGAATGATAACACAAAAACTTTTTTTCCACTCATGGTTAGTGGTTCGGTGAAGGCTAATAAATGGCTTCACCCAACCACTAACCATGAGTGAAAAACTGTATATACCATATTTTTCGCTTTATAAGACACACTTTTTCACCCCAAAAGTAGGGGGAAAATTGCGGTGCGTCTTATAAAGCGAATACAAGTGAGCGCTTCCCATAAGCATAAAATAAAAAACTCTCTTGCCTGTCCTGCACCACGGCTCCCCTCCGGGTCTAGCGCTCCTGTCTTCTCCGGGCCGGCGCTGCACTGTCCTGACCGCGTACAGCATCAGGACGTGGTGCGCGCACTATGACCTGACGCTGCACGCAGTCAGGTGACAGTGCAGCGCCAGCCTTAGAAGCCAGAGGATCGCTGGACCAGGAGGGGAGCCGCGGCGCAGGACAGTAAGAGAGTTTTTTATTTTATGCTTATGGGGCTGGGTGGGCTGATCAGAGGTCTGATGGGGGCTGATTGAGGTCTAATGGGGGTAGGGTGGGCTGATCTGAGGTCTGATGGGGCAGAGTGGGCTGATATGGGGGCACAGTGGGCTGATCTGAGGTCTGATAGGGGCACAGTAGGCTGATATGGGGGCACAGTGGGCTGATATGAGGTCTGATGGGGGCACAGTAGGCTCATATGGGGGCACAGTGGGCTGATCTGAGGTCTGATAGGGGCACAGTAGGCTGATATAGGGGCACAGTGGGCTGATCTGAGGTCTGATGGGGGCACAGTGGGCTGATATGGGGGCTGATGGGCTGATCTGAGATCTGATGGGGCACAATAGGCTGATATGGGGGCACAGTGGGCTGATCTGTGGTCTGATGGGGGCACAGTGGGCTGATGGGCTGATATGAGGTCTGATGGGGGCACAGTAGGCTGATATGGGGGCACAGTGGGCTGATCTGAGGTCTGATGGGGGCACAATAGGCTGATATGGAGGCTGATGGGCTGATCTGAGGTCTGATGCGGACACAGTAGGCTGATATGGGGGCACAGTGGGCTGATCTGAGGTCTGATGGGGGCACAGTGAGCTGATATGGGGGCTGATCTGAAGTCTGATGGGGGCACAGTGGGCTAATCTGAGGTCTGATGGGGGCACAGTAGGCTGATATAGGGGCACACTGGGCTGATCTGAGGTCTGATGGGGGCACAGTGGGCTGATAAAGGGCTGATGGGCTGATCTGAGATCTGATGAGGGCACAATAGGCTGATATGGGGGCACAGTGGGCTGATCTGCGGTCTGATGGGGGCACAGTAGGCTGATATAGGGGCACAGTGGGCTGATCTGAGGTCTGATGGGGGCACAGTGAGCTGATATGGGGGCTGATCTGAGGTCTGATGGGGGCACAGTAGGCTGATATGGGGCACAGTTGGCTGATCTGAGGTCTGATGGGGGCACAGTGGCTGATATGGGGGCAGAGTGGGCTGATCTGAGGTCTGATGGGGGCACAGTGGGCTGATCTAAGGTCTGATGGGGGCACAGTGGGCTGATATGGGGGCTGATGGGCTGATCTGAGGTCTGATGGGGGCACTGTGGGCTGATCTGAGGTCTGATGGGGGCACAGTGGGCTGATCTGAGGTCTGATGGGGTTCTGACATGGAGGGCTGATATGGAGGTCTGATGTTAAGTCCTGAAATTTATGGGGGGGGGTCTGATATGAAGTGTGATGAAAAATATTTTTTTCTTACTTTCCTACTCTGGGGTGCGTCTTATAATCAGGTGCGTCTTATAAAGCGAAAAATACGGTATACGATAACAGGTGGCAAAACAAAAATGTGATGTGAACCCAGCCTAAATCTGCCTAAGTCCCTGTGATAAAACTTGTGCCGGTCTAGACAGCCTGTCTAAGCTTACCTCATCCATAGGATAAGTAAATTTGGGTCATTTGGTCACAAGAAACACAAATATTTTATATATTAGACAAGACACACAAATAGCGTGTATCCTAAAGAAACATAAAGGCAAACCGTACATACATAACACAAATATAAAAAATAGATTCTAATCATTGTGCTAGCAGGCCCAGGTCCAAAAACTTGGACATGTCTGTGTTCTGACTATGCATGAATCATCATTCCGGATACAGATGTCCATTACTAAACACCAATAACTTCCAGAAATGAGCTGTTAGAGCATTGTTCTGGTTTAGAATACCCAATTGCACATATCCTGTAAGAGTCTGAGTTAATAGGGTGGAATCTCTGTTTAGGATCCTCATGTCTTGAACAGAAAAGAGAGCAGCTATAACGTGTGACTCTCATTCTAGAGAACCTGTTTTTTCCTGTATTACACTTACAACCCATTGATTTAAATGCAACATTGTGTAAGTTAAGTTTCCCCTTTGGTGGCGGTATAGAGAAATTGCACATTACTGTCAGGTATCCCCACAGATGCTGCTCTGTGGATAAAATGACAGAATGTTAAATACAATTAGGATCAGATCAGACGGTTGGCTGAATGGAGCCATGATGGCCGCATTTTATTGCAACTATCTGGTCTCACCCTGAGACCATGAGCAGTTTTTTTATGTCTGCTTTGATTTCTGCTGTGACAGACAATTGCTGCTGGAATACGGACTGGGCAGAGTAAACAGCATACATGTGTTTATGATTGATTCTTATGTAGGGGAATAAAGCTGTAAGCTAGAACCATGCCTCATTTTTAGGACTGATTACAATAATGAATAACGTGTATATCAGAGCAGTATCTTGTAGAACGTCGGGAACTACTTTGTCAATCACAAGGTCAGGAGAGAGTAAAATTACCTATTAAATGATTGCAAGCAGACATCTTGAATGACTTGATGCAGGAAGTATACACTATTACAAAATTCTTTAAAGTGCCCCTGTACTTTGGGAAAACTCTTGATATGTCATAGTGACATATCAAAAGTTTTGATCGGTGGGGGTCAGAGTGCTGAGACCTTACAGATTTCTGGAACGAGGGGAGAGAAGAGCTCACATAGCGTGCTGTCTACTCACTGCAGGAGACGGAAGAGAGACAGACTCAATACAATTCTATGAGCTGGTCTCCATTTTGTCTCCAGCAGTGATGAGAGACAGCACGCTATGTTAGCGCTTCTCTCGCCTCATACTAGCAATCGGCAGGGGCCTCTATCATATGTCACTATGGTATATCAATAGCTTTCCCAAAGCATACTACCACTTTAACTGTTTTATTATAGAATAAATAATCTTTATTTGCTGAAATTGTAATAGCCATGAGAGAGACTAACTAGTACTTTTCTCTGGATTTCTTGTCAATATCTCTCATCACGGAGAGCGTCTAGTATGCATAGTACATGTGCGGAGCATAGTAGGCCAGGGAATGTCCTCTTGATTTCTGGGAAAGATGTCCAAATTAGATTCCCTAAGTCTGTCTGATACAGCAGATGTAAGATGTGCTAATCATATATTTTCCCAAAAACCCAGATGAACATTGACTGGGTCAAAACTTTCATATACTTTCCCCATAAACCCAGAGGAATGTTGGCTGGGTCAAAATTAGCACATCTTACATCTGCTGGCATCAGATAGGCTTAGGAAAGCTATCTCATCAAAATAAGTTTGTAGAAATCTGAATTTTTTGGGAAATTCGGGACAAATTCCAAACCAGTAGAATTGATCTGAGGTTTGCTACCCACTTCTACCAACCATGTCTCAGAGGGGTTGCCCTTTACCAAAAAGCAAACCTCACCAACCTATCTTGCTATAGGTTACAACAGTCACTTTGTAGGGAGAAGGGTCAGTGCCTCTATGGGTTCTTGTAGCACTATGCCATTATCTTTCTGCTATGAAACAGAAGAAGACGACAGATGACATTGCCCTGGACTGCCGCCATCAAACTTAAAATCTACCTATCTTGCCGTACCTTTCAGGTTAGGTGTTCACCAGAGCCCACTGCAAAGCAGATTGGATTTGGCTACTAGGGACTCAGGTTATGTCTGAGGAAAGGAACATACGTTCAAGATAAAGGATAGCATACCTATAAGATGCCAAAGAGTCAAAGTCAAGAGAGACACTAGGAGCCAAATCAGGAGACAAGCGACTAACTCAGAAACAAGCCAGAGTCAGACTAAATGCCTGGCTCTAGGTTTGGATGCTGAACCAAAAACCGAATTGGCTTGACATCCAAGCTCACAGATATATTGATCAGCTGGAGCTTGGCTGGTTGTCATATCAACCCTCCTAGAACAGTCGTGTACTGGATCATAGCTGAGTCAATTCCTGACACTTTCATAGTGTTTCATGGTGGTAAAAGTGATACTATGTTTCACCAACTTGCGCAACCAGAGGTATGGAATGACCCCTGCCCCTAGCCACAGTCCATCATCCTGTAACCATTTAGGGCTACCTAAAAGGACTTGTCAATGAACAGGATGCCAGAGATATGCACATAGATAATTGGTGACTTTCCGTTTTTAAATAACTCCTTTCTCATAAAATTGTTATAAGAAGGAGTAGGAGTAGAACAGTATGGAATATTTCCTTTTGCTGACCACACCAGTACACTAAGACTTCAGTTCACTTGGTATAGAAAAAGTTATTTTTCGTCTTGTGGTCTCAACAACATACTGGCTCCTAATAGACTACCTTCACCCTGTATTCTTCCTTTTTCACTCATCAGAGAGCTCAGGCTGAGTACTGCCATGCCAGCCTTGGCTCACTCTGACTTTGCAGGGTTCTAGAAAACTTGCAACTGAGGATGCTCTGAATGCTCAGTGGTGATGCTGCAGGACATTGACATCTGAGCGCAGACAGGAGAAAAGTGGACATGTTAGCTGGATAGAACATGTTCTTTTTCTATCAGAAAAAGTTTTACTGAACAAGTTACACGTAACAAGAGAGCTCTATTGCATTTTTATTGTAGTTTAGGATTAAAGTATAGGATTAACAGTGGGGTATAACAGAGGCTGCAACTTCGATGAAGGAGTTTAGATTATTCATCTGGGTTAGGCCTCTTTCACACTAGTGGCAGTCCGGATCCGGCAGGTGAAGGGTGCCGTCGGATCCGGACTGCCGCAGGGACATGTGTGAGGCCGGAACCGCATTCCGGCCCCACACATGTCACAGAGTACCATATGCAGACATACACACACATACACACAAACACATACATACTTACATACTCCAGGCAGGCCTCCGGTACAGTGTGACCCAGGAGGCGCGCAGCTATGACGATTCCCCACAGCGCCCTCTGCTGGGCGCTGTAGGGAATCGTCATAGCGGCGCGCCGCATGGGCATGAAGATGTGCGGCCTGCCTGCCTGGAGTATGTAAGTGTTTGTGTGTATGTGTATGTGTGTGTATGTCTGTCTGTCTGTCTGTCTGTATGTATGTCTGTATGTGTAGGTACCTGATCCGTCCTGAACTCCATTGAAAGTCAATGGAGGACGGATCCGTTTACCATTGTGGTCACACCAGACGGATCCGTCCCCATTGACTTGCATTGGGGGTCATTCCGGATCCGTCTTGGTGCGGATGCCTGGACCGGAGAGCAAACCGCAGCATGTTGCGGTTTGTTCTCCGGTCTGAAGACGGAACGGAATGCTTTCAGGAGCATTCCGTTGTCTTCAGTTCAGTTTTGTCCCCATTGACAATGAATGGGGACAAAACTGAAGAGTTTTTTCCCGGTATTGAGCCCCTATGACGGAACTCAATACCGGAATTTAAAAACGCTAGTGTGAAAGTAGCCATACTCTCACCAGATAGATTATCCTCACTATAGTCTGTAAGTATACTAGTGTTCACTCACTTAGGACACGAGAACTTAGTTATCATCTAGAATTCTTCTGCTTCTTCTGTCTTTATCAAGACAATCTTAGAGTCTCTATTTGATCTGCTGTCTTTTCAGTTGATCTCCTGGTCTGTATATTCAGGGTTATGTAGTCTTGCATTTTGGACACACTCCTCACAGTTCTCAGATGGGCTGATCTGAGATCTGATGAGGGCACAATAGGCTGATATGGGGGCACAGTGGGCTGATCTGCGGTCTGATGGGGGCACAGTAGGCTGATATAGGGGCACAGTGGGCTGATCTGAGGTCTGATGGGGGCACAGTGAGCTGATATGGGGCTGATCTGAGGTCTGATGTGGGGAACAGTGGGCTGATATGGGGGCAGAGTGGGCTGATCTGAGGTCTGATGGGGGCACAGTGGGCTGATCTAAGGTCTGATGGGGGCACAGTGGGCTGATATGGGGGCTGATGGGCTGATCTGAGGTCTGATGGGGGCACTGTGGGCTGATCTGAGGTCTGATGGGGGCACAGTGGGCTGATCTGAGGTCTGATGGGGTTCTGACATGGAGGGCTGATATGGAGGTCTGATGTTAAGTCCTGAAATTTATGGGGGGGGGGTCTGATATGAAGTGTGATGAAAAATATTTTTTTCTTACTTTCCTACTCTGGGGTGCGTCTTATAATCAGGTGCGTCTTATAAAGCGAAAAATACGGTATACGATAACAGGTGGCAAAACAAAAATGTGATGTGAACCCAGCCTAAATCTGCCTAAGTCCCTGTGATAAAACTTGTGCCGGTCTAGACAGCCTGTCTAAGCTTACCTCATCCATAGGATAAGTAAATTTGGGTCATTTGGTCACAAGAAACACAAATATTTTATATATTAGACAAGACACACAAATAGCGTGTATCCTAAAGAAACATAAAGGCAAACCGTACATACATAACACAAATATAAAAATAGATTCTAATCATTGTGCTAGCAGGCCCAGGTCCAAAAACTTGGACATGTCTGTGTTCTGACTATGCATGAATCATCATTCCGGATACACATGTCCATTACTAAACACCAATAACTTCCAGAAATGAGCTGTTAGAGCATTGTTCTGGTTTAGAATACCCAATTGCACATATCCTGTAAGAGTCTGAGTTAATAGGGTGGAATCTCTGTTTAGGATCCTCATGTCTTGAACAGAAAAGAGAGCAGCTATAACGTGTGACTCTCATTCTAGAGAACCTGTTTTTTCCTGTATTACACTTACAACCCATTGATTTAAATGCAACATTGTGTAAGTTAAGTTTCCCCTTTGGTGGCGGTATAGAGAAATTGCACATTACTGTCAGGTATCCCCACAGATGCTGCTCTGTGGATAAAATGACAGAATGTTAAATACAATTAGGATCAGATCAGACGGTTGGCTGAATGGAGCCATGATGGCCGCATTTTATTGCAACTATCTGGTCTCAACCTGAGACCATGAGCAGTTTTTTATGTCTGCTTTGATTTCTGCTGTGACAGACAATTGCTGCTGGAATACGGACTGGGCAGAGTAAACAGCATACATGTGTTTATGATTGATTCTTATGTAGGGGAATAAAGCTGTAAGCTAGAACCATGCCTCATTTTCAGGACTGATTACAATAATGAATAACGTGTATATCAGAGCAGTATCTTGTAGAACGTCGGGAACTACTTTGTCAATCACAAGGTCAGGAGAGAGTAAAATTACCTATTAAATGATTGCAAGCAGACATCTTGAATGACTTGATGCAGGAAGTATACACTATTACAAAATTCTTTAAAGTGCCCCTGTACTTTGGGAAAACTCTTGATATGTCATAGTGACATATCAAAAGTTTTGATCGGTGGGGGTCAGAGTGCTGAGACCTTACAGATTTCTGGAACGAGGGGAGAGAAGAGCTCACATAGCGTGCTGTCTACTCACTGCAGGAGACGGAAGAGAGACAGACTCAATACAATTCTATGAGCTGGTCTCCATTTTGTCTCCAGCAGTGATGAGAGACAGCACGCTATGTTAGCGCTTCTCTCGCCTCATACTAGCAATCGGCAGGGGCCTCTATCATATGTCACTATGGTATATCAATAGCTTTCCCAAAGCATACTACCACTTTAACTGTTTTATTATAGAATAAATAATCTTTATTTGCTGAAATTGTAATAGCCATGAGAGAGACTAACTAGTACTTTTCTCTGGATTTCTTGTCAATATCTCTCATCACGGAGAGCGTCTAGTATGCATAGTACATGTGCGGAGCATAGTAGGCCAGGGAATGTCCTCTTGATTTCTGGGAAAGATGTCCAAATTAGATTCCCTAAGTCTGTCTGATACAGCAGATGTAAGATGTGCTAATCATATATTTTCCCAAAAACCCAGATGAACATTGACTGGGTCAAAACTTTCATATACTTTCCCCATAAACCCAGAGGAATGTTGGCTGGGTCAAAATTAGCACATCTTACATCTGCTGGCATCAGATAGGCTTAGGAAAGCTATCTCATCAAAATAAGTTTGTAGAAATCTGAATTTTTTGGGAAATTCGGGACAAATTCCAAACCAGTAGAATTGATCTGAGGTTTGCTACCCACTTCTACCAACCATGTCTCAGAGGGGTTGCCCTTTACCAAAAAGCAAACCTCACCAACCTATCTTGCTATAGGTTACAACAGTCACTTTGTAGGGAGAAGGGTCAGTGCCTCTATGGGTTCTTGTAGCACTATGCCATTATCTTTCTGCTATGAAACAGAAGAAGACGACAGATGACATTGCCCTGGACTGCCGCCATCAAACTTAAAATCTACCTATCTTGCCGTACCTTTCAGGTTAGGTGTTCACCAGAGCCCACTGCAAAGCAGATTGGATTTGGCTACTAGGGACTCAGGTTATGTCTGAGGAAAGGAACATACGTTCAAGATAAAGGATAGCATACCTATAAGATGCCAAAGAGTCAAAGTCAAGAGAGACACTAGGAGCCAAATCAGGAGACAAGCAACTAACTCAGAAACAAGCCAGAGTCAGACTAAATGCCTGGCTCTAGGTTTGGATGCTGAACCAAAAACCGAATTGGCTTGACATCCAAGCTCACAGATATATTGATCAGCTGGAGCTTGGCTGGTTGTCATATCAACCCTCCTAGAACAGTCGTGTACTGGATCATAGCTGAGTCAATTCCTGACACTTTCATAGTGTTTCATGGTGGTAAAAGTGATACTATGTTTCACCAACTTGCGCAACCAGAGGTATGGAATGACCCCTGCCCCTAGCCACAGTCCATCATCCTGTAACCATTTAGGGCTACCTAAAAGGACTTGTCAATGAACAGGATGCCAGAGATATGCACATAGATAATTGGTGACTTTCCGTTTTTAAATAACTCCTTTCTCATAAAATTGTTATAAGAAGGAGTAGGAGTAGAACAGTATGGAATATTTCCTTTTGCTGACCACACCAGTACACTAAGACTTCAGTTCACTTGGTATAGAAAAAGTTATTTTTCGTCTTGTGGTCTCAACAACATACTGGCTCCTAATAGACTACCTTCACCCTGTATTCTTCCTTTTTCACTCATCAGAGAGCTCAGGCTGAGTACTGCCATGCCAGCCTTGGCTCACTCTGACTTTGCAGGGTTCTAGAAAACTTGCAACTGAGGATGCTCTGAATGCTCAGTGGTGATGCTGCAGGACATTGACATCTGAGCGCAGACAGGAGAAAAGTGGACATGTTAGCTGGATAGAACATGTTCTTTTTCTATCAGAAAAAGTTTTACTGAACAAGTTACACGTAACAAGAGAGCTCTATTGCATTTTTATTGTAGTTTAGGATTAAAGTATAGGATTAACAGTGGGGTATAACAGAGGCTGCAACTTCGATGAAGGAGTTTAGATTATTCATCTGGGTTAGGCCTCTTTCACACTAGTGGCAGTCCGGATCCGGCAGGTGAAGGGTGCCGTCGGATCCGGACTGCCGCAGGGACATGTGTGAGGCCGGAACCGCATTCCGGCCCCACACATGTCACAGAGTACCATATGCAGACATACACACACATACACACAAACACATACATACTTACATACTCCAGGCAGGCCTCCGGTACAGTGTGACCCAGGAGGCGCGCAGCTATGACGATTCCCCACAGCGCCCTCTGCTGGGCGCTGTAGGGAATCGTCATAGCGGCGCGCCGCATGGGCATGAAGATGTGCGGCCTGCCTGCCTGGAGTATGTAAGTGTTTGTGTGTATGTGTATGTGTGTGTATGTCTGTCTGTCTGTCTGTCTGTATGTATGTATGTATGTGTAGGTACCTGATCCGTCCTGAACTCCATTGAAAGTCAATGGAGGACGGATCCGTTTACCATTGTGGTCACACCAGACGGATCCGTCCCCATTGACTTGCATTGGGGGTCATTCCGGATCCGTCTTGGTGCGGATGCCTGGACCGGAGAGCAAACCGCAGCATGTTGCGGTTTGTTCTCCGGTCTGAAGACGGAACGGAATGCTTTCAGGAGCATTCCGTTGTCTTCAGTTCAGTTTTGTCCCCATTGACAATGAATGGGGACAAAACTGAAGAGTTTTTTCCCGGTATTGAGCCCCTATGACGGAACTCAATACCGGAATTTAAAAACGCTAGTGTGAAAGTAGCCATACTCTCACCAGATAGATTATCCTCACTATAGTCTGTAAGTATACTAGTGTTCACTCACTTAGGACACGAGAACTTAGTTATCATCTAGAATTCTTCTGCTTCTTCTGTCTTTATCAAGACAATCTTAGAGTCTCTATTTGATCTGCTGTCTTTCAGTTGATCTCCTGGTCTGTATATTCAGGGTTATGTAGTCTTGCATTTTGGACACACTCCTCACAGTTCTCTAACTGCCTCCTATAATCTCTCCTACCGCTGTTCCCTCACTCTGCATCACATCTCTCTTCCTAGACCATTGAAACTCCACCCGTTGATCGCCTGACCTTAGTCACTCAATCCTTTTGTTTCTCATTGGGTTGTCTCTCTACAGTCTTCCAATCACCTCTTGTTGCTGTCTCTGTTTACCACAATACACTAAAAGAATCCCATTTTCCCATTTCTAACATAAACTTTTAAAGCAAAATTCCAGTAAAATATATAGACCTCACAATAAAAATAATCAAAGAGGATAAAACTACTCTCTCCCTCTTACAAGGAAATAGTGTGAGCTGTAGATGGTGAAACATGCAGGATAAAGGGGAAACCTAGGACAAGTGTAGGATAACAAGAAAACAGGGGAGGCACAAGATGCACAAAACAAGGGGCAGACTACACTGTTTTAGCCATGGCTGCATTGGCCACCGGGCATGTAGGGCACCACAGTCATCTACATAAAACTGCTACTAACAGGTACTCTAACACATTGAAATAGCTGAAAACCTTTTGTCCTGCGGCCAATGCGGCCCATCTATCACTAGCCAGGAACAAAGGATAAATGATTCCTGTATCTGAGTAAGGCTGCTTTCCCATTAACACTATTATTTCCGTTCTTCTGCTCTGTTATAGGAAGTGTTGGATTCAGCACATAACTGATAGGAACGGAGCCTAACAGAAACCATTGATTATTCAGGAGAACATTTTTCTAGTGGAGAGAAAAGTCCTGCATGCCTGACTTTTCTCTAAGCTTTTTTTGATAAATTCTGTGACAGAGGCCCCGAACACAGTCCGACGGAGATGTGCATGTGTCCGAATAGTCCCTGCAGAGAGTTTATGTGCACACTACTTATTTGTTTCTTACCGTATAGCAAGCTACTTACCCAATCTAGGAAAGAACGTCTTATGTGTACATATGTGTAGATATCAACATTGAGTTATTATCACAAAAAAGTACTGAGGTTTTCAGAACTGAACAGTTTAAAGCTGGCATATGTCATCCTGCCATAGAAGTCAATCAAGTGTTATATTTGGAATAACAATTAGATGGAATGATTACTTTTCCATCTGGAAAGAGGTATGTAGATTTTCAACATTAGTACTAAGCTAAATTTTTCTCTTATTAAGTATGTAAGTAATCTGTTATTTTTGCTTCTTCTATGGTGATGAATGTAGCGACATATTGTGCTGTTAACTAAATCAAATCAGATTGCTGTGAGTCTGATTTGATTTACTGTCAATGCTTTACTTGAACATAGAAGGCATATTAACTGCTTTTACATTTTAAGAGATCATTGATTATCAGTTATTGACTCTAATGGCGACCATTTTTACTGGCAGATTAAGGCCTCATGCACACCACTGTGTCCATTTTGCGGCCCTCTAACTGAGGATCTTCAAAATACAGGTACCAACTATGTGCCTGCCACAATTTTCTCATCACTGTCACTAGAACTGCCTATTGTTTGAAAAACAGATAAGAATAGAACATGTTCTATGATGGTGACAGCATACAGATGACATCCTTGGGCTGTCCACATATTTTGTGCACCCATGGAAATAAAGGCGGATCAGACTGAACCAAAACTACGGTCGTGCATGAAGTCTAATTAAACTTGTCCAGTGGAATCTTGATCTTGGTCACATTGTACTGTTTAGTCTGCTACAGACTTCTGAGATTACATGTATAATTTACATTTTAGCACCAGTACTGGATTTACATGTCAGAAGCCTCTAAACACATAATGCCTGGCATATGTTTTACCTAACACGTAGGCCACCCTTAAAGGTTATGAACACTTTTGAATGAGTTTGCTTATTATTGCATTATACTAATTTGGGGGATAAAAAACTATTTGCAAATAGGGTATTAAATATTTTCAACCATTTGTCTTCTGCATCCTGCCTGTCTTCAGATATTCTTACATTGGTGGTCCATGCCCCCCAGAACTCCTCTGCTCTTAGCAAGCATGGGTGCCGGATCATTCATTCATGTTCTTCAATTTCTCAGGTGGCTGATCCCTCGGTGCTCTGCACTGGTATCTCTTGATTCCAGTGGGTCATTAGCCATTGAATAGAGACTAGTCCAAAAAGTGGTATCTTGTTGGTTCCCCTGTAGTAAAGTCTGTATAGGGGTACAATGGTGAAGACCAGGGAGGACACTTAGAAGTAGTCCAGAAGTAAGTCAGATTTATTCAGTGGCATAGCGCATCCACATCGGCGCCCATATCACATACATTCCAAGCTGCTCTGTTCCCTTCACAGTGAAATCTGTCAGAAGAGCTATCTGATGCTTTGTTCTTAAAATTTTGAACGCTAACGCTACGTACGCTACGAAGCAGGAAAATAACGATACGCCCCCTCAAGAGCGGGAAAAACAAGCCCGGCCCACCGGAACTAACTATTTGCACGTATAGGGAGTGAGGACTCTTCCCTCATTACTCCACGCTCCACTCCAGTTCAAGCCAGCGCTGAACAAGATCCAGAGTCAGACCACAGCAAACAGAATGGTGAAAGAACTACGACCTAAGTGGGGAGAAATGGTCTTTGGGGACAAGTACCCCGTACCACCGCACGCTCCAGAGATCAGAGCGGAACAACTGTGCAAGAGAGTCTCACCGGCTCCTGACTTCAAATTCGCCTTGCCGGCTGGTGCGGCGGAAGCGGCTGGAGCATCCACTTTGCCGCTCAGGAGGAAAACAACACCTTCCATTCGGCAGAACCCGATTGTGCCAGCATCGGTGATGGCCCACGCCCAGACCCTCTGGGACAACAAGAATGCAGTGGAGGACTGGGTCATCCAAGTACTGGACCATCCAAGGCCAGGTGACCCTACACTGGAGCAGCGAAAGAGAACCATCCTGTGGTTTTCTGTGGAGTGAGGCTCTGGCTTCCTTGTGGATAACGAGGATGGCAAGGAGTACTTTGTGGGCCGCAGGTCAGTGAAACAGCCGTACCTGCCCCAACCCCGTCACAGCATGTACGTGGGAGATCAGGTGGAATACACCCCTATGGCATCCCTGAAAGGGCCTTTGCTACCGGGGTAACATTATTATCCAAGCCCCTGGTGCCTGCATCACCACCTGACGTTTGGCCGGTGGAACCACCAGGCGAAGTACGCCTGTGTGTGCTGCCTTCAGGAGTCACCAGATGGCACCTTCCATTTCAGGGAGAAGCCAGAGCCACAGCCAGAGCCTCTGATCCCTGGACTGCCAGTGCCACCACCATCACAGTCCTTTCAGCTGGGTCAGCTGATGACTTCATCGTTTATGTTCCAGTCCGCGGTGATCCACCAGTACCAACTACCCTGGAAGATGAAACCAGCAGCATCCAGGGGAGCTGGGGCTTCTTCCCTGGGTGCAACCTTGCCTGAACCGCTGCAGCCAGAAGTCCTTACCCCTGCTGTCCCGGCAGGACAATCCGGAAAAGTAAAGCCGCAAGTGGCTGCAGCGCTCACCAGCGTGACCACCACCCGGACCCGGTCAAGTCCGACTTCTGGAACAAGAGGGCAGTGGAGTTCCACCACGGCAGCGAGCTTGGCCTACAGGAGGCAGGAGTGTTCTCTGATGTCATTCAGCAGTAGCTCAAGCAAGGATGACTTCAGGTCCCTCATATTAGGAACCCTACTACTGGCTGATTTAAAGGACACTTCAGGAGGACCTATGGGAGCCTCAACATGGACTGCTCCTGACGGGTGAGAGCTAGTTGGCACTTGTTTTGTTTAGTTTGTATTGCCCCCTGTTTGACTCTCACCCAGATGGACATGGCTTGTCAGGACTCCCCCCCTCCCCATTCTGCAGAAAATTCCCATTTGTGCCTAAGCGTGCCTATTCCCCCCCCCCTTCTCAGGTTATTTGGGAGCCCCCTTTGCAAAGAGGGTTCTTTATTTGCTGCTATTTTATATTATCCATGTGGATTACACATTAACTGTTTGGATTACAAAATTACCTCACGTGGATTACAATTGAATTTTGGACTGTGTTCCAGTGTTTTATCATGCCAAGGAGCCACGAGGAGAGACTCAAACGTATATCTGAGCCTTTTATGCTTGCAAATGTGAGATTGCACTAAAATGTTTGCATAATTGTCTTTGCTGTATTTTGGCAATAATGTTTTTACAGGTTCAGCAACGTTCAAGCAACGTTTAGCCCATTGTGTGCATTCTTTTTCAGGTACTGCAATGTGTCCTATTATGCACTTATTGTACGGTGTTTTTTAGTAAATTATTCACTTAGCCGGATAGCTAGCACCTTACTTTTCTACCTCATATGGACTGCCTCTAAAGACTGTACACCACGGCCTAGCCTCGTGCGTATAACGCAATCGCGAGTCAATAGTACGCTAGGAATTCGTATGCACTTTGTACTCTAATGCTTATGTATTGCGTACTTTTAACAACACTGACTTTACGTTCGTAATTTGTGTAGGAATGTTCACTAAACAACAATTATTTTTTAACGCAAATTCGACTGAATAAATTTGTATTAAGAACGAATCTTGTCAAAAATTTGGCGATTATTCGCCGAAGCGAATTTTGGATGATTCACTCATCTCTAATAACAATTTGATGAAGGTTTCTTGCAATAGGTTTTGTCACCTATCATTTATTTTCTGCCAGTTGAAATCAGATAGTGACACACATCTTTTTTTCTGATCTGTTTTTAGTTTCAGATTGCAGACTTATTCTATTTCCTGAACATGATTATGGGAGCTGCCTTCTTGCCTATTAGAGTTATGCATTACAGCAGCTATCATGGGCCATAGACACAATGGGCAGGAGGAGACAGATTAACTTCTATTGGAAAGAATTATGGATTTGTGTTGTGACCTGATTAGAGGCCATTGTACAAGGAAGGAGTATATAGGATGTGACCATCACCTATTGTGAATGGCGGATCCTCTGTTATGCCTTATTCTCAGAGTCAGTGTTTGGTCAGTGATTACCATCCGTGGATTTTGAGAGAAACCAAGTTTAAAAATAATCCAACCAGAATTGGTCTTACCAGGTTCTGTTGTATGTGTTTGGTAGACCTGATAAGGGACTCGTGTGAATGTTGGAGTCACCACGGCTGGATTGTGCATGCAGTTCGCAGTTCGGTGGTCCAGGATGGGGTTACATGTCAGGAGCTGTTATGGAGATAAATAGTTGTGGGTGATGATATTTCTGACCTTGTTACCACACTCTACCTATTTAACACAGACCAACTGCCCTGATAGAAGCGATCCAGATGATCATACACCCTAAGCTTACCCCTCACACCACTCCTGACATGCAATGTTTCATCTTACTTATAAGGACTCCTTTCAACCATTCAAACAACTAGAATTCTAGTTTTACTACAAGATCTGAATTTGTCTTTGAGTTTTTTCTGCAGACCACCACACATATCTACTTCTGTGACTTCTACATACAATAAAATGACATCTGTTCTCTCCATCTACCAGAGATGATGACACACTCTAAATGCTACTACAAAATAAATATATATGAAAGACTTGCCACTATCTTCAAGTTCCTGCTAGAAGCTGGCACCTGGTTACAGAACTATAACTGAATTTTTGGATCCTTTCAGATTTGGATTAGTTGAAAAACGATGCATAATAAGGCCACTGTTACTTTAGAATCAAAACTCATATAAAAAATAAGATATAAAATAAATAACTGTGAGTAGTCAAACAATATTTAATAAATTAGAAAATTGTAGGAAAAATACAAGGCTCCAAGAGGAAGCTGAATTACTCTAATTGAAAAGACATGTAGGAGCATATGAAGCAGGACCGGTACTGCACAGGTAGGTGCATATGAAGCAGTAGTCAAAACATACACTATGGTGAGTTAGCTACCTAATAAATAGTTTCTTATAGCTAGTACAGTGGGCTGACGCCTCAGATGGATTAGTCCCAGAGTATAGGATGGGAGTGGTATACTGTAGCCTAAAGTTTGTTTTACGGTGCTCATACCTTCAGGCTGTTGTTTCCTTGGTGGTCAGTCTCTGTTGCAGAGATTGAGTTGGAGAATAAAGTGAAGTCCAGACTTGGGAACATTTCAATCATGTTTACTTGAATAAGTTGAACTTGACAATACAATCAGTTTCAAAGGGTTCTCTTTTACTTGGTTCCTGTAGGATGCAACATGGTGGCAGGTCTTCTAAATGCTGCTCTCTCTGCTGTGCTAAGCTCAGCCTTCAGGCTTGTTACTAGACTTCTAGAGTTTATGGTACTATTGAGTGGGGTGCCTTTGACCATTGACCCCCTAGTAATACTCAATTTATTAAACTCAAGGAGTCTTGCGCTCTCTGAGCTGCTTCCCCTTGAAGACTTCTGCTGCAGGAGGGGAAAATGCGCCCTCACTACACCAAGTTGTCTCTTTCACAGTGTAACTCCAACCATCACCTACTCTGTCCTTCCTCCATACCCTGTAGACTGTAAGCCCTCGCGAGCAGGGTCGTCTCTACTTCTGTACCAGTTTTTAACTCATCTTGTTAATGCTTATTGCAATTGTCTGTATTATGTATGTGCACCCCTTATCATATGTACAGGATTAAATAATAATAATAATAATAATACGTACTTCCTCAGCAACCCTTCCGTTGATGGGAAGTGGGACTGGTGTGCCTAAAAGAGGGAAAAGAATGGAATGGTTAGTTTCAGTCTTGTCTAAGCCTCTGCCAGAGCATATGCCACTTACTGGAAAACCAGGCGCATTGCATGTAAAAACGTTATATATATACATTAGTAAGTCAGGCACAATCAAATGGTCATTTGCACTGAATAGGATAGTGTCATTTGTAGGCAAATATAAAGATTGTACAGTTAACTAGACATTATAAAAACCCATAGCTAGACAGAAAAACAGCCATTTATGTCTAAACTACTGGCAACAAAAGGGAGTAGACCCCTAAGTGAAAATGGAAAATTGTGCTCTCTGAATATGACGCTGAGCATGTACACTCAACTTCTTTGGTCGACCATGGTGAGGCCTGTTCTGAGTGGAACTGGTCTTGCTAAAATGCTTTATGGCCTTGGCCACCGTACTGCAGCTCAGTTTAGGGTGTTGGCAATCTCCTTATAGCCTAGACCATCTTTATGTAGAGAAACAATTGTTTTTTTCAGATCCTCAGAGAGTTCTTTGCCATGAGGTGCCATGTTGAACCTCCAGTGACCAGTATGCGAGAGTGTGAGTATGATAATAGCAAATTTAACACACTTGCTCCCTATTCACACCTGAGACCTTCTAACACTAACAAGTCACAAGACAATGAGGTGGGAAAATGGCTAATTGGACACAATTTTACAATTTCACTTAGGGGTTTACTCACTTTTTTTGCCAGCAGTTTAGATGTGTATTGAGTTAAGTGTATTGTAATGGCTGTGTATTGAGTTATGTTGAGCGCACACCAAAGTTACACTGTTATACAAACTGTATACTGACTATTTTACATTGTATCATATCTTCAGTGTTTTTCACATGAAAAGATACAATAAAATGTTTACAAAAATGTGAAGGGTGTACTCACTTTTGTCAGATTATATATATATATATATATATATATATATATATATATATATATATATTCAAAGACCCTCTTCCAGATACTATAGGTCTGCCCGGCGGATTATTCGGGTCCTTATGCACCTTTGGGATAGTATAAAATACTGGTAGCCTTCTTGGAGTCCCCAAAATGAAATCATAAGGCTACCAGTATTTTATACTATCCCGAAGGTGCATAAGGACCCAAATAAACCGCCAGGCAGACGTATAGTATCCGGAATAGGGTCTTTGACTAATCTGTCTCAATATTTAGATCAATGGTTGCAGCCCTATGTAAAAGAAGTCCCGTCGTAACTGAAAGACACGACGTAGGTGGTGAAATTATTTGAAAATTTGGAATATAGATCAAATTGGATTATGGCAAATTTGGATGTTAGTTCACTGTATACATGCATAGATCACAAACAGGGGATAGAAGCAGTGTCGAAAATGATCATACAAAAAAACTATTTAAAAAGGGAACAACTGGCCTTCATTTTGGAAGGCATTAATTTTGTGTTGACTCACAATTATTTCTATTTTGACCGTAAATGTTATTTACAGTTGATGGGCACCGCCATGGACACCAGATTTGCTCCCAGCTACGCCAATCTTTATATGGCGGGTTGGGAGCAAGATACCATCATACCCAAGCTGGGGGGTGGGTCTGGTGCTCTGGCGGCGCTAGATCGACGATATTGTATTAATTTGGGATGGGCCATATGAGGGGTTGACCCAATTTTAAACATCAATGCAAAAAACCTAAGATTTACCGAAAATATAGATTGATATAAGATACAGTTTTTGGATCTAAATATAGAAGTACAGGATTCTTCCTTTAAATGTAACACATATCAAAAATCGGTAGCCAGGAATAGTTTTATCCGGAATACGAGTTGCCATTTACCCCAGTGGCTCCTGAACGTGTCATTTAGTCAATTTCGTTGCCTAAAGAGAAATTGCACGAAGGAAGATGATTTTGAAAGGGAAGCTCTAAAAATGAAAGGGCAGTTTCTCGAAAAACAGTATCCAGAAACAACAGTGGATGAGGCCTTAAATAAGGTTAACATGCTAGATAGAAAGATATTCTTTTGTGAAAAAACAAAAACAATAAAAGATAGGGAAAATGCAGCCAAATTAATATTACCCTTTAATATAGATCATAAGAAGGTTTCATCTATTATAAAGAAACATTGGCATTTAATACAAAATGATAAAGTTCTGGCCACAACACTTCCTAACAAACCACCTATTATATATACTCGAGCACCTAATTTAGGCATAAAAATCGCCCCAACAATACAATGTAGAGAAGAAAAAATCACTTCAGGCATATGGAACATACCGAATGGATTTTATAGATGTGGTGGTGTATGTTCAAATTGCAAAACAACAGACTTTAATAGAAAGACGACCAAAATTACCGTATTTTTCGCACTATAAGACGCACCTAGGTTTTAGAGGAGGACAATAAGAAAAAAAAATATTTTTCATCAGTCATCTGGTCAGACCAGCAATCAAACACCCAATGTTAATCAGACCTCAGCTGACAGCCCCAATAAGACCCCCAATGTCAATCAGCCCCCAGCAGTCTTATATCAGCCCCCCAGTGCCTCTTATCAGCCCCCCAGTGCCTCTTATCAGCCCCCCAGTGCCTCTTATCAGCCCCCCAGTGCCTCTTATCAGCCCCCCAGTGCCTCTTATCAGCCCCCAGCAGATTCTTATAAGCCCCCAGTGCCTCTCACCAGCCCCCAGCAGTTTCTTATCAGCCCCCCATTGCCTCTCACCAGCCCCCAGCAATTTATCAGCCCCCAGTTGCCTCTCACCAGCCCCCAGCGCCAATTACCAGCCCCCAGCCGCATTATATTCGCCCCCAGCAGCCTCATGTTTCATAAAATAAAAAAGCCTCTTACCTCTCCTGCTCCAGGACGCTGCCGCTGCTCCGCCCGGTACATCTAAAACTAATTCCTATGAGTGGGAAATAAAAGAAACTCTATCATGTAACAGCCAAGCGGTAATCTATATACTGGAGTGTAATTGCCCTAAACAATATGTAGGCCACACAGGGAGAACATTGAAGGTTAGAGTGGCGGAACACATTAACAACATAGGAAAAGGCTATGAGAAACACATTCTATCTCAACACTTTAAGGCATGTCATGGCAGTGACCCCAAATGTCTTAAGTTTGAGGGATTGGAGAGGCGTAGATTTTACATCAAAGATGTCAAGGTGTGAATCGAAGATGATATATGAATTTGGGTCCTTGGGACCTTCAGGATTAAATTCAGAGTTGGAAATTTTTGTTTTTATGCAATCTCGGGGCAGGCGGCAGTTGCTCACGACGTGTCGATGCCTGGCTGTATATCAGCACACCGACACGTCCTGAGTTCTCCCCCCTGTCCTTAATTGTCATCATTAGTAATTGGAAAAGCCCCCCTCTTTTTTTTTTCTCTATTATTTTCTATAGTTTTATTTTTATATCTATTTTTATTTTATTTTTTTTATTTTTTCTAAGATAGGTAACAACCAATGTATTACACTAGATCACATTTGAAATTATTAATAGAGATGAGCGAGTAGTGTTCGATCGAGCCGGTATTCGATCGAATACTACGCTATTCGGCATACTCGATTTCAATCGAGTATAACGGCGATGGCGCACTTAGAATTCGTTTCCCCTCCCACCTTCCCTGGCGCTCTTTTTCCACCAATCAACATGCAGGGGGGGTATGACAGGCACGCTGAGCACGCTGGCAGCGCGAAAACAGCGTCTACATGGATTGGCTGGAAAAACCATGTGACCTCGAATATTAAAAACTCAGCTCTTCCTGCTCGTACGCATATGCTGCGTGAACTTAGTCAGGGACAGAGGCTGGAGAAGGGACAGACAGGTTTTAGCAGTTGGACAGGCAGGAGCGTGATTAAAAGCCCTTATCAGGGCTACTATAGTGCACTACAGTGATAGCTTTACTACAAGATACACTTTACAGAGAACGGCTGCCGTATTCAGGGATAGCTGCTGGAGTAGGGACAGAGAGAGGCATTAGTGGTGTATTAGGTGCTCTGCTACATACCAAACTATATTTGGCACTACTGTTCAGCGTTCTTTTTGGCTGAAAAACCCTGTTATATAACTTGTGTGTATATGCACCATCTGATCTGGCAGTATACGGCTGTGAATTTTATTTTATTTTTTTAAATACAGTTTATTTGGCTCTAGTGTTCTGGGTTCTGTGTGCCTGCAATACCCTTTTTGTATACCAGGTGTAAATACCCACCGTCTGTTAAGTTAGTAAACGGCTGTGTACCTTGAAATATACAATATCTAGGCCATTTAATAGGCCACTGTACTGTGCGTTCTCTTGTTAAATTATCTCACATACCTGGTGTAAATACCCACCGTCTGTTCTGTTACTACACGGCTGTGTACCTTGAAATATACAATATCTAGGCATTTTAATAGGCCACTGTACTGTGCGTTCTCTTGCTAAATTATCTCACATACCTGGTGTAAATACCCACCGTCTGTTCTGTTACTACACGGCTGTGTACCTTGAAATATACAATATCTAGGCATTTTAATAGGCCACTGTACTGTGCGTTCTCTTGCTAAATTATCTCACATACCTGGTGTAAATACCCACCGTCTGTTCTGTTACTACACGGCTGTGTACCTTGAAATATACAATATCTAGGCATTTTAATAGGCCACTGTACTGTGCGTTCTCTTGCTAAATTATCTCACATACCTGGTGTAAATACCCACCGTCTGTTCTGTTACTACACGGCTGTGTACCTTGAAATATACAATATCTAGGCCATTTAATAGGCCACTGTACTGTGCGTTCTCTTGTTAAATTATCTCACATACCTGGTGTAAATACCCACCGTCTGTTCAGTTTACTACACGGCTGTGTACCTTGAAATATACAATATCTAGGCATTTTAATAGGCCACTGTACTGTGCGTTCTCTTGCTAAATTATCTCACATACCTGGTGTAAATACCCACCGTCTGTTCAGTTACTACACGGCTGTGTACCTTGAAATATACAATATCTAGGCATTTTAATAGGCCACTGTACTGTGCGTTCTCTTGCTAAATTATCTCACATACCTGGTGTAAATACCCACCGTCTGTTCTGTTACTACACGGCTGTGTACCTTGAAATATACAATATCTAGGCATTTTAATAGGCCACTGTACTGTGCGTTCTCTTGCTAAATTATCTCACATACCTGGTGTAAATACCCACCGTCTGTTCTGTTACTACACGGCTGTGTACCTTGAAATATACAATATCTAGGCATTTTAATAGGCCACTGTACTGTGCGTTCTCTAGCTAAATTATCTCACATACCTGGTGTAAATACCCACCGTCTGTTCAGTTACTACACGGCTGTGTACCTTGAAATATACAATATCTAGGCCATTTAATAGGCCACTGTACTGTGCGTTCTCTTGTTAAATTATCTCACATACCTGGTGTAAATACCACCGTCTGTTCTGTTACTACACGGCTGTGTACCTTGAAATATACAATATCTAGGCCATTTTAATAGGCCACTGTACTGTGCGTTCTCTTGTTAAATTATCTCACATACCTGGTGTAAATACCCACCGTCTGTTCAGTTACTACACGGCTGTGTACCTTGAAATATACAATATCTAGGCATTTTAATAGGCCACTGTACTGTGCGTTCTCTTGCTAAATTATCTCACATACCTGGTGTAAATACCCACCGTCTGTTCAGTTACTACACGGCTGTGTACCTTGAAATATACAATATCTAGGCATTTTAAATAGGCCACTGTACTGTGCGTTCTCTTGCTAAATTATCTCACATACCTGGTGTAAATACCCACCGTCTGTTCAGTTTACTACACGGCTGTGTACCTTGAAATATACAATATCTAGGCATTTTAATAGGCCACTGTACTGTGCGTTCTCTTGCTAAATTATCTCACATACCTGGTGTAAATACCCACCGTCTGTTCTGTTACTACACGGCTGTGTACCTTGAAATATACAATATCTAGGCATTTTAATAGGCCCACTGTACTGTGCGTTCTCTTGCTAAATTATCTCACATACCTGGTGTAAATACCCACCGTCTGTTCAGTTACTACACGGCTGTGTACCTTGAAATATACAATATCTAGGCCATTTTAATAGGCCACTGTACTGTGCGTTCTCTTGCTAAATTATCTCACATACCTGGTGTAAATACCCACCGTCTGTTCAGTTACTACACGGCTGTGTACCTTGAAATATACAATATCTAGGCATTTTAATAGGCCACTGTACTGTGCGTTCTCTTGCTAAATTATCTCACATACCTGGTGTAAATACCCACCGTCTGTTCAGTTACTACACGGCTGGTGTACCTTGAAATATACAATATCTAGGCATTTTAATAGGCCACTGTACTGTGCGTTCTCTGCTAAATTATCTCACATACCTGGTGTAAATACCCCACCGTCTGTTCAGTTACTACACGGCTGTGTACCTTGAAATATACAATATCTAGGCATTTTAATAGGCCACTGTACTGTG
>ONZH01027036.1:0-35192 GCA_900303285.1 Rhinella marina | reverse complement strand
TGTTTAAGAGGTCTCACCTCTTGGGCCTCCACAAAATGTTTAAGAGGTCTCACCTCTTGGGCCTCCACATAATTTTAAGAGGTCTCACCTTGGCCTTCCACATAATTTTAAGAGGTGTACCTTCCTGGGCCTCCACATAATTTTAACGGGTCTCCCCTCTTGGGCCTCCACATAATTTTTAAGAGGTCTCACCCTCTTGGGCCTGCGCAAAATGTTTAAGAGTCTCACCTCTTGGGCCTCCACATAATTTTTAAGAGGTGTCAACTCTTGGGCCTCCACATAATTTTAAGAGGTCTCACCTCTTGGGCCTCCACATAATTTTTAAGAGGTGTCACCTCTTGGGCCGCCACAAAATTTTCCATGAGCCTCTGGCCAGCCACGGCCTCTTCCTGCCTTTTGCGGTCCTACGCATCCCTCAACATCCCCACTGCTTTACCTGCTAGACATGACACTGGGCCAGGTCGGGTCACTGACATCTCAAGCGCCAACAATTGGGCATTTTAAGGCTTCTGCATGTGTTTGAGTTGTTTTTACATTTTAAAGAAGACATGTCTGACCACATCTCACACACACACACAATGACAATTAGGGGTGGGGTCTATTTGCTTTCCCCCTTGCCTATGCCATCTGTGGTTGTCATAGGCAACGTGATTTTAAGGGGTGCAGAATTTCATCGTTTTTTTGTCTAGTTTGGCTTGGGGTCCATGGCAATGTAGAGGAAAGAAGGTTTCCTTGTATGGTCTCACTTTACAGAGAGGTTAGATTGTGTTTGGAGTGTATTGTTGAGAGGCTGTGATAGTGGCGTAATAGTGCGACTTGGGCGCGTTATATGCACCCAGACATGCTTCCCCTGCTGTCCCAGTTGCATTCCAGCAGTGTTGGCATCCTTTTCTGAGGTTCCAGGGTGGACTTGGTGACCTCCAAGTGGTCGAATTGAGATTTCCAAGTGGCGAGCATTTTTTCCCCATAGACTTTAATGGGATTCGATATTCGGTCGAATAGTCGAATTTCGCGGTCTATTCGAATCGAATTTCGAACTTTCGAATATTTCACTACTCGCTCATCTCTATATTTTACCAAAACCATGTGTCACCAATTTCCGGCACTCCAGCTGTTTCACAGTTCGTTGCTTCAATGCACTAGACCATGCACTAATTTTCCTTCAGTACTGCTTACCTACAATGCTTAATAAAGTGGCCAAATTACAAAACCCGTTACATGGGTTACCAACTGTCCAGATATTTCGGACAGTCCGTGAAAATATGTGACTTTTCTTCCTGTATCCGTAAAAAAATAGACGTGTCTGTGATTTTTTTGGTGGTACTTGACTAAGTTATTTTGGTAGTAATTATCATAATTTTACAGGTCACAGTAAATGCTGGTAATAAGGTCTTATCAGTATATTGAGCTGTAGACATGTATTACTTAGAGGAGGTATTTTACTATACTGAAATACACCTAAATTAGGAGAGGCCTGTGCCTCTTCACAACTTTGGCGATCCACCACTAGCACAGGGTCTTTACTAAGACCGATGGCTATAAATGTGCCCCAGAATCTTATTATTGTTTTCCAATTTGTTCGTAACTTTCCGGAACAAGTTGTCCAGAAAAAATAACCCTGCTCAAGACCATCCCACAGTTCAAATGTGTATTGCACAGATTTGAAGAGAATCTCATCAGGAAACTAGAACACACAATTTCTGTAAAATAGGCAGAAATGCTGTAATTACAGGGTTATTAGCTCTAGGCGAGCTTATCAAAAATGAGTTTAGTTTCCTAAACTATCATAGAAAACCTCTATGCCTCATCTTACTATCATCGCTTTGAACTTGTGAATTGCAAATGTCATGAAACATGATGGTGTTAGATAAATAATTGTAATGTAATGTAATGTAACAAAATGTTAACCAAAGTGTCCAAAGTATAAAAGTCATTGGTATACCTGTCTACTCCGGTAACCACTGCCAGATTTTGACAGAACATTTAGTGTAGGTCAGAACAGTTAATCATTGTGTGGCCTCAGGGGAACAATATACAGCTTTATTTATGAGCAAATCAGGAAACTAAAACACTCAACCATGCTTGATTAGCTGCACTAATATGCTACTTGTGACTAATTTCAGAGCTGGTTAACTCACAGGTGTTTGCCCTATGATATAAATCATGTTTCCTACCTCCTTTTTGTAGTCATGCAACCTGCCCTGCATATGAGAACACTGCTTAAATGACACACAAGAAGTTATTGATGGTTTACTAAATCACCCTGGCGTTTATGACAAGTGAACTAGATTTCCTTTGGATTCAATCCTACTCGTTTCCCACCCTTTTGTTCATTTTATTTGTTGTTATAACCTGATCTTACCACGTAGCTCCATGCAATCTGTAATACATGCAATGTACATTTCCACTGATTTTTATTTGTTTTGCCTCTCAAGCAAAAGTTCTAGGACTATTAACGTTCATGGATTACCTGAGAAAGACTTCATATCTCATTATTCACAGGTCATTAATATGCACAGTGCAATCACAACAAAACCCGTCTATATTTTACAAGGATCTTTTAGCTTGTGTTGTATAAGGATTTCACAATATGGGTAAATATTCCTGTTAAAATCGATTTACATTAATGTAATTATACAGAATAAAATATATATACTGAAGTACCTTATTTTCTACCTTTACATACCTAAATATTTGTATTCTTTTTATGTATTTTACATTATTAACCACATGACACTCTCACAAGTTCATTACTTGGAATACATACTCATTTTAAAAGGACATTAGTAATACTCAGATAATTCAACAACATTTTTACAAGGATATGCAGCATCATTTGTCCTCAGTTTGTACTAAAATCTTACATGATTTGCATTATAGGAATTACAATTAGTTTTCACATTTCACAAACTTAAAGGGATTTTTCTATGTTCACAATACTAATGACCTATCTTTAGGACAGTCTAATAAATCTTTATTGTGTTCTTATTATTTAAAAATGTAGGAGTCAAATTCTCACTAATGTCTCAGATTAATCAGGCTAGGGTGTATCCCTAGGTAGAGGGGAAGGGGTGGAAGCACTATGGATATTTGCCATAGGCCTCTTTCACACGAGCGTGACGGATTAGGTCCGGATTGGTACAGGGTGCGTTCAGGAAAACTCGCACCATTTTGCAAGCAAGTTCAGTCAGTTTTGTCTGCGACTGCATTCAGTTGTTCAGTTTTGTACCGCGCGGGTGCAATGTGTTTTGATGCGTTTTTCACGCATGTGATAAAAAACTGAAGGTTTACAAACAACATCTCTTAGCAACGAAAAAAGTGAAAAACGCATTGCATCCGCACTTGCTTCAGGATGCAATGCGTTTTTCACTAAAGCCCCATTCACTTCTATGGGGCCAGGGCTGCGTGAAAAACGCAGAATATAGAACATGTTGCGTTTTTCATGCAACGCAAAACTGATACGTGAAAAAAAACGCTCATGTAAGCAAATTACTCCATATCAGCATGGCTTCATGAGGGATCGGTCATGTCAAACCAATTTAATCAGTTTTTATGAGGAGGTAAGTTCTAGACTAGACCGCAGCGAATCAATGGATGTCATATATCTTGGCTTCTCTAAAGCATTTGACCCTGTACCACATAAAAGGGTAGTATATAAAATGAGAATGCTTGGCCTGGGAGAAAATGTCTGTATGTGGGTAAGTAACTGGCTCAGTGATAGAAAACAGAGGGTGGTTATTAATGGTACATATTCAGATTGGGTCACTGTAACTAGTGGGGTACCACAGGGGTCAGTATTGGGCCCTATTCTCTTCAATATATTTATTAATGATCTTGTAGAAGGCTTGCACAGTAAAATATCATTTTTTGCAGATGACACTAAACTGTGTAAAGTAATTAACACAGAAGAGGACAGTACACTGCTACAGATGGATCTGGATAGACTGGAGGCTTGGGCAGAGAAGTGGCAGATGAGGTTTAACACTGACAAATGTAAAGTTATGCATATGGGAAGGAATAATGCAAGTCACCAGTACATACTAAATGGTAAAATATTGGGTAACTCTGACATGGAAAAGGACCTATGAATTTTAGTGAACAGCAAACTAAGCTGCAGAAACCAGTGTCAGACAGCTGCTGCCAAGGCCAATAAGATAATGGGTTGCATCAAAAGAGGCATAGATGCCCATGATGAGAACATAGTCCTGCCACTTTACAAATCACTAGTCAGACCACACATGGAGTACTGTGTACAGTTCTGGGCTCCTGTGAACAAGGCAGACATAGCAGAGCTGGAGAGCGTTCAGAGGAGGGCAACTAAAGTAATAACTGGAATGGGTGGACTACAGTACCCAGAAAGATTATCAAAATTAGGGTTATTCACTTTAGAAAAAAGACGACTGAGGGGAGACCTAATAACTATGTATAAATATATCAGAGGTCAGTACAGAGATCTCTCCCATGATCTATTTATCCCCAGGACTGTGACTGTGACGAGGGGACATCCTCTGCGTCTGGAGGAAAGAAGGTTTGTACACAAACATAGAAGAGGATTCTTTACGGTAAGAGCAGTGAGACTATGGAACTCTCTCCCTGAGGAGGTGGTGATGGTAAGTTTACTAAAAGAGTTCAAGAGAGACCTGGATGTATTTTTGGAGGGTAATAATATTACAGGTTATAGTTACTAGAGAGGGGTCATTGATCCAGGGAGTAATTCTGATTGCCTGATTGGAGTCGGGAAGGAATTTCTTTTCCCTAAAGTGGGGAAAATTGGCTTCTACCTCACAGGGGTTTTTTGCCTTTCTCTGGATCAACTTATAGGAAAACAGGCCGAACTGGATGGACAGATGTCTTTTTTCGGCCTTATAAACTATGTTACTATGTACACAGACCCATTGAAATGAATGAGTCAGTTCACATCACGCATTGCACCCACGTGGAAAACTCGCTCGTGTGAAAGGGACCTTATCCTTCTATCTTGCACTGGTGTGCCGTGCCTTGAATATACACCCCTTTCCATAAGACCCTTTAAAACCCTTTGTAACACTGGCAACAGGGTTAGGCTCCATTCACATGACCGTATATTGTTTTCCGCTTCCGATCCCCAAATTTTGCGGAAGGAATGCGGACCCATTTACTTCAATGGGACCGCAAAAATAACAAACAATACACCGTTTGCATCCGTATGTCCGCATATCTATTCCGCAGAAATATAGGCCATGTCCGCAAAATGCGGCCCGCAGAGCAATAGAAGTCAATGGGTCCGCAAAAAATACAGAAACACTTCCGTATGTCATCCATGTTTCCGTTTTTTTGCGAAAAGGTGGGTACAAATATTATGGAGCAATCCCTTTGATCTGGTTGCCTAGAAATATTAGGGGACAGGATGCTTGACCTTTTATTGCAAATTGGTTTAGTCCGAATAGTTTGTTCTGGCAGTTTACAGTCATGGATGTTGAAAAACTGATCTTATTGGTTCAGGAGAGACCCCAATTGTGGGATATAAGAATGGAGGGATACCATGATAGGAATTTAAAAGACCAGGCCTGGGAAGAAGTTGCCAAAGAACTACTACCCAGACAGTGGGAGACCAGCAATAAAACCAAGCGCAAGGAGATAAGTAAGTGCACTCGAAAGTATGTAAAATCATATTTATGTGATGTGACTTTTAGCAGGCTCTTTTTCATTTACTTTCACTTTTCATTTGACTTCTGCATATGCATGACAACTCATATAATGTGATGTGACTTGCAGGCTCTTTTTGCACAGGAATTTCTACACACAGCATTTTGCATGCTGTTTTAGAACATGTATACTTGCATTTGCAAGTGCAAATCCTGGCTGCAACACAATGCTTGATGCATAAATGCATGTGCAAAAACAGACAGCTAAACAATGCTTTACCTAGAACTGCTTGTTCGAAAACAGCATGCTAAATGCTGTTTGCAGAAATTCCTGTGGAAAAAGAGCCTGCAAGTCACGTCATATTATATGAGTTGTCAAGCATATGCAGAAGTCAAATGAAAAGTGAAACTAAATCAATTTAGTGTTGTGGCATTTTTTGCACATGCATTTACTGTCTGAAATTGCTGAGTGACAGTGCTGCAGGTTTATAGCGGCCATGCTGTGTCCAAACACGTGACCAATAATCCCAAAAGCTGGCTATACTGCACTGTATAGTGTGTACTACTTGTTCATTTATTGGTGTGCAACAGTTTTTGTGTCACACAGATATTACAGTGGGTTATCCGTGTTCAGAGCTGAAACCGGACATACCCAAAATGTCATCCAGTCAGCCCATCTGAAAAGAGCATCAGAGCATCTAATACTCCGATGCTCTGCTTTGCCCTGCACTATATTGTTGCATGGTATTTAATCCCATAATTTTATCCTCAAGGTATTATGTTATTGTTAAATTATGTCTTAAATATTCTTTTTCTTTTAATAGTTAATAAAATAAAAATCTGATGGAATAGTTCATGTGACCAATATCGACGTGAACTTAGTCAGCAGTCAAAAGTGGAGATGGAGCCACAAAGAAGCGTCCATACCTCTTCACGAAGCAACTAGAATATCTTAAAAATGGAACTAAGACCGTAAGTAATTATTTAATATATATTTTTTTTTTGGCCGTTTCACACGACAGTGGAGCACGGTCCGGGACGGTCCGTGAAAACACGGACTGTGCTCCTTCTGAGGGCATGATGTCATTGATTGCTATGACGCCGTGCGCTTCCTGAGGCCGCCGCTGTACAGTGATACACTGTACACGCTCGTATAGAGTGTATCACTGTACAGTAGCAGCCTCAGGAAGCACACGGCGTCATAGCAACCAATGACGCTGTGCGCTTCTGCCCTCAGAAGGAGTACGGTCCACGTTTTTCATGGACCGTCCCAGACTGTGCTCCACGGTCATGTAAAATGGCCCGTTCTCCTGGTTCTTGCTTTTCATGATCTATCCTCGTGATAGTTCATCAATATCAGATTGTTGTAGGTCTGACAGCCAATACCCCAGCTCATCAGCTGTATGATGTGACAGCTAGCTCAATGCGCACGTGCCTTCTCCTGTTTCTCTTCACACTGGTGTCTATGGCAAACACATGTACTTGCTGTGTACCTCTCAGTGGCGTGCATAGAGACGTAAGGTCCCCATAGCAAGGATCACACCATGCCCCCACACAGGACAGAAGGTTTTTTGCATAAACCCTTTTCAATGACCCTTTGGTTAATTTACCACTACCTCATTTGGTAAATGTTGTTCCTTTAGAGCCGGAATGGCTAACTTGAGGTTGCGAGTTGTAGTTTTACAAAAGGAGAGCTGCTGCTTCGCCTGGCCTGCTTTTGAGGGGAGAGTCTGTCCCAACTTTTTAAAAAAGTAGAATAGGGTATAATCACAAAAAGAGCCAAATTTACACGTCCGTGGAGCATGGTGTGTGAAATCCTGGACCGTCCTCCTTCAGAGGGCAGGAGTGTACAGCGTCATTGGTTACTATGACGCCGTGTGCTTCCTGAGGCCGCTGCTGTACAGTGATACACTCTATACGAGTGTGTAAAGTGTATAACTGTACAGCGGCGGCCACAGGAAGCGTACAGCTTCATAGCTACCAATGACGCCGTGTGCTCCTGCTCTCAGAAGGAGTACGGATCTGGATTTCACGGACTGTTCCGGATCATGCTCCAATGAAGTGTGAATTTACCAAAAAAGATTGGGCCCCCTCTGGCCCTTGGAAAGAACACACTGCATATGTTAAAAATGTCTTTTAATTAATATACAGAAATAAAAATAACCTGACTAGATATAAAATATTTTATTTTTATATTAATTTAAAGAACCGTTGATAATCTGTCAGAAGAGGAAGGGCATGATGAATCTGGCGATTCAACCCAGATGGAGGAAGGTGCGACGGCTGCAGTAGAAGCTCAAGTTACCGCATCTTCTCCAGAAACCATTGTCACTCCACTTGTCAGGCAAGAGAGCACTCTCGAAAATCCAAGACAGCATGTAAGACGTAGGGCACGGAATCAGCCTGTGTCTGGTCAAGAAAAACATGACATGATTGATTCGCGTGTTCTTGATTATCTTAATAAAGATAACAACGATGAGCCCGAAGTGATAATCTTTAAAGGATTGGCCGAATTGTTTAAAAAAAGTACCCAAAGAGAGGCAGAGCTGATGCGTCTCAGCAATTTCACCACTAATTGATGTCTATTCTGGACTGCAGGAGCCCATTGATTTGGTAAAAGCAATAGATCATGCAAAACATTGCTTGATGATCTAGGTAGCAGGTCCAAATTATAGTGGGTCAGAAAGGCCCCACATGCATACAAGAATGCAACAAGTGTATGGTAGTCAGTATGGGCCAGATCTTGCTGAAGGTCATTCTCAACCCACACCTTATTATCCAGCGACACCAGGGCCATCGTCCGAAGGCATGCATTCCTCACAACCACAACGTCCTTTCACTCGGGATCTTTTCAATCTGTAATTAGTTTTTTTTTTTTTTTTATAATAAATGTTATATTTTGTTCTTTATTTTCTTCTGTATTTATTTCTTAAAATAATAGTATATTTTAATTTATGGTTTAATTTATTGAGGTATTAGAGGGTATTTTCGGCCAAATTCTATTTATCTACATTTCAAAATTGAGAATATACACTTTCAATCAAAAGTATAGATTGAAAGTGGAACTTGGCGACAAAAATTCCCCAGCCCACAAGCCCACTTCACGGGTCCTCATTCTCTTGCGGTTCCCTACACTAAACTAAAACATCAGGGGACCTAACTAACTAAAAATAATAATTTAAAGGGAACCTGTCATTACCTTTATGCTACCCATACTAACAGCAGAATAAAGTAGAGACAGGTGAGTTGTTTTCAGCGGTCTGTCATTTATAAGTTAAAAGTAAGTGGTTGCCGAGAACCAACATCACAAACATTGCACACTAGGCTGGGAAAAGAGTCAAATCTTCATGAGAAGAGTCATTGTTATTCATGAATTCCTGCTTTCCCTGCCCACCTGATGATGACTGACAGGCTTCTACCTAGTTTTCTCCCTTTCTATCTAGGAGATAACTGCCAGTCACATACCTCCCAACTTTTGAAAATTGCAAAGAGGGACAAAATGTGCAGCGCGCATCACGGCAGTTTTTTTTATACTAGGCCACGCCTCTAATTACTGGAATCCCTGCGGCCTTTTTTTTTCTTGCGCTTCATTGTCCATATAAATATAAACACATAAATTATCAGATTATAGATATTTTAAGGTCCAAATTGCACCAAATACTGAAGTTCTGCTCTAATATACAGGTAGAAACCAAACAGATAGTTTAGTAAGGAGCAATTTAGTAAATGTATTAATGCAGAATTATGCATTAGTTCTCCAGGTCAAAAACAGGGACATTTAAGGATCAAAGAGGGACAGAGGGACTTGGGAGGTATGCAGTCATCAGCAGATGGGCGGGAGAGCAGGAGATTAGAAATAAAACATAACTCTTCTCAGGTAGATTTGACTCTCTTCAAGGCCTCGGCTGCAATGTTTGTGATGTTGGTTCTCAGCAACCACTCACTTTTAGCTCAAGAGAGACATACTGCTGAAATCAGCATTTCTGTCACTAATTTATGCTGCCCTCAGTACAGTCAGCATAAAGTTGATGACAGGTTTCCTTTAAATAAATTTGGAGTCCAGAGCCCAGATTAAATTAGTGACTTCCCCGAATAGTGTCCAACTGCCATGGCAATGCTCCCTCAGGGCTGATGAAAAAGTCTGCATAGATTTCCCAAACAGCAAGACCTGCCGTACTAGGTCGTCCATGGCGGATATGGTCCAAGATGACAGGTGATGTTGTCATAGCTTGTTCCAGGTCAGCATCTGAAGGAGCATCATGGACACGAATGAAATTGTGTAAGATTACACAAGCCTGGATCACCAGGGTGACATTATCTGGATCCATCTGCAAGGACGACAAGAAGACCCTCCACTTAGCTGAGAGTATTCCGAAAGCGCACTCTACAAACCTATGGGCATGAGTTAACCGATAGTTGTAGATGCGCTTTCGGTCGTCCAAATCGCGTCTTGGGAAGGGCCGCATCAAATTAGGTGATAATGCGAACCCTTCGTCAGCCACGATTACAAATGGAGCCAGTGGACCATCTGATCCGGGGAGTCTTCTGGGCTCTGGCAGGGCAAGCTGGTTGGTGCGAAGCCGTTCACCCATTCTAGAAGCACTAAAGATGCCGGTGTCTGAAGTGCTCCCATAGGCCCCAATATCCACAATTACAAACCTGTAGTTGCTGTCAACCAAGGCCATCAGAACTACAGAAAAATACTGCTTGTAATTGTAATATTGGGACCCTGAGTGAGGCGGCTTCATAACACGTATGTGTTTACTGTCCAGAGCCCCAATGCAGTTTGGAAACTGCGCTGATTGAAAAAATCCATCGGCGATTCTGAGCCAATCTTCCGCAGTGAGGGTGGGCATCACCACTTCTCTGAGTCGCTGCTATGTGATCCTGCAGGTATGACAGACTATGCCAGAGATTGTAGACATACCAAGCAAGAACTCGAAATGCAGCGATGCAAAGGAGTTCCCCGTTGCTAGGAATCTGAAAAGACAAAAAAAAAAAAATTAATTTAATATTACAATGGGCTCTGGCACACAAAATTACTTGGCCCATGTCTGTGCTGCAGACTGCTAAAATCAATTATAAATGCACAGTCACCTGTATTCCTGCCATTGGCCAATGCAGACTCATTCACTTGCAGTAAGCAATACAAACATGTTCCAAACACTGTTGTGTGTATGAGCCCTTAAAACCAATTACATAATTAAAAAAAAAAAAAAACAGACATTAAATTGCTTTAGCCTTTCCTCTGCTGAGATGATGCGCCTCATATTGGTATCAATAAAAGTTAGGTCTTTACGAAGAGACGCAAGCAGACGATCGAACGTATCCAAGGACATCTGACAGTAGCTATGGAACTTGACAGAGTCCTTCCGCAGATCGTTGAACAAAGTGTGGAAGTGTCCCTTCCGAAGCCGCTGCGAGACAATAGGATGGACCCACTGTCTCCTTCTCCTCCCCGGATCTTCGTCCAGCATTGGTGTCTGCCAGCCAAATCTCAGAGACAGGAACCAATGAAATAGAACGTCTTTCATATGATCTTTGGGCATGATGGTCGCAAAGAAAATGCCAGAAATCTATGCTAGCCAAGCAAAAGGTTTCTAACAAAGCTCTCCACAACACTGCAAGCACAATAAAATGTCGCCTGAGAAACCACATGACCTTCCTTTTATTTCACTTTTTTTTTATAAAGTTTCCATAACAACCATATATTTCTCCTTCCGTTTTTTTTTTGCGGTCCGCAAAAAACGGATTACATATGGAAGCATTTCATTCGTTTTTTGCGGACCAACGGAACAGATGCGGATGCACAACGGAATGGAAAGATAAATATTTGCGGAGGCACGGATCCGCAAAAAACGGTCTGCAATACAATATACGGTCGTGTGAATGGAGCCTTACTTTCACCACAAATCTCAATGCCTGCTTTTGTACAGAACAGGCAATTACTACCTCTGGTAATTTCCCTAAGGAGCAATGGGCTTTGTATCTCGACCTCATTTAATATGGTCACATAGATACACAGTGCTTTGTCTTTTAACACTATTCCTTATTGCCCAAATTGAAAAAGCTGGCCCCACTCACTACTATCCCGTTCGACACGTTTCCATGCGGCAGTAGAACTGCACTTTATCAGGAGCAGATTACAACGTTAGCAGCTAAGTATAAGGAGCATGTGGCGTTAATTTACCGCAAATAGTGGCACGCAGCGTGGCAGCATTTTGACGCTATGACGGCATTGAGTTTTGTAGTGAGAGTAACACTATTGCCAGTATGTTTGGATACAGTGTTACAAAGGGTTTTAAGGAGCCTTTTGGAAAGGAGTGTATATTTAAGGCACGGCACACCAGTACAAGATAAAAGGTTAAGGCAAATATCCATAGTGCTTCCACCGCTTCCCCTCTCCATAGGGATATGCCCTAGCCTGATTAACCTGAGACATTAATGAGAATTTGACTCCTACATTTTTAAATAATAAGAACACAATAAAGATGTATTATTTTATTTTAAATGTCAAATTTAGGCAAGTTATTTAGGTTCAAGGACAAGGGATGTAAACATTCTATTATGAAGTTATTATATTACTATCTTTAGGACAGGTTATCAGTATAAGATTAGGGTCTGCCTTCTGGCACTGCTACACATCAGCTGTTTAAAGATGCTGCATTATGCTTCATTCCGACATCTGTGACAAGATGGTCAGTGGTTCATCCATGAGGATTTCCGTGAAGGATCTGTGTTGGTCTGTGTGTCCGTTTCTTGCCCTTCATGTGTCATCTGTATTCCTTGTACAGTGCTAGGCTGAAAATTCATTTCCAAAGCATCTCCTGTCAATGGTCAGTGAAAATCACTGACTGGACATGTACAGCAGATATCTGTGATTCACTGACAAGTGAAAGGCCTAAGGCTACATGCATACGACCATATGTGTTTTGCGGTCCGCATCCGTATGGCATCCGTTGTTTTTGTGGATCCAATGTAACAATGCCTATCCTTGTCCGCAACAAAACGGACAAGAATAGGTTATGTTCTATTTTTTTTGCGGAGTTAAGGAACGGACATACTGATGCGGATAGCACATGGTGTGCTGTCCGCATTTTTTGCTGACCCATTGAAATGAATGGGTCCGCATCCTATCCACAAAAAAAACGGAACGGACGCGAAACAAAATACGTTCGTGTGCATGAGGCCTTACTCGCACAAACGCTGTGGCCTCTTCATTGTTTAAACTGCTCTGGATGTGTCTTCTTCACATGAAAAAAAATTGACAAATGTGATCATGCCTTAATGCCTTACCGACCGAGGACGAGAATGCTCGTCCTAACTGGCTGGCACTTAACGTCTTAGGATGAGCATTCTCATCCTAGGGTTAACTGGCTGCCGGACATGCGCTGCCGCGATCAGCAGCTGGGCCCCTGCTGTTTCCGCCAGCATCGGTGATAATACTGATGCCGGTGGATTAACCCCCTGTATGTTGTGGTCACGCTGACCGCAGCATACAGGAGCTTTGCAGCAGCTTGTACATCCCCATATGTACCCAAAAATAATACCAATCAAACCGTCATCTTATCCTGCACAAATTTAGACCCTACATAAGACAATCAGACAAAAAATAAAAAAGATATGGCTTTCAGAAAATGGAGACGTAATGTTTCAAAAATGCTTTTATTGTTTAAAACCAAAATATATAAAAAACAGACATATTAGGTATCGCCGCATCTTTAACGACCTGTTCTATAAAAATATGACATGAACTAACCTGTCTGGTGAACACCATAAAAAAATAAAATAAAAACTGCTAAAAAAGCCATTTTTTATCACCATACATCTCAAAAAGTGTAATACCAAGCGATCAAAAAGTCATATGAACCCAAAAATAATACCAATCAAACCGTCATCTGTTGCCGCAAAAAATGAGACCCTACATATGGCAATTGCCCAAAAAATAAAAAAAATATTTGTTTTCAGAAAATGGAGACATAAAAACATTTTTTTTTGTTTCAAAAATGCTTTTATAATTCAAAATATATTTTTTAAAAATAGACAAATTAGGTATCGCCACATCCGAAACAACCAGCTCTACAAAAATATTACATGATTTACCCAGTCAGGTGAAAACCGTAAAAAAAAATAAAATAAAAATCGTGCCAAAAAAATCTATTTTTTTTGTCACCATACAGCACAAAAAGTGTAATACCAAACTATCAAAAAGTAGTATGTACCCCGAAAGAGTACCAATCAAACCATCATGCTGCAAAAACTGAGCCCCTACATAAGATAATCACCCGAAAAAGAAAAATAATATGGCTTTCAAAAAAATGCTTTATTATGTAAAACTGAAACAAAAGAAAAATAAATGTAGACATATTTGATACCATCACCTCCATAACAACCTTCTCTATAAAAATAGCACATGATCTATCCTCACAGGTGAACACCGTAAAAAATAAAAACTGTGCCAGAACAGCTATTTTTTTGTTACCTTGCCTAACAAAAAGCGTAAAATAGAGCAATCAAAAGTCATATATACCACAAAATAGTACCAATAAAAGTGTCACCTTATCCTATAATTTCCAAAATGGGTTCACTTTTTTGGAGTTTCTACTCTAGGGGTGGATCAGGGGGGTCTTTAAATGTCATATGGCAACTTAAAGGGATTCTGTCAGCAGCATTTCACATATTGAGTTATTTATACCATCGGATTCGGCCAGTTATAAGCAGTTCTAAATTGTAATTGTTATAGGTCACAGAGGCAGTTTTTGTGTTGAAAAAACGATTTTTAGTAGCTGTCACTCACTATTATAAGGAGCCCAAGGGGAGTTGCCAACCGTTGCAGGAGCCCGGGCTCGGCGATTCCTTGGAGCCCAGGCACGCCCACCTACTTAATATTCACTTCACTGACTCGCTCAGTGAAGCTTCGGCACGGACGAAATCCCGCGCATGCGCAGTACATCAGGAGAGGCCAGTGCCCGCAGACTGCACGGGCGCAGGCCTCTTGATGTACTGCGCATGCGCGGGATTTCGTCCGTGCCGAAGCTTCACTGAGCGAGTCAGTGAAGTGAATATTAAGTAGGTGGGCGTGCCTGGGCTCCAAGGAATCGCCGAGCCCGGGCTCCTGCAACGGTTGGCAACTCCCCTTGGGCTCCTTATAATAGTGAGTGACAGCTACTAAAAATCGTTTTTTTAACACAAAAACTGCCGTATGACCTATAACAATTACAATTTAGAACTGCTTATAACTGGCCAAATCCGATGGTATAAATAACTCAATATGTGAAATGCTGCTGACAGAATCCCTTTAAAATTATCCCAGTGAAATCTGCGCTCCAAAAACCATATGACACTCCTTTCCTTCTGCACCCTATTGTGTGCCCGTACAGCAGTTTACAACCACAAGTGGGGTGTTTCTGTAAACTGCAGAATCAGGGTAATAAATATTGTTTTTTTTATTGTTAACCCTTGATGTGTTAAAGGAAAACATAAATTTAAATGGAGAGTCTGGCAAAAAAGTGAAATTTAAAAATGTCATCTTTTTTCTTTATTTCTTGTGTAACACTTAAAGTTTGTAAAATCTGTTTTGAATAATTTGAGGGGTGTAGTTTATAGGATGGGGTCATTTCTGGGTGGTTTCCACTCTGTGAGCCCCACAAAGTGACTTCATAACTGAAGTTGTCCTTAAAAAAGTGGGTTTCGGAAATTTTCTTAAAAATTTAAAAAGTTGCTTCTAAAATTCTATGCCTTATAAGATCCTAAAAAATAAAATTACATTTACAAAATGATGCAAACATGAAAGTGGCCATATGGTGAATTTAAAGTAACTTTTTTGTGATGTATCACTATCTGCCCTAAAAGCAGATAAATTCAAATTTTAAAAATTGCTAATTTTTCCACATTTTCGGTAAATTTGGGATTTTTTTTTTATAAATAAAGGTGAATTATATTGACTAAAATTTTTCACTATCATGAAGTACAATTTGTCACGAGAAAACAATCTCAGAATGGTTTGGATAAGTAAAAGCGTTCCAAAGTTATTACCACATAAAGTGACACATGTCAAGTTTCCAAAAAACAGTCTGGTCCTTAAGGTGAAAAATGGCATGGTCCTTAAGGGGTTAACTTTACTGGAAAGATGGCAATCTTATTAGTTTCTATAGAGCAGACTGCTGTCATAATTCTTAGGCATGGTACACACCACATTCAGCACACCACATTTGCCCATATTATTCAATAGCCAATGGAACAGTATCCATATCCAACCTTAATTCCAAACAAATTGGGAAGTTGTGTAAAATGTAAATAAATGTAAATAAAAACATAGTGAAATGATTTGCAAATCTCATAAACTCACATTTTATGCACAATAGAACATAGAACATATAATAGATGTTTAAATTGAGACATTTTACTATTTCATGAAAAAAATTAGCTCATCTAGAACTTGAGGGCAGCAACGCATATCAAAAAAAGCTAGGAGAGGGGAAACAAAAGGCTGGAAAAGTAAAAGGAACTAATAAAAAAAACAGCTGGAGGAGCAGTTTTCAATTTTCGTCACATAACTAATTATAAAAATAGCATGTTAGAGAGGCAAAGTTTATCAGAAGCAAAGATAGGCAGAGATTGATCAATCTGAGAAAAGCTGAATCTAAAATTAAATAGTTACTTAGTTAATATGGTTGAAAAAAATTGATTTTAGAAAAGATATTCTCTTTTTGCTCAATTTTAATATTTTTTGCATCTTCTCTCCCACTCCTCCCTCCCTAAGCTCTTTAACATAATGACTGCATTAGTTAATCATGGCTGAGTGACGCTGACATACATAACTATGGGTAAATGCATGTTTGACGTTGTTAATGAAGAGCTTGTTTAAAAAAAACAGCACAGCCACATACGTTATGCTTTTTGATTTTCCCAAGCTTCCACAAATTGTCACTTATTGGGGCAGATAATGTTTAAACACACAAGTGTGTCAGCGTGGGCAGATCCCTTCCCCTGTTGACACACACACAAGTTAATGTCAGAAGAAAAAGTGGCTTGTTCTGAAAAAGCCTAGAAGAATTCTCCCTTTAAATTGGGAACAGCAGCAGTACAGTGTGGATATGGAAAGAACATGTGACCTAAATAGTAGCAGCAGCAGAAGCATTATAGCATGGAACATATAAGGCAGTAGATCTGCTGTCTATGTGTAGTAGTAGTAGTAGTAGTAGTGGCGAATGTAGTGTTAATAGTGGTGGCAGAAGAGGATTAGCAAAGAGGTATACCAGCTGTGCAGTGGTGGCAGCAGCATCCATATACTACATGTTAGCAGGCAGATAGCAGCATTTGAATGTATTGTATGGGCTGCCACTGCCTGACCTTGAAACAACACTTGCACTCTGCTGAGGTGGTCTGGTGCATGACAAATTCATTCAAAGCTTTCCATTGCTCTTACAGACACTCTAGCATTTGCAATGTTGAAATCCAGCAAGTATATTAAGCAGTGTAGTGGTAGACCACTCTGTCACTGTAAGTCCAGGACAGCATTCCTTGCCACATAAGAATGGCTGAAATGCCAGGACAGTCTCCTGGACATTGCCAGGATCTTGTGCAAACCAGTGTAATTAAAAAAAAAAAAGCATTGCACAACTAGATTTATCATGTGCTGCATGCAGGGAGCATATGTCATTCCCCCCACCCCCCACATCAGCACAACCATGATGTTGTGGCCATTGTCGCTGACCACCTTGCCTAGTTGGATTTGGCAGGGAGACAGCCAAAGAGTGTGATCAGCTGTGTAGCTAATATTTTTTAAAAAGCTTTGTACAGTATAACTAGGTTAATGATGTGTGCCACGCAGGAAGCATGTGTTATTTTCCCTAGGTTCAGGGCCATAATGTTGTGACTATTGTCTCTGACCATCTTGCCCAGGGAATGTGTCCATGGAGAAAGAGGTGAAGGAAGCCGATTAGTACCTGGTTTGGGAGCCAGGCCGACACAATCATTGTTGGGTCAAAAGGATCTGACCTTGTTGCTGGGGTGCTGTCTCACTGCGTCTGCAAAAAGAATTGACTCAGTGGGCCTTGAAAGACATTTACTGTCCCTGCCCGAAACAGCTGCTCCAAGTCTCTATCATGTAGTGCACCTTGCCACACAGCGACAATCAGAAACAGTAACCAACGCTTTCTGCCACATGAGAGCAGCAACTTGGCAAGGTGAGGGTTCGGCTTGTAGACAAGCTAATTGCTGGTTGAGAATAGTTTTTAATGGCCACACATTCTAATATGGATGTCTTACAATGAAGCAGAGGACAAGGAGGAGGAGGAGTCTTAGCAGGAGAAGAAGAAGCTAATGATGATAACAAGACACTATATTGCTTGGGAATGTGGGTTGGCTGCCACAAAGAAGATCAGGAGAAGGAGGACATGTGTTCTGATTTGGAATACTGAACAGTTCTAGGTCTTGCAAGCCTACAGTAATAGCGGCATCACCAGTTCGTGAGCTGACCACAATATAAGCAGATCTGGCCCTTACAGTTCTTTGGGAAGTTCTGGCTGTACGTCGCTTCTGCTCTTTATTGCTGCCGTTGCTACCACCCTCCTCCTCTGATGTTACCTTCTCCTCTTTGGCACCCCGATCTGGCTCCCAGGTCCTGTTTAAAACACAATAATCTTCAGAGCCCTCTCCCTCAGTACCACTTTTATCTAGCTGTGATAAATCGTGGCAGGCTTCTTAGCCACCCGCCTCATTCCATGCTCTGTATTTGGCCCGACTGCCACTGCCATTACCATGGCCACTATTACCACCATCAACATAGCTATGCATGGGGTCTCCTGTCTCCTCCTGAACATCCTCCTCATGGCAGTCTAAATGGTAAATGCTATCACACAAGTCAGCAACATAGAGACTCTTTTGACTATCTGCCATAGTGCGTGGCCAAATTTTGTTGCTCCACTAATAAGGGGCAATAAAGATAGAGAGAAATGCACTAAAGCTTTCTTTGGGGCTGCAAGGAGGAGGAGCAGGAGAAACACTTTGACCTCTGGCTCCACGGCCCGGTGTCAGACTTTGATGTCCCCTCCACGTCATCCTGCTGCAACTGAGAGGAAGAGTGAGCCATCTATCCACAATCTCATCCTCTTTCTCTTCAATGATAATGTTGTGCTTTTCGGAAGCCAGCAGGGAGAACTGCGGCCTACTACTACTAATACTTCTGTCCAGATATCTGGTGTTGCTACTACCCACATCCTTGTTCCGGGAGGACAAAGTCTGGCCCTAGGTCTTTCGTTTGGAACCCTTCTGTACTCCTGATATTTGGCCTAATGTACACAGTCAAAGTATGGAACGGTTTGCAAATCTGTTTTCTGGACCTTAAAGACAGAGAGGCCCAATTAAATTTCATTCCCTTTCTACAAATACACTGAAGACACTGCTACTGACAAATTACTTTGGTAATAATGGCACCACTAACAGTTTTTGGCCTTATGTTTTATGTGTATTCAAATATGCAGATTGTAGAAAAAAGCTTTCATAAAGGGGTTGTCTAATCACAGACAATGGGGACATATTGCTAGGATAAGCCCCCAGTGACTTATAGGTGTGGGTCCCACCGCTGGGAAACGCACCTATATTGGGAACGAAGCCCGGCAAGGTGGTGGCTGTGGTGGATTGTAAAAGACGCAGTGCAAATGTGTATTGCTATTTTCACGAAGGAAAAACAAAAATACCCTTGAACTGTCTGGAGATGCAGCTTCACAGATTTTGGCTTGCTGTTCATGGTGTTTTCACTTAGAGATTTAAAACATTACCCTCTGTATTGTAAAACATGTGTTATACGCATGTATTGCTATTTTGGAAAAAAACTAAACCTTGGTCTATGTAGAGATGCTTTGTCCTACATGTCAGACTATTGTTTCATGTGTTTTCACTGAGACTTAAAACTCTATCCTCTGTATTGTAAAACATGTGTTGTACTTGTGTATTACTATTTTCCAAAAACAAAAAACCCTTGAACTGTGTGGAGATGCCCTGTCCCAGATTCCGAACTATTATTTCCAGTGTTTTCAGAGATTTAAAATGCAGCCCCTGACCTGAAAAACACATGTTGTATCCATACCGTATATTACTATTTTCACAAAACAAAAGACACCTGAATTGTATGAAGGTGCCCTCTGAAATAGTTCAGCCTATTATTTACAGTGTTTTCACTGAGATTGTTATCCTCTTGTAAAATACTTGTTGTACATGTACATTGCTATTTTTCGCAAAACAAAAAAAACACTTGAATGGTTTGGAGCTGAGCTGTCCCAGATTTTGGACTACTATTTGAGGTGTTTTCACTGAGATTTCAAACACTACCCTCTGGATTGTAAAACACGCATCATACACTTTTATTGCTATTAATCCCTCACAAAAAACCTTGAACTGTTTGGAGATGTTCTGTCCCAGATTTCTTATTATTATTCAGATGTTTTCATTGAGAACGCTACATTCTGGATTGTAAAACATGTGTTGTACAGTTGTACTGAGAATATTCCACCCACACCAACACTGTATTTGTTGCAGTTGGTCTCCTCTTTACCTAGATTTTTACAGACTGTTGTTAAAAAAAAGAGAGGACGCTTACTACATAATGGTAGACATGGCCCTGTCTCAACATTTTTGAGATGCATTCCTGCCATCACATTCTAAGGGCTCATGCACACAAATGTTTGCCAGCCAGGCCTTATTGTGGGCCGCACCAGTGGGTCCACAAAATACAGGCTCCAGCCGTGTTTGCACCGCATAATGGAGGCGGACCAATTAACTTGAATGGGTCTGCAATCCGGAATGTGTGGTGCGGAACGGAGTTCTTCCGTGGGGGTTCTCTCCATGTCTACGCACCATAAAAAAAAGTAGAACCCGTTCTATTTATTTTTTATTTTTTTGCAGTGCAGACGGACCCTTTCAAGTTCAATGGGTCTGGATCCATCTGTGGCACTCGCACAGATGTTGCCCGTGCATTGTGGTCTCCAATGCACAGAACGGTCTGGCAATGGCCAAGTACATGAGCCCTAAATGAGTTAATTTTTTTTTCATGAAGTGGTAAAATGTCTTACCTTCAACATGTAATATGTTTTTATGGTCTATAGTGAATAAAATATGAGTCTATGAGATTTGCAAATCTTTACATTCTGTTTTTATTTATAATTGCAGTTGTATAATGGCATTGTAATCTGTAATGAAAAGCACAGTCTGCATGCATTTCAATGGAAATATATGCAAAAATGTGTGGTACTCTTTTTTCAATGGAAGTAATTGGCATTGGTGTATAACTAAATAGCATACGGTTGCATATGTCTGGGTCATACATGCAGGGGACTGTGTCAGTCCATCCCACCAAAAAAGAAACACAAACATGTTCCATAAACATTGGGCATCAGTAGCTATTAGAATACAAACTGCAAAAAAATTATACTGTGGATGTCTCGCTAATTAAAAAAGATCTGATAAAAAGGGACCAATTTTAAATACATTTCTATATTTATTTACAATTTTGCTTATTTATTTAGGCCCTGTTCACATCTACATTGAAGGCTCAGTTAGCGTCCAAGATTCTGTCACATTTGCTTAAAAAAAATTAGTAACCCATGCAGTGCTATTTTTCTGTCAAAATGGCGAAATCCAATGGAAGCTGTTATACAGTAAGTCATTGATTGTCAATATTCTTCAAACAAATTGCAGAGGAAAAGTGTCTCCCTGACATGGTGTTGCCACCATCATACTTCACTGATGGGATGATCGTTGAAAAAGGATACATTAAGTTGGCACTAGCGACGAGCGAAGCAGTCAAGATTCATTTCGGTTCCGGTTCACCGAAATTTTGAAAAAATGTTTGAAAAAAATTTGGTTCGGACTCGAATAGGTTCGGGCTAAACCAAAATTGCTCCAGTTGCCCTGAAAGTTGGTATATAACCCCCTCTAGCCTTTACAGAAACTTGTTATCTCTTTTCTTTTTTATTAATTTTTCCCCCTCCCCAAACTCCAGAACGCAATGACACCAGTAGTAAATGATGTCTGAGAGACTTTGACATACATAGCTTTGGATAAATGCACATTTGATGGCGTTAACATACAGTGTGTTTAAAATCATGCCATGCCGGCACATGTGTTCTGTTTTTTCATATTCCAAAGCTTGCAAAAATTGTCCCTTATCAGGGGCAGATGATGTTATGGGATAAAAAAAAAACTAAAAATAAAAAAGGTGTTTGAGGCACCAAGTGTCCAAAAATTGCGTCTCGACATGCACAATGTGCAAAGTTTTAAAAAATTTGATTTGGCAATAGAGATGAGCGAATCATTCAAAAAATAATTAGCCGAACATTCGCCAAACTTTTCCTAAGATTTGTACATTTGACGAATAGATTCGTTGTATTTGCGTACAAAATATACGTTATTATGTGCTATTAGCGAGCATTCGCGCACTAATAACGAACGTTCATTTAAAAAACTTCTTAGAAGACGTACGCAAATAGCGTACGAATACTCAGCGTACTATTGTCTACGCGATTACGTAATACGCAGGCACGCACGATGAGAGGCTGCGGCGTGCACTTCTAAGAGGCAGAGCGAATATTCGAAAATGGCATCCAGGCAATCCTCATCATTTAGCTCTGAAGAGCTGAAATTCCTGATCCGGCTGATGGACAGAGAGGATTCCGATGGCACACACCGCCATCCAAACCAGCATAAGAAGGAGGTGATCCAGCAGGTGATCCAAGGCCTGCACCATCGTTTCCACAGATCCAGCGGAAATGGTCAGATCTGAAATTCAAATGCCCAGAGTGGCTTAATGAGATCCGCGCAGAGATACGGCAGGGTGAGTAACAAAATATTTGATAAGTAAAAACATGTAAAAAAAAATAGTGTACTGTATTGTATATATACCAGCAGTCACTGGGAATAATGAAAAAAGTATAGAAGGACAACGTGGTCGTGCGTAGTGCGCTGCAGTAATTTTGTTTCATGCTAGGCAACGCCTCTAACTCTCGACCCAAGCAACTTAAGTGAAGGTATTCTAGTAATTATTGTTAATGGTGCTGGCCGTTCTCCCGTTTGTGTCAGGCAAATGCACTAGTTCGAAAGAAAGTACTCTTATATGCCCCTTCATAGTTAGCGCTTCCTCCTCCTACACACAGACTCAAAGACGTGCCCATGCTGCAGCTACTGTCAGTGGGCGATATCCAAAGTATTCCTACCGCACCGTGTTAACGATATAAAGAAAGTTATTGCGACGATAACGTTATCTATTGCCATAAATACCTTTTTAGAAGAAAAAAAATATGATATGGCCCCCCTCTCTCACCCATAATATCTTAATAGTAGTATGTGTTAGTATTAAAAAGAGTCATCATCTAACAATTGTGTACAATTTTATGTTGCAGAGCACCGTCAATGACGGCGTCACCACCGTCGAGGCAGGACGGCCACTGAAGTACCATCAGCCTCTAGTAAGTGTAAAACAGATTTAATTTATTTTTCATCCAAGCTACGTGGGAGTGAGTAAGTAACTCAGTAAGAGCACTACTGGTTAGGAACGGGATCCTCCAGCCCCAAACTATTCCCATGTAGCTTCAACTGTTCATTAGACAACACGATCATCAGTAGGGTAAAACTAACCTGTCTCACGACTGTTCATTACACACTGGACCCCTTTTGCTTATCCATTCCAGACTTTTTCAATTCACTCTGTGGCCCTGCAGCTGGTCTTTGTCCCTGTATCTCACTGTCTCTCCCTGTCTCTCTCTATCTCTCCCTGTCTCTCTCTCCCTGCTTGATTAAATACTAGCCCTGAACTGGCCCTGCAATTGCCCTGCAGTATCCCTGATATGTGTAATATATGGATTCCCAGAGCTATTATATCAGATTTTCACAAAACAGGTCTCAGAACTTCACACTTAGTGCTTCTGCTCGTCTCAGCAGTCGCAGCAGAAGTTATGCGTCACTGGCTTACCGAGCCTGAGCCAATCAGAGCAAGCCCTGCTCACTAGGTCAGGTGACCGCTTTCTTCCCAGGCTTTTGCACACAATAAAGGAACTAACAGTAAAAGTTCGCAAATGAATTGAATTCGTACGCAACAGCGTATATGTAGCAATAGCGTATAATTTATAGGACAAACTAAGTAGCGAATGCGTACAATGCCGAAGCGAATCACCTAATATTCAAATTCTCTTTGCAGCTAAAAATTCCCAAGATTCAATACGAATCAACGAATCGATTCGCTCATCTCTTTTTGGCAACTTTGTTGAAGTTAAGAAATGTGATTAGTTCTGAATGAATTAATCACAAATCGTTATAAATCAGGTATACTCTGCTTTAGGATTCAACCACATAGAGCTGCCATGCTGTGGGTGGGTTGTGGCCATGCTGCAGTAAAGAATTGTGTGGCTAATTAGCAGCTGCCTTTCATTTAATAATGAAGACCGCACTGTATAGTCCTTCTTCATTGTTAATGGCTGCACTGCACCTTTAAACTGAGACTGTATGCAGTTTGGCTTGTTAGATGGGAGGACAATATACTTATTATTGCTGTTCTTGCCTGCAATATCCTGCAGGTTATTTGACACTGAATATTAATAAGCTCTGGCACACCCACTCCAACCCCAGTGCTCTCCTGCCCTACAGGTGAGAACCCTTCTACTGCTTTTCTTCCATTTCCACATAATCTAATATCATGAGAATATGTCATCAGGAACATCCAATTCTCCTCTCTTTGCATCTTGCTGACTTTTCTAGGACATAGAGACTTTGGAGGATGATTTGAAAGAAGTAAAGTCAGCAAAAGATGAAGATGGTCATCATTAAGACCTGGCCCTCCTAAGGGTTGTAGACTGGATTACATTTATTGGCACGTTGACACCTGAATAATAAAGGCTTCCATCTTACTGGTATTGAATTCAGGGGCGGACACAGACAGCAGATGGCCCCTGTGCAAGGATGTACCTGGCCCCCCTCCCGGACATAACCCCTTCTCCCCCCACTCCCCCCACTCATCCCCTCTGACATTTCATACTCCGCCGCTCTCCCTTACCCTGGGCTGTTTTGTTTATATTTTTACACTGCTAAGCGGAGACGTCACTGGCACTGATGGGCGGCTTTACAGGCTATGGCGGCGCTAAAGTCTGTCCATTAGTGCCGGTGACGTCTCTGGGCTCACTGCTAGGCGGAAGTCCCCTCCATAGTACCGCCAGTGGTAATAAGGATCCCTAGAGTGCCCTAAGTACTAATAAGGCCCCCCATAGGGCACCGCTAAAAGAAATAATGCCAATCTATAAGGCACTCCTATGGAGCCCTCAGTAGTAATACCCCCACCACTGCCCACAATTTTTATAATGCTCCCTGCAGTGTCCCCTGTAATTATACCTCCTGCCGTACCCCCTAGAGTTATAATATTCTCTGTAGTGACCCTATAAATTATAATGCTTGTCCTCTCCCTCCAGTCTTCTATACCATGCAGTCCCATGTAAATAATAGAGATGAGCGAGTAGTGTTCGATCGAGCCGGTATTCGATCGAATACTACGCTATTCCGCATACTCGATTTCAATTGAGTATAACGGCGATGGCGCACTTAGAATTCGTTTCCCCTCCCACCTTCCCTGGCGCTCTTTTTCCACCAATCAACATGCAGGGGGGGTATGACAGGCACGCTGAGCACGCTGGCAGCGCGAAAACAGCGTCTACATGGATTGGCTGGAAAAACCATGTGACCTCGAATATTAAAAACTCAGCTCTTCCTGCTCGTACGCATATGCTGCGTGAACTTAGTCAGGGACAGAGGCTGGAGAAGGGACAGACAGGTTTTAGCAGTTGGACAGGCAGGAGCGTGATTAAAAGCCCTTATCAGGGCTACTATAGTGCACTACAGTGATAGCTTTACTACAAGATACACTTTACAGAGAACGGCTGCCGTATTCAGGGATAGCTGCTGGAGTAGGGACAGAGAGAGGCATTAGTGGTGTATTAGGTGCTCTGCTACATACCAAACTATATTTGGCACTACTGTTCAGCGTTCTTTTTGGCTGAAAAACCCTGTTATATAACTAGTGTGTATATGCACCATCTGATCTGGCAGTATACGGCTGTGAATTTTATTTATTTTTTTAAATACAGATTATTTGGCTGTAGTGTTCTGGGTTCTGTGTGCCTGCAATACCCTTTTTGTATACCAGGTGTAAATACCCACCGTCTGTACAGTTAGTACACGGCTGTGTACCTTGAAATATACAATATCTAGGCCTTTTAATTGGCCACTATACTGTGCGTTCTCTTGCTAAATTATTTCACATACCTAATTATATACCCAAATATTGTATTTGCAACCAAAAAAAAATAAAATGCGGAGGGGGGCTAGCGGAATCGGACGAGGACGGGGGCGCGGAAATGCTGTTGGTGGCCTTGTTGAAGCCAGTGGGGATACAATGTGTGCTGGTGAGGGTCAGCCAGGATCCCACTCATCCAGAATCCCTGCCTTTATTGGACAGTTAAGCAGGGGGCGAGTTACACCGCTGTTGAGGCCTGAGCAGGTTGAACAGGTGGTGCAATGGATAGCCGATAGCGCTTCCACACAGTTGTCCACCAGCCAGTCATCCACACAGTCTCACTCTGACCCTCCTTCCTCCACATCTGGCCAACAGAGTCATCCCACCCTTGACCCCTCCCAGGAGCTCTTTTCGGGTCCTTTTTCAGATGTGCCGGAAGAATCCCAGGAGCTAGCAGAGGAATTTGTTTGTAGTGATGCCCAAACACTTGAGTTTTCGCCATCTCCTGCTGATGTGGACCCTGAACCAGCATCTGTTATCATGAGCGATGATGATGATGAGACGCAGTTGCCATCAAGGGAGGCTGTTGGAATGTCCAGTGGGCAGGAGGAGGAGCAGAGTGAGGAAGAGGAGGTGGTGGATGACGAAATGACCGACCCCACTTGGCCAGGGGTGATGTCCAGCGGGGAAAGCAGTGGAGAGGTGGTGGTCTGCGCAGCACCGAAAAAGGCAGCAAGAGGCAGAGGGATGTCCAGAGGCAAAGGGATGTCCAGAGGCAGAGGGATGTCCAGAGGCAGAGGGATGTCCACAGGCAGAGGGATGTCCACAGGCAGAGGGATGTCCACAGGCAGAGGACAGTCCAGACAGAGTAGTGAGGCCACAGCCAGCACGGCCGAAGCTGTTCCCGGCAGCGGGCAGTCGCGCGAAGCTCCCCCATCGAGGCCTCGTACTTCTGTGGTGTGGAGATTTTTTAATGTTTGTGCGGATGACAAACTGAGCGCGGTTTGCACACTCTGCCACTCAAAACTGAGTAGGGGCTCTGAGAAGAGCAATCTGACCACCTCAGGCATGCGGCGTCACTTGGAAGTAAAACACTGGGCTGAGTGGGAGAGAGCAAACGCAATACAACCTGCGCCCGGTCCTGCTGCCACTGCCTCTTCCCCTTTGTTGTGTGCTGCCACTGCGGTCCAGACCTCCAGCCAGGACACCTCCACATCTGCCTCTGCCTTGGCTACTTTGGGGCCTTCTCCTTCAGCCTCCCCTTCCCCCGCCTCTTCGCCTGCACCTTCACACTCCTCGTCCCATCAACTGTCCATCTCGCAGGCGTTCGACCGCAGGCGGAAGTACGCCTCGAGTCACCCCCAAGCCCAAGCCTTAAACTGCCACATATCCAAACTGCTGGCCCTGGAGATGTTGCCGTTTAGGCTTGTGGAGACGCAGGCCTTCCGCGACCTGATGGCGGCTGCCGCACCTCGCTATTCCGTCCCCAGCCGCCACTACTTTTCCCGGAGTGCCGTCCCCGCCCTGCACCAGCACGTGTCGCGTAACATCAGGCGGGCCCTGAGGTACGCAGTCAGCGCAAAGGTCCACTTGACCACCGACTCGTGGACAAGCGCTTGCGGCCAGGGACGCTACATCTCTTTGACGGCACACTGGGTGAATGTAGTGGAAGCGAGGACGGGGTCGCAAACAGAGACGGCCTACCTACCACCTCCGCCCAAGATTGCCAGCATGGGTTCTGATAAACCCCCCTCCTCCTCCTCCTCTGCCTTAACATCGCCCTCAGCCGCTAGCTTGGAGCGTTGCAGCACTGGCGCGGGGAGACGTCAGCAGGCGGTGCTTAAGCTCATCAGCTTGGGCGACAGGAAGCACAGCGCCCCAGAGGTGAGGGACGCCATATTGCAGCAGACGGAGATGTGGCTGTCGCCGCTGCAGCTAGGACCAGGCATGGTCGTGTGCGATAACGGCCGTAACCTGGTGGCGGCTCTGGAGCTTGCCGAACTCGATCATGTACCATGCCTGGCCCACGTTTTTAATCTGGTAGTCCAAAAATTTCTAAAGACTTACCCCAACCTGGCAGAGCTACTGGTGAAAGTGCGGCGCTTGTGCGCACACTTTCGGAAGTCAACTGTAGCTGCTGCTAGCTTAAAAAAACTCCAGCAACGCCTCCATTTGCCTGAACATCGGCTGTTGTGCGACCTGCCGACTCGCTGGAATTCCACCTATTCCATGTTGGCCAGGGTGTGTGAGCAGCAGAGAGCATTGATGGAGTACCAGATTATGAATCCACGCGTGCCTCCAACTCAGCTCCCTCAGTTTGCCAACCACGAGTGGCCATGGATGGCAGACATATGCGATGTACTGCGTATCTTTGAGGAGTCCACCAAGAAGGTCAGCAGCGAGGACGCTATAGTGAGCGTAACCATCCCGCTCCTATGCGTCCTTAAAGAATCGCTCATCGCAATAAGGGAGAACGCATTGCACGCAGAGGAGACGGGGGTAGGAGGAGACGCAACGGAGCTACACAGTCAGACCACACTTTTGTCTGCTTCACGGTGGCAGTTGCAGGAGGGATGAGGAGGAGGACGACGTGGAGGTGGCTGTGGAAGAGGAGGAGGATGCTGGCGGCGAGGGTAGCAGTCAGGCTGTGTGCGTCCCATTGGTTCAGCGCGGATGGGGCGGAGAGGAGGCGGAAGAGGAAGAGGAGGAAATGGCAAGTGATCCTTCTGGTGGGGGCAGTGACGTCATGCCTATTCAGAGTCTGGCACACATGGCTGACTTCATGCTGGGCTGCTTTTCCCGGGACACACGTGTTGTCCGGATAGTGGAGAACAAACTGTACTGGGTCTTCGCACTCCTGGACCCCCGGTATAAAGAAAACGTCTCCTCTTTTATTCCGGTAGAGGAGAGGACGAATCGATTGCTGGAATACCAGAGGGAACTCGTGCAGAACATGATGGAGATTTTCCCACCCACCATCGCTGGCGGCAGAGAGGAGAGGGTCTCCCAGAGTCCCACAACATCTATCAGGCCCACAGCCACCAGGGGAACACTCTCCAAGGTGTGGGACACGTTCATGGCACCCCCTCGTGCAACTTCCATCACTGCGGGGCCCGCTATCAGCAGGAGGGACAAGTATTGGCGGATGTTGCGGGAGTACCTGGCAGACCGTACCCCTGTCCTCCCCGATCCCTCGGCGTCCTACACTTACTGGGTCTCCAAGTTGGACACGTGGCTGGAACTGTCCCTGTACGCCTTGGAGGTGCTTGCCTGCCCTGCCGCCAGCGTGCTATCAGAAAGGGTGTTCAGCGCAGCCGGGGGCATTATAACCGATAAGCGCAGCCGCCTGTCAACCGACAGTGCCGACAGGCTGACGCTAATCAAAATGAACAGCAAGTGGATTGACCCGGACTTTGCTTCTCCAACCGTGGAAAGCAGCCAAAAGTGAAGTGCCATCTGTATGAAGTGCCATTTCCTCCTCCACCTCCTCCTCCTCCTCCTTAACCGCCGTAGAATTGCTCCGTAAATAAGAAAAAATTATATATTTATGGCTCACCTCTTGGGCCTCCACAAAATGTTTAAGAGGTCTCACCTCTTGGGCCTCCATATAATTTTTAACAGGTCTCACCTCTTGGGCCTCCACATAATTTTTAAGAGGTCTCACCTCTTGGGCCTGCACAAAATGTTTAAGAGGTCTCACCTCTTGGGCCTCCACATAATTTTTAAGAGGTCTCTCCTCTTGGGCCTCCGCAAAATCTTTAAGAGGTCTCACCTCTTGGGCCTCCACATAATTTTTAACAGGTCTCACCTCTTGGGCCTCCACATAATTTTTAAGAGGTCTCACCTCTTGGGCCTGCACAAAATGTTTAAGAGGTCTCACCTCTTGGGCCTCCACAAAATCTTTAAGAGGTCTCACCTCTTGGGCCTCCACATAATTTTTAAGAGGTCTCACCTCTTGGGCCTGCACAAAATGTTTAAGAGGTCTCACCTCTTGGGCCTCCACAAAATCTTTAAGAGGTCTCACCTCTTGGGCCTCCACATAATTTGTAAGAGGTCTCACCTCTTGGGCCTCCACATAATTTTTAACAGGTCTCACCTCTTGGGCCTCCACATAATTTTTAAGAGGTCTCACCTCTTGGGCCTCCACAAAATCTTTAAGAGGTCTCACCTCTTGGGCCTCCACAAAATTTTCCATGAGCCTCTGGCCAGCCCACAACCTCTTCCTGCCTTTTGCGGTCCTACGCATCCCTCAACATCCCCACTGCTTTACCTGCTAGACATGACACTGGGCCAGGTCGGGTCACTGACATCTCAAGCGCCAACAATTTCGGCATTTTAAGGCTTCTGCATGTGTTTGAGTTGTTTTTACATTTTAAAGAAGACATGTCTGACCACATCTCACACACACACACACAATGACAATTAGGGGTGGGGTCTATTTGCTTTCCCCCTTGCCTATGCCATCTGTGGTTGTCATAGGCAACGTGATTTTAAGGGGTGCAGAATTTCATCTTCTTTTTTGTCTAGTTTGGCTTGGGGTCCATGGCAATGTAGAGGAAAGAAGGTTTCCTTGTATGGTCTCACTTTACAGAGAGGTTAGATTGTCTTTGGAGTGTATTGTTGAGAGGCTGTGATAGTGGCGTAATAGTGCGACTTGGGCACGTTATATGCACCCAGACATGCTTCCCCTGCTGTCCCAGTTGCATTCCAGCAGTGTTGGCATCCTTTTCTGAGGTTTCAGGGTGGACTTGGTGACCTCCAAGTGGTCGAATTGAGATTTCCAAGTGGCGAGCATTTTTTTCCCATAGACTTTAATGGGATTCGATATTCGGTCGAATAGTCGAATTTCGCGGTCTATTCGAATCGAATTTCGAACTTTCGAATATTTCACTACTCGCTCATCTCTAGTAAATAACACAAGTCCTCTCCCACCAGTTTTCTATATAATACAGTCCCATGTAAATAACCTCTCTTCCTTACAGTCTTCTATACCATGCAGTCACATGTAAATAATACCAGACCTCTCTCACCAGTCTTCTATACAATATAGTCCCATGTAAATAGCATCACTCCTCTAAATCCAGTCTTCTATACCATGCAGTCCCATGTAAATAATTTAAATCCCCTCTAGCCCCTCCAACACATAGTCCCATGTAAATACCATCACTCCTTACCCTCCAGTCCTCTATAATACACAGTCCCATGTAAATAACACCAGTCATCTCCCACCAGTCTTCTATAACATACAGTCCCATCTAACTCCCTTCCCCATGTAACACCCTTCCCCTTCCTTCAGCCCCTCTAACATACAGTCCCAGTTAAATTACATATTTCCCCCCACTAAGCAGGGAGGAAGTATAATGGGGAGAACCACATCTCCCAGCATGTCTGTTGCACTTACATGCATTCCATGGATTCACAGGCTGCCTTTCTCTTCACTGGTCACATGACGGTGACCTCATCACAGGTGATATCACCACTTTCACTGTTGAAAATGTCACATCACATGATGTCATGGAAGGTCCTTCAGCTTTGGAGTATAGGAAGAACAGGCGGCCGATTCATTGTAAGTCTTAATCAGGGCCCAACCCTCTCTGCTGGCACTGAAAAGGGCCCCCCTCCCTCTCTGGGCCCCTGTGCAGCTGAACCTGCTGCACAGGCGGTATGTCCGCCCATGATTGAATTATATTTAAGGCTGATGTAGGAAGTAAATGTAGTAATAAATAAAACTGACACAGCATAAATCTCCCTGCACTTTCCCTCTCAAATATTCTTCTATTAAAGGGGTTCTCCAAGTTAAATTTATTGATGATCTATCAGGATAGGTCATCAATATCAGATCGGTGGGGGTCCGACACCCGGGACCCCCGTCGATCAGCTGTTTAAAGAGGAGGCGTGTGCTGTCTCAGCGCTGCCTCCTCTTCATTGTTTACACGCTAGCCGTAAAATGGGTAGTGGTGTGTAGGTGTAATTACACCTAACTGCCCCATTCATTTCAATGGGAAGGCTCATTCCCATAGAAGTCTATGAGAGCGATCCTTCCCATTGAAATGAATGGGGCAGTTAGGTGTAATTACACCTACTCACCGCTACCCATGTTACGCCTAGCGTGTAAACAATGAAGAGGAGGCAGCGCTGATATGGCACGCGCCTCCTCTTCAAACAGCTGATCGGTGGGGTGTCGGAACCTCCGCTGATCTGATACTGATGACCTATCCTGAGGATAGGTCATCAATAAATTTAACTTGGAGAACCCCTTTAGTCATTTTCAGCAACACTGTCCCTAGCACATGAGCGCTTGACACGTATCTTACTATGCTCAGCTCACAGTGAACTGGCGGCGAGCATGCAGGATCAGGGTTTTATAGGGCTGTGAGATCACAGGGGATGGCTAACTGTGGATTGGCTGGCTCCATGGCATTATGAGTGATCTTGCGTTCCCGTGCTTCTAACTTTCACTTTGTAAAATGTACAGCCACTATTTTAGGAAAAACTGATTTGTTACCACGAAGTGAAAGGAAATTTTAATTCATTGCGAATCGAAACCTAAACTTCAGACTGAATTCCATTTTGAATGTTTCGCTTCACTTAACACTAGAAGTAGTGGTAGTAGTGATAGTGACAGCATATGCTTTATGTTAAAGGGGGTGGCAGTAGGGGATTAACAGCGAGAACTAGCAGCAACTAAGGTAGCGGCAGCTGCATCAGCAGCCATATGGTAACTGGCGTAACTATAGGGGCCGCAGCGGTGACCGGGCCCCTAAGCCAGGGGGTCCAAAGGCTCCCCCATGCCAGTGGTGCTCTACTTTTCCCTTTATAAGATGTAGTGCATCTTATAAAGGGAATACTAGTGAGCGCTTCCATAATGGAAGCGCTCGCTAGCATGCAGTAGGAGGGGGAGTGAAGCGCTGGTAGTGCTGTACAGTACTTACCCCTCCTCCTGCTCTCTCTTCCTGAGGCCCGCGCTGCTGTGTCCTGACTGCCTGCAGTGTCAGGACGTACAGAGCGCACTCTGACCTGACGCTGCAGGAGGTCAGGAGACTGCAGTGCGGGCCCCTGGAAGAGGTGAGAGCGGGGAGACAGCCTGACAGGGAGAAGAGCGGCAGGAGAGGTAAGTTATATTTATTTGTTTTATTGTTTGATCTGAGGTCTGAAATGGGGGCCAGAAAGGGAGGGGGTGAAATGGGGGTCTGAAAAGGGGGCCAGAAGGGGGGTCTGAAATGGGGGCCAGAAAGGGGGGTCTGAAATGGCGGCCAGAAAGGGGGGTCTGAAATGGGGCCAGAAAGGGGGGGTCTGAAATGGGAGCCAGAAAGGGGGGTCTGAAATGGGGGCCAGATAGGTGGTCTGAAATGGGGGCCAGAAATGGGGGTCTGAAATGGGGGCCAGAAAGGGGGTTCTGACATGGGGGCCAGAAGGGGAATGTCTGACATGCAGGAGGTCAGGAGACTGCAGTGCGGCCCCTGGAAGAGGTGAGAGCGGGGAGACAGCCTGACAGGGAGAAGAGCGGCAGGAGAGGTAAGTTATATTTATTTGATTTATTGTCTGATCTGAGGTCTGAAATGGGGGCCAGAAAGGGGGGTCTGAAATGGGAGCCAGAAAGGGGGATCTGAAATGGGAGTTTGAAATGGGGGCCAGAAAGGGGGCCTGAAATGGGGGCCAGAAAGGGGGGTCTGAAATGGGAGCCAGAAAGGGGGGTCTGAAATGGGGGCCAGATAGGGGGGTCTGACATGGGGGCCAGAAGGGGAATGTCTGACATGGGGGCCAGAAGGGGGGGTCTGACATGGGGCCAGAAGAGGGGATCTGATATGGTGTGCCAGAAGGGGTGGTCTGATTAGGGGCCTGAAGAGTCTGAAGGAGGTCTGATTAGGGTCCTGAAGGGGGGTCTGAAGGGTCTGACTGGGGGTCTAGAGAGGTCTAATGGGCGTCTGGAGGTCTAATGAGGGTCTGATTGGGGATCTGGAGGTCTAATGAGGGTCTGATTGGGGGTTTGGAGGTCTAATGGGGGTCAGATATGGGGGTTTGGAGGTCTAATGGGGGTCTTATATGGAGTTCTGGAGATGGGGGGTCTCATCTGGAGTTTGATATGGGGATCTGATCTGAAAGGTAAGGGGGTATTGTTTTTCTGTGTGGTACCAGTATTTTCAGGGGGACTGTTTCTACAGTATAGTATTGGGGGGGGGCAGGTTGAGATGTTGAGAAGGTGAGAGGATGATGGAAAAGTAGGAAAGTAAGATGTCTGTTTGTTAAACTCTACAGAGACGAGGCTGAAAGAAGTCACCATGGCGGTCTGGTCTGACAGGAGAAGAAGAGGAAACAGAACGTCTACATCAGAGAAGAGAAGTCACTGGATGTCAGAGGTACATATGTAGGTATGTATGACCCTGTAAGTTCTGTAGTACTGTATGTAATGTTTTCCAAGTATGCCTTTAAAGGGGTTGTCTTTTTCTTTTTGTACGAGCGATGCCTTTTCTGCTCTGCTTACTGCTCTTCACTGCAAATGCTACGGCGAGCAGGTGAACAGAGCAGAGCAGAGAAAGCAGCTGTCATATGAGCAATGCCCTCTCTTCAAACAGCTGATCTGATATTGATTACCTATCCTGAGGAGGATCAGTAGTAAAAAGAGGACAATCCCTTTAACAGTAGGACTGGAGAGAAGGGGTTAGGGTGAGAATTTGGCATGGGGGGCGTGTCAATATTTGCCTTGGGCAGCAAAAAATCTAGGTGCACCAGCGCTGAGTGGGGAAGGGGGGGCCCAAGCTGAACTGTTGCACCAGGGCCCATGAGCCTTTAGCTACGCCTCTGCATATGGTACATGTTGGCAGAAAGGCAGCAGCATCCTTACAGAAGATGATGGTCGGCAGGTCGTATTAGTGGCATGATGGAGGCAGCAGCAACAGCGGTAAGATCTATTTGTAAGGTGGTGAAACAGCCTCCAGTCTGTGAATGCACCTGTTCCTGTAAATATAGTTGTTATTAAACTGACATTTCATTTTTGGCCACAAGATGTCACTGTTTACCACAGGAAAGACTATAGCTCCCTGGAGCAATGACCAAGAGATCCTGTTCGGCAGAGGTGGAGCTTCAGACTGGAGAAGTGTGTGGCAGCCATCTTGAGAGTGTGCTGCAAGGAGGCAGAGGAGAAGGATCTACTGTCTGTGTCTCCTAATGTGATCTACAAGTGAGACTATTCCCTAAGGGAGCAAGACTCTGCAAGGAGATCTGGAATAGAGACTGTTGCAGTATTACAGACTAGAAGAACTACCATCAGGAGCCCTGCTGAGAGGACAAGTGGAAGC